>VBSM01003199.1:10997194-11011230 GCA_008086735.1 Cheirogaleus medius | reverse complement strand
GAATGACCCATGAGCTGATGAGAAGAATGTATATTCAGTGGTTTTGGGGTAGTAGTTCCAATTTAATAGTGAATACATGTGATGTTTGTTTTTCCATTATTCCAATATTTCAATTAGGAGGATGGTCTCCAGTTCCATCCAAATTATTTCAAATGGTATCAATTATTTTCTATGGTAGTACTCCATGGTGTACATATACCACATTATATTAATCCACTCAAAATTGGGTTGATTCCACATCTTCGCAATTGTGAATTGTGCTGCTATAAACATGCAAGTGCAAGTGTCTTCTCGATAAAATTACTTTTTTTCCTTTGGAAAAATACCCAGAAGTGAGATTGCTGGATCAAATGTTAGATATACTTTTAGTTTTTTGAGTAATCTCTATACTATTTTCCATAGAGGTTTCACTAGTTTGCAGTCCCACCAACAATGTATAAGTGTTCCTTTGTCTCTGCATCCATGCCAGCATCTACTGTTTGGGGACTTTTTGATAAAAGCCATTCTCAGGAGAGTTAGTTAGGTGCTATTTCTTTGTGGTTTTGATTTTCATTTCTCTGAAGATTAGTTACCTTGAACATTTTTTCATATGCTTATTTGCCATTAGTCTTTTGCCTTTTTAATGGGGTTGTTTGATTTTTTTCTTGCTGATTTGTTTGAGTTCTTTGTAGATTCTTGTTATTAGCCCTTTACTGGATGAATAGCATGCAAATACTTTCTCCCCTTCTATAGGTTGTCTATTTGTTCTGTCGATTGTTTCTTTGGCCTTTGCAGATGATGGAAAGTACTATTTAGGAGTACTATTTCTTCCTGATTGAGTCTAGGAAGGTTGGGTGTCTTCAGAAATTTTTCCATTGCCTCAACATTTTTGAGTTTATGTTTATAGAGATTTTTATAGTATTCACTGATTGTATTTTGTATATTTGTGATATCAGTTATAATATCTCCTTTTTCATTTCTAATCAAGTTTATTTGTGTTGTCCCTTTTCTATTTCTAGTTAATATAGCAAGAGGTCTATCATTTTGTTTATCTTTCTAAAGAACCAACTTTTTGTTTTATTAATTTGTTATATTAATCAATTGTATTATTTTTTTAATTTAAGCTTTTTAATTTAAACAAGTCCCATTTATTTACTTTGTTGTTGCTGCGATTGCCCTTGGGGTCTTCTTCATAAATTCTTTGCCTAGGCTGATATCTAGAAGAGATTTTTCAACATTTTCTTCTAGAATTCATATGGTTTATTGTCTTAGATATAAGTCTGTTATCCATCTTGAATTAATTTTAGAGAGTTGTGAGAGGCATGGATCCTGTTTCATTCTTCTAAATGTGGCTACCAATTATTCCAGCACCATTTATAAGGATTCTTTTCCCCAGTGTATATTGCTGTCTACTTTGTCAAAGATCAGATGACAATATGTGGATGATTTTATACCTGCATTCTCTATTCTGTTCCATTGGTTTATGTCTCTATTGTTGTGCCAGTATCATGTTGTTTTGGTACTAGCTTTGTAGTATAGCTTAAAGTCAGGTAAAGTGATGACTACAGATTTGTTCATTTTGCTTACGGTTACTTGGGCTATTTGTGCTCTTTTCTGTCTCCAAATGAAGTGTTGAAGCATTTTTTTCTAGATTTGTAAAAACTGACATTGGTATTTTGGCAGGGATTGTATAGAATCTGTAAATCACTTTGGTAATATGGTTATTTTAACAATGATGATTCTGCTGATTCATGAGCATGGTATGCTTTTCCATTTGCTTACATCATTTGCAATTTCCTTCCTCAGTGACTCATAGTTCTCTTTGTAGAGATCTTTCACTTTCTTGATTAAATATATTCCTAGGTATTTTATTTTCTTTGTAACCATTGTGGAATGTATTCAGTCTTTGATTTGATTCTCAGTTTGGCTTGTTGGTATAAAGGAATGCTACTGATTTGTGTACTTTGATTTTGTAGCCTGAGACTTTGCTGCATTTATTTGTCAATTCCCGGAATCTCTTGGTAGGATTTTGGGGGTTTCCTAGACATAAGATCAGATCATCTGCAAAGAGCAATAGTTTGACCTCCTCTTTCCCCAACGGATACCTTTAATTTCCTTCTCTTGCCTGATTGCTCTGGCTAGGACTTCCATCATTATGTTGAATAGAAGTACTGACAGTGGACATCCTTGTCTTGTTCCACTTCTGAGTGGGAATACTTTCAATTTTCCCCCATTCAGTATGATGTGGCCTGTGTGTTTGTTGTATGTGGATTTTATAATATTGAGGTATGTTTCATCTATGCCTATTTTGTTAAGAGTTTTTTTTTATCATAAAAGGGTATTGGATTTTGTTGAATGCTTCTTCTGTGTCTATTGAGATGATCATATGATCTTTGCTTTTGCTTCTGCTTCTGTTTATGTGGTGAATCACATTTATGGATTTATGCATGTCGAAGCATCCCCGTATCTCTGGATGAAGCCTACTTTGTTGTGTTGGATTTTTTTTTTTTTTTGATGTGCTGCTACATTTTATTTACTAGAATTTTACTGAAGATTTTTGAATCTATATTCATAAGGGATATCAGTATATAGTTTTCTGTTGCTGTTTCCTTTCCTGACTTTGGTATCAAGATTACACTGGCTTCATAGAATGAGTTGGGGAGGATTCCTTCCTTCGTGATGTTATGAAATATTTTCTGATGTATGTATACCAATTCTTCTTGTATGTCTGATAAAATTCAACTGTGAAATCATCCAGTCCAGGGATTTTTTTGTTGGAAGATTTTTATTGCCTCCTCAATTTAATTGCTGATAATTGGTCTGTTTAGGAGTACTATTTCTTCCTGATTGAGTCTAGGAAGGTTGGGTGTCTTCAGAAATTTTTCCATTGCCTCAACATTTTTGAGTTTATGTTTATAGAGATTTTTATAGTATTCACTGATTGTATTTTGTATATTTGTGATATCAGTTATAATATCTCCTTTTTCATTTCTAATCAAGTTTATTTGTGTTGTCCCTTTTCTATTTCTAGTTAATATAGCAAGAGGTCTATCATTTTGTTTATCTTTCTAAAGAACCAACTTTTTGTTTTATTAATTTGTTATATTAATCAATTGTATTATTTTTTTAAAATCATTTCCTTTAGTTGTGCTCTGATCTTAGTTATTTCTTTTCTTATGCTGGATTTGGTGTTGGTTTCCTCTTGCTTTTCTAGTCCCTTGAGATGATTCATTAGATTGTTGATTTTTGGTCTTTCTGTCTTTTTGATGTAGGAATTTAAAGATATGTATTTTCCCTTATGACTGCTTTTGCTGAATCACACAGATTTTGATGACTTCTGTCCCCTTTGTCATTTAGTTCATGGAATCTTTTGATTTCCACCTTAATTTCTCCCTTGATCCAATAATTGTTTAGCAGTAGGTTGTTTAATTTCCATGACTTTGTGTAGAATTAAGTGTTTCTGTCATAATTGATTTCTAATTTTATTCTACTATGGTCTGAGAAGACACATGGTGTGATTTCAATTTTGAGTTTGAGTTTGTTGAGACATGTTATGTTTTGTGGCCTAAGATATGATGAACCTTAGAGAATATTCCATGTGCTGAAAGAAGAATGTATATTCAGTAGTTTTGTGGTAGGATGTTCTGCAAATGTCTGTTAGGCCCATTTGCTCTAGAGTTATGTTTAAGTTTAGTGTTTCTTTATTTATTTTCTGCTTGGAGGATTCGCTCAGTTCTGTCAGTGAGATGTTGACGTTCCCAGCAATTACGATGTTGCTGTTTATTGCTTTGTTTATTACTTTATGAATCTGAGTGTGTCTGTATTATGTACATAAATATTTAGGATTGTTATGTCTTTTTGATGGATTTCTCCCTTTACCATTATGTAATGACCATCTTTGTCTTTCTTTATTATCGTTTTTTAAAGTCTATGTTATCTGAGAATAGTTACACCTGTTATCTTTTTTTTTTTTTTTTTTTTTTTTTTTTTTTTTTAGAGATGGGGTCTCGCTCTTGGTCAGGCTGGTTTCGAACTCCTGACCTTGAGCTATCCACCCGCCTCGGCCTCCCAGAGTGCTAGGATTACAGGCGTGAGCCACCGCGCCCGGCCACACCTGTTATCTTTTAATTTTCATTTGCATGGCATAATTATTTTCATCCCTTCACCTTGAGTCTGAATGAGTCCTTGTGAGTTAAATGTTTTTCCTGGAGACAGCCAATACTTAGCTTGTATTTTTTTTTATCCATTCAGCCAGCCTATGTCTCTTCAGTGGGAAATTCAAGCTATTCACATTTACTAAAAGAATAGATAAAATGGATCCATTTCTGTTCATCCTGTTGGGTAAAACCTTATTGCCTTGTTTTACCTCTGGAGCTATTATTTTATATGGGCTCTGATCTGTAGCTTTTGTGTGATTTTACACTGGTGGGTTTCTATTGTGCTGATGTTTGTATAATGCAGATCTGAGTACTTCCTGCAGGGTAGGTCTGATCTTGATAAATTCCCTCAGTGTTTGTTTTTCTGAAAAAGTCTTTATTTATTCCTCATATAAAATACTTAGTTTTGCAGGATATAAAAACCTAGGCTGGCCATTATTCTGTTTAAGAAACCTGAAGATGGGTTCCCAATCCCTTCTAGTTTATAAGATCTCAATTGAGAATTCTGCATTAACCTGATTGGTTTTCCTTTGTAAGTTACCTGCTGTTAAAGATTTAGAATTCTTCATGAATTTGTGTGTTGTTCTAGCACAGGGACCATGCTAATCTTCCCAATTGATTTAGGCATATTCTATTAGAATTTCTAAGGTTATATTAAGCAAACTCAAGTGTGACCAACAAGTGAAAATAATTTCATGACTTTTCATCATTTCAATAATTATCATAATTTTGAAAGGGTATATGAATTTCTCAAATAGTATAGTTAAAAAATTTCTCAAATCCTATAGGTTTAGTCTAGCAATTGTTTCCAAGGCATTTATACAAATGAAGATCCACATAGCCTATAAATAAATATTTTAAAAATTATAAATTAAATTATCATAAAATAAACTATTAAATGCAAGATGTTCTGTCTCCCATTTTGACTAACATATTTTCATTATCATTTTGAAAGCCAATTTAAAATTTCGAGTTCTCTTCCTATGTCATAATATCATTCAAACAAGGATTTTTGTTGCTGTTTGTTTTTAATTTTCAATTATACAGTTGCATTACTAAATAATCTTGCTGCTTCATTGTTTTCCCTAGTGGTAGCTTTAGATAGATGTCAATTTTATTAGTTAAATATATATTATATAATTGGATATTCAGAAGGTTTTTAGGTTTTATGTTGTTTTTTCCACTTAAACAATTTTGCAATAAAATAACTGCACATATAGTCTTATATCCTGGATGTGACCTTTTACTTATTTAGAATTGATTCACATATTTAGGTCACATCAAAGCCCATCTTTTTAGTTTTTTACTTTTACATATTGTATTTGCAAAGCTACACTATACTTTATTGTCACTCAAATTCAATGCAAACTGAGTCCAGAACTTTTAACTCTTTAGTTCACTAGCATTTTCCTATATCTTCACTTTTTTTCATCCTAAAATGTTGTTATACATAAATAAATACTAAGAATTTCTACCTCAAAGATAATTCTTTATGTCTATGGCTTTAATATTTTTATAATCCCCAAAACATTGTCCCAATTTTTATCTCCGCAAGCAATGCAAGATAGTGACAATATCAACAGCCCCTGAGTCTATCTATACTTTTACCAATTGGATGGGTTAAAAATTATATTAAATTATAATTTAAGTTTGATTTCTTACTAATAGTATGAAGATTAAATAGCTATATTGACTATTTTGATACCTTCAATAATCAATTGCCTATCACAGTTTTATGAACGATATTATGACAGAGAGAAAGAAAGTTGACATCACCCTGGGGCAAGATAATGAATGTGTACTGACATCCTTCACATATAAATGCAAACTGCTTTTGATACTATTTGGTGATAGAGATTGAAAATAAAATGCAGTTACCGTATCAGTGGTTACATACCAAATGCCAGATGCTATACTATAATAATAAATTGACACAAATATTCATCCCATGTTTTTGGTATTACCGCATATAACTACTAATAATAAGTTTTAGTTTGCAGTCATCAGAGTTTTGGAAGTATTATAACTATAACTAAGTATAGTTATAATGGAGACCACTACACTTGGAATTTAAGTATTTCATGGTGGTGCTATTCTATGACATTTATTCTGGGATAAAATACTGCTTTTGATTTACTACATTGGTTAGATGTGGGTGGTTTCAGGAGCCTCCACTGATACTTCCTCATGTAGTAACTTGACTTTCAAAAAATAATCAAAAAATGGAAATCACAAATAAGACAAAAAGTTTCTAGGTTTCTCTGAGAGTGATACAACAATAAAATGCTGAATAAAATAATATACTTCTGAAAAGTATGATGAAAGAGAAATAGAGAGAGTTACAGACAAAGAAGCAGAATGTGCATGAACACACACAAATACAAATAATATTATATATTAAAAGAAGACATAATTTTAGTTATTCTAAATATTAAAAATAAGACACTTATAAACACAAAACTATATCAATGCATTTGAAAATTAAAAAAGACTATATCTTTAAAACATCTAATCACCAAAACTTGGTCAAGGGTAAATAAATAATAAGAATATACCTACAAGTATTAAAAGTAATAAAAATATGTCCCATAGAAGTTTGTACTATTTTACTGTTCAGCTTTAAATATCAGAAAAATGCCAATATTCTAGATTCTGTAGTAACATAAGATAACTTAGAGAAAATTATCTCAAAATCTATATTTATATTTTTTTCACTCATGAATATAAATGTAAAAATTTCTAAACTATCAGTAGAAAAAAATCCATTAATGTATAAAGTGCTATCACAGAGCAAAGTCAAGGTCCCATGTGTGCAATACTTGTGTTACATCATAAAGTCTATTGATATCTTTCACATATTTTGAATTAAATGGGAGTCATAAAATTTTCTGAAAAAATATAGAAAATGCCAATAATCTATTTCAGCACCCATTTGTTTCAAAATCCTTGGCAAACTAGGAATAGTAGAAAATTTCTATTACATGATAAAGATTGTCTGCAAATCATATATCATGCCTGATAGTAGAACATTAGAAATAATTATTTTAAAATTAGAAATGAAAAAAGTATGTTCCTCATTGCTGCTTCTACCAATATAGAAATAGAGGCTCTGGACAGACCAGCAGGACCACCAAACAAATAACAGGATTAAAGTTTAAAAAAACAGGTCTGTCATTAGTTGAATAGAATATGATTTCCCACATATAAACACAGGTTTGTTAAAGACAGATGCATAGTGCAGAGTTCTGTAGGTTTACAAAATATAGGATAAATATATAAAAATTAATTAAACATCTTTTCATCAATTTATAGAACATATATTTTCAAGTCATATATTTTTAATAGCCATAAATAGAAAAATACCAGAAATAAATCTAATAAATTTTTGACATGGCCTCTAATGAACACAAAATTTAAATGTGTGTGTGTCTATATATATAATATATATGTATACAAGTAAAATGTATATATATACACACTTTTTCTTTATGAAAAATCTAGCATTATATATATGTCAATTATTCTAAAGTGCATCTATGTAGTGAAAGTAGATTTAATAAAACATTCTTCCAGAGTATTTTACAGAACTTGACAAGTGGTGTCTATTTTGCATATGAAGAGAGGATAAAAATTAACTAAGACAGCAGCATTGTGCAGAATAGCTAACAGGTGGAAACAACACAAATGTCTATCACAATTGAATATTTTTTGGCAGGAAAAATAATGAAATATTGATACATGCTATAACATGGATGAAGCTTGAAATATGCTAAATAAGCTAGTCCCCAAATGTCACATATTTTACAATAATATTTATATGAAGTACCCAAAATAGGCAAACCCACAGAGATAGAAGGTAGATATTGTTTGCCTATGGCTGTGTGGGCAGTGGGGAATGCAAAATGACTATTACTCAATACAGGGCTTCTTTTTGGGGTGATGAAAATGTTCTAAACTTAGATTGTGATGATGATTGTACAACTCCACTTGATCTTAGCAAAAAGGCCAACAAGCGATGATGATGATTGTACAACTCTATGATTATACTAAAAAAATCATAAAATTGTACATTTCAAATAGGTGATTTTATAATATATGAATTATATCTCATAAAGATGTAAAAGAACATTATGAAAATTTTGAAGAAGATATAATTCTGAAGATAATATGCATCTGACACTTTGACAAAATAAAAAGAATGAAAAATAATAGAGGGGTAAAAGATGAACAAATGCATTCATGAAAATTTGTTACCCAATTTAAAAATGGCTTTACAAATCAGTGAGAGAAAATATGGAATACTCAATAAATGACTCTGGAAAAAAATTAATCTTTCATATAATGTACACAAATAAATTACATATAAATTAAAAACCAGGATGAGAAGCAAAACTTTAATACTTTTTGGAAAAAATATGAGAATTTATTACCTTAATATAGAGAAGGAATTATTAAATTATTAAGGTTATTAACTATAAAATGTCAGATTTCCTTAAGTACTATGTTTGATAGTTGATATCTCTGACATTTCTCTTTAACACTTTTTGTTTTATTTTGATTGTGAAGGTACATCCTTATTCTTTCAAACACATGGTTTGGCTTGTGATTATCTTTCAATTTTTTTAGATCAATTTTTATGAAACCATGGATAAGTCAAAAATGCATGTTATTTTTTAATATAAGTTCTGTTATGGAACCAATGCTGTGCCAACAGCTCAAAATATCAATGAACTGTTTGGGAAGGATGTGGCTACTGAAAGCACAGTATATTGATGGTTTGAGAAGTCCTGTTCTGGTAAGTTTAATCTTAAAAATGAGCCACGTGGATGACCTGAGCCCCAGGTGGATAATGATGAGCTTAAAGCTGCAGTGGAAGTGAATCCAACTCCACCCACGTGTGAATTAGCAGCAAGGTTGGATGTTACTGTTCCAACAATATTGGACCATTTGAAACAAATGGGCAAGGTAAAGAAGGTGTATAGATGGGTCCTGCATGAATTAAAAGAGTATCAGAAGAGAAATAGTCTCAAAGCTTGCCTTTCTTTACTGCCACGACATAAAGGTGAACAATTTTTACATCATATTGTTACATGTGATGTAAAAAGGACTCTTTTTGACAATCACAAGCATTAGGAACAATAGTTGGACAAAGATTAAATGCCAAAACACAGTTCAAAACCAAATGTTCATCAAGAAAAGCTAATGGTGTCTGTTTGTTGGTCCAGTGTTGTTATTATCCATTACAACTTCATGAAACCAGTAAATCAATTACCGTGGATGTCTACTGCAGCCAATTGTATGAGATGATTAGGATGTTTGCAATAAACAGCCGAGAATGATCAACAGAGACAGGCCAATCCTCTTGCAAGACAGCACTTGAATACATGTCACACAAACAACACTGCTCAAACTACAAAAGCTGGACTTGGAAACATTCTGTCATTCACTGTATTCACTACACCTTGCACCAATTGACTACTATTTCTTCCAGGCTTTGGACCACTTCTTGCAAGGAAAAATATTCAATTCTCAACAAGCTGTGGAAAATGTCTTTCACAATATCTTTGCCATTTACTCTCCAGCCTTCTTCACTGCTGGCATAGCCAAGCTACTGTTAAGATTGTAAAACTGTGTTGACAGTTTAGGCATACACTTTGATTAATTTTACTGCTTCTTGTTTGAGATATAATAAGCTAAACTTTTAACTAGAAATTGGACATTTCATATTTAATTACCTATTAACAAACAAAAAGCATTAAATGAAAAAATTGAAAATTTTTCTAATTAACATTTATAAATTTCTGTGTACCAAAAATACCAAAAGTTACATAATAAGCCAAACACTATAAAAATTTATTTTCAACAAATATATTATGTGGATGATTAGTATCAAAAATAAGTTTAAACTGCAACACATTAGGAACAAGATAATCTAACCGAGAAAGATTATGAATAGGTAATTAACAAAAAAATGAAATTCTAACAAACAATGAACTAATAAAAAGTTTCTGAACCTCAGTAGAGAATAAAGAAAACAAATTAAAGTAATCATTGCACATTTCTATTTTTTGAGGTGGAGGGAAGAAGAGAGCAATTTCCATATTTCCATAACAATACATTATGTGCGCAGGTTAATATATGGAAACATACATGTATGCATGTACACACACACACACACACACACACCACTACGCCCACAAGCTGGAGAAATGGGTAAATTAATGTAATTTATTTGTACAATAGAACACTATATGTCAGTGAAATGAGATACACTGAAGTAACAAATGTCAACATAGAAAAAAAATTATGTGACTATCAGAATAGATGCAGCAAATTATTTTATAAAATTCAGCATATATTCATGAACTTAAAAAGACAAAAGAAGCCAAGTGTAGTGGCTTGTGCCTATAATCCTAGCACTTTGGGAGCCTGAGGCAGGAATATGGCTTGAGGCCAGGAGTTTAAGGCTAGCCTAAGCAAGAATCAGACCATGTCTCTACAAATAATAAAAAATTTAGCCAGGCATGGTGTTGTGCATTTGTGGTCTCAGCTACTTAAGAGGCTGAGGCAGGAAGATCTCTTGAGCCCAGGAGTGTGAGGTTGTAGTAAGCTATGATGACTCCACTACACTCTACCCCAGGAGACAGAGAAAGACCCTGTTTCAAAAATAAAAAAATAAAAAATAAAAGACAAAAGACTCTTTGAAAATCAAGAACAAAAAGAATCTTTATATGATGTAAGATAAGGGTATATAAAAATATACAGTAAACATCCTACTTGTTGATAAAATGGTGAAATCACTACTTTAAATTATACTGAGATAATAATGCCTGCCAGGACTACTTTAATTTGCCATTGTTTTAGAGGTCATAGCCAGTATAGTAGTCAAATAAATGAACTAATAGTATAAAAATTGGAAAGTAAAAAATAAAATTACTATCATGAATAGATTTGTTGAGTGAATGAAAGCCAAAAGAAATGAAATTAAAATATTTAGACTGGAGAGTTTAGCAAGTTTTCCAGATTAAAAAAGAAACAAAAAATCAAATAAACACAATTTTTAAACACAACACTTGCTATACCATCAAAAAATTGCATAATTAGAAGTAAATCTAAAAACGGATGTATTTTACATTTACCTATCTTTCACATATTGACTTATGAATTAAAATATTCCTAATAAAAATATTATAGTATTTCAGATCTTACCCCCCCTCAACAAATGATGGGTATAACATGTAATTAATATGTACAACTTTGTTGTTCTTTGTTACTGCAGAAAATGTAATCCCTTCTAAAGACACAATGTGATATCACTGTGTATAAGGAACGACCATGAATCTTGTCAGTTTATTTATTTAAAAAAATCTACACTATGTACATTGTGCTTGAATTTTGAATACTGGTTTCCACAATCATTATGTGTATGATTTAGAAAAAATATTAAATACTTAATTTCTCAGAATTCTTATCATCATTTTAAAAATTAGTGTGTGTATGTGATTGAGTATGTGATGTGAGAGTCCAAAAAAAAAATGCCCCTTTTGCAATTAAGATGGACTCTGAGGTTAAGAAAACAAAGGTTACCTATGGGCCAAAGGTTCAGGGCTTGACTGGCAGGGCAACTTCCCAAATTCCTACCACAAAAATCATATTCTTGTTAAATGCCATAATAATAGAAACTATCAGGTAAATAGATCTTTCCTCACTCTGATTTACAACCTAGACCACTACAACTCTGACTGGACAGAGGATCTCCCTTGCAAACTTTCTTTCCTGATAAGCAACTGTAGTCCTCCTGTCAGTTTCAGCCAGCTCATAAGAACTGTGCACAAACCGTCTGTGTGTCCTATAGTTTCCCTTTTGACATAGAGCCAAATTCTACCACATTTTAACACTAAAACCCCTGCACAAAATGAACGTGAAATGCATGTTATGTATATATTTACTTACTGGGTGGGCACTTGACCCTCTCTTTCTTAAATATGTAAAGCTTTCCCCCAAAACCTGCTGGATATGTATGACTATTGTGTAATACAGACCTTATAAGGCATAAAACCCAACCTGCCCTTTCCTTTTTTGAAGTGAGAGTACCTTTGTTCTACATCAGAGACTATTTTTTCCCAGTCTGCAAATTGATGTCACCAATAATGCTCTCCTTTCTACTATTTAGCTGTCCTGGTGATCTTATGGATGAAAAATACAAGTGTGAATTCAGATTAAAAATA
This sequence comes from Cheirogaleus medius, assembly GCA_008086735.1. Lineage (NCBI taxonomy): Eukaryota > Metazoa > Chordata > Mammalia > Primates > Cheirogaleidae > Cheirogaleus > Cheirogaleus medius. Next base: position 10,998,866 of record VBSM01003199.1, on the reverse strand, counting down.
AGTTCACTATATAATCTACTGACTGGAATGGCATCTTCTGAGAGTGCAAGTAAGTATTACTCTGAAGCACACTGGTGTAACAGGTGGAACTAGTGTAGTGGTCTCCATCATAACTGTAGTCATTTGCTTTTTAATAACTTCAAAAATTATATGGCAGAAAACTAATACTTATTGTTACAAATTATACACTGTAACACCAATAGCATGGGATAATTATTTGTACAAATATATTAGTACAGAATCTGGTGTTTGGTATGTAAATACATGTTGTGGTAAATGCATTTTGTTTTCAATCTCTATCACACAGTTGGATTAGTTTGAGAAAAACAAGTAGCAAAAACACATCAGTAATGCACCATTCAGATAAACACACAAAACAAGACAGACAACATGCAATTTTTCCATGTGTTGCTAAAAATGTATATCTTTGTGATAAAAATATATACATACACATAGGTAAAATAAATTCAAATGCAGAACACTGGTGATCACTTGAAAGGAGAACAATTAAAAACAACAAGAAGGGGAATCAGGTACCACAATTAAGTTGGTGATATTTTATTTGTAAAGCTAGTAGTGGGACAGGAGATTTTGCTATATTTTCTTAATATCTTTGCTATATTTTAAAACACAAATTGATTAAAAAGGTAAATCAGTAGCATCCATATATGCTAACAACAGTCAAACTGAGAACCAAATCAAAGACTCAATACCCTTCACAACAGCAACAAAGAAAATAAAATAGCTGGCAAAACATCTAATTAAGGAGGTGAAAGACCTCTACAGGGAAAATTATGAAACAGTGAGGAAGAAAATAGCAGAGGACATAAAACAGGTGGAAAAACACACCATGCTCATGGATTGGCAGAATCAACATTGTTAAAATGTCTATACTACCCAAATTCTCTACAGATTCAAAGAAATCCATATTAAAATGCTAACATCATTCTTTGCAGATCTAGATAAAATAAGTCTACTCTTTGTATGGAACCAGAGAAGATCTCATATAGCAAAAGCAATCTTAAGCAAAAGGGACAAATTAGGAGGCATCAATTTACCAGACTTCAAGCTATATTATAGGACTATAGTAACTAAAACAGCAGGTTACTGGAACAAGAACAGACACACAGACCAATGGAACAGAACTGAGAACCCAGATATAAAACCATCTTCATATAGCTATCTAATCTTTAACAAAGCAGACAAAAAATACACTGGAGAAAAGAATCCTTATTCAATAAATGGTGCTGGAAAAATTGGCCTGGCACATGTAGAAGACTGAAAGAGGTTGTGCACCTCTCAGTGAGCTCTCACAAAAATCAACTCTCAGTGGATAACAGACTTAAACTTCAGGCATGAAACTATAAGAATTCTAGAAGAAAATGTTGGAAAAACTGTTATAGACATCAGTCTAGGCAAGAAATTCATAAAGAAGACACCAAAGTCAATCACAGAAACAACAAGAATAAATAAATGGTACCTGATCAAATTAAAAAGCTTCTACAGAGCCAAGGAAACTATCATGACAGCAAACAGACAACCTACAAAATGGGAGAAAAAATTTGCATGCTACACTTCTGATAATGGGCAGATAAATAGAATCTACATGGAACTCAGGAAAATCACCAGGAAAAAAATCAAACAATCTCATTAAAAAGTGGGCAAAGAATAT
>VBSM01003199.1:10983162-10997094 GCA_008086735.1 Cheirogaleus medius | reverse complement strand
AAAACAACCACCACACGTACTCACCATCAAATTGATATTAATTGATCAATACTTAACCTGCACATATAGTAGTAACGTTCATTAGGTGTCGGGCAGGTGGGAGGGAGAAGACAGGATGGGTATATTCACACCTAATGTGTGTGGTGTACACCATCTGGGGGTGTACATCATTTAATAGATTTGCCACTGCTGCATGTATTGCTATGCAATTACATAGACCAGGTCCTATAATGTCAAGTTCCAGGTGTTTAGAGAGCCATATAAAGAAATAACAGGGCCTAATAATGCTTGTTTTATTAATTTTAATAAGATTCTACAAATGATATTTTGAAATAAATTTTAGATTTAGCAAATAGTTATACTTACTAAGTCATTTTACAGAGGGCTAACTATAGCAAATTAAAAAAATCAATTGAAAATCAATAACCATTTAGAGCTTAAGTTACCAAGCTATAAGCTACAGGGATCCTTAATTCTATACGTAGTTAAATAAAATTTTCTATGAGAAAAAAAAAGGCATGCAGTTAAACAACCAGTTACAAGACTAATGGTGTGCCTCTAATAATTAAGTACTATTTTCTTACTTATTTTTACCTGCCATTATTACAAGGGCTCTACATGAAGAGTTGAGTTTTCAGAAGGTATTTAGGTTATTAAAACTCTTAACAAAATTCTGTAAAGCAATTACATAGTTAGGCATCTTGCTTGTTACATTCACTCATTATTATCACATACTATGCGTTGTGGTAGAAAATCATGGTCCCTCATGGGGCTTGCAATCCAGCTGGTAATTAAATAATACAGAAAAATGGTAACACACACATGCCAGCAAGATTGTGTGTTCAAAATAAATAATATCTAGTCTAGAAAGAGCATACACATGTGTAGCAGTTGATGGCTTCAGAAAGTGACATTCAACATAAATAATTTCTGAAACAATATAATACTTTCATAGTTTTAAGAGAGTTAGATGAAGGTGGGTATCACTGTTTCTTGTAATTTACAATGGCCACTTTTATTTGAAGAATAAAAAGACTATGGGCTCTATGATCCACTGATTGTTATCTATAATGGTGAACAGGGAGTAGCGTGGTGGCAGGCTATGTCTCCACACAGAAGGAAATGTACCAAAACTGCTCTTTCCATTACTTTTACTGGGGTATCTGAGGGAATTCACTCACTGTGTATGAGTTCAGAAAAGGAAAAAAACAAAAACAAAAACAAAAAAACTCCGAAATGCCTGGGGTAAATACAAAAGGCTTTGATGGAGAAGATTTTGAAGATGGACAAAATTTTTACAGGGGAATAGGATGAGAAAAGATAGTAGACGGCATTTCTCTGATTAACAATTCTTCCCCTTAGTAAGAAACTGCTGATCTTAACCAAACTCAAGTAATTTAGCTATTTAATTTTCACAAAGTCTTTGCTATGAAGGCAGGTGCTAGAATTCAAGCAAGGGAATGAATTTAATATTCGGGAGTGAGGCTATGTTTTGCCTTTCCTGCAGTGTTACATAATTAGGATACGAGTTGAGGTAAAAATGAAAGATAAGAAAATATTGCTTTTGTTTTTGTCCATTTAGGTGGCAAATTGTAGTCTGTGTAGTTCTTCAAAATTACTTTAATCTGCATTGAGTTCCAATATTATTCAAATAATAATGCCTAGGATTTATATACAAACCTTCTCTAAGGGAGCAAAGGAGTTTTATGGGTGCTATCTAATTAGCCCTCTTAATAGCCCTGGGTAAGAGAGGGCTGGGACCAGTGGGCCCATTATCACAAATGAGAAAATGTGGATATGAAATCCTAACTAGCTCACTTAGCAAAGCAGTAGTCATGGCTGCCTGGAAATGCTCCCCAGCCCTACCAAGTGTCCTTTCTTTCATGCCAAGCCTTATCAACTTGTCAGGTGGAAAGACGAACACAGGCTCTGAGTCTCGAGCACACTAAGGCTCAAGGCTTCCTGCATGCCTCCATAGGTATACAACCATCAATACCTCATGCACTCTCATGACTGTACAGCTTCCACACTTTTCTTGCTGACTTACCCACAACACATGTTCCTTTTTTTTTTTTGTCCTCATTTCTACAGGGCTTTTCTAAGTGATTGTTTAATAAATTCATTCATATAAAATTAGTGATGATTTGAACAGACTATCTTTGAAAGTCACTTCTGATGGTTCTTGCATTAGGGAAGCAACCCCAAAATGATAAATTCTATAGTTTCACATATTGTGAATCATTAAGAGAACTATGGGTCAGAGTTTATGCTATTTCATGAGTCCAGTAGGTGGGTGGGGTAGGGGTTCAAATACCTTCTCAAGTGCTGGGGATTTTTAAATGTTTTCTCTAACTAGGATCCCTAATTTTGTCTAATATACCACTGTGCTTTAAAATAACACTCACTCTCACTCTCTGATGGATGCCATTTGGGTCATAAATTATATGGCAAACTTATCTTTAATTGGAATTTACACTCAATCACACACAATTTTTTAAATAATGGTAAGAATTCTGAGAAATTAAGTAATTTTAGAGTAAATCATGCACATAATGAATGTTGCAGCAAGTACTAAAAATTTTAAAGCACAGTGTTTAGCACAGCGTAAAAAGCATAGATTATTTTTTAAATAAGCTGACAAGATTTAGGGTCCTTCCCAATACACAATGATATCATGTTGTGTCATCAGAAGGGATTCAATATTCCATAGTAACTAACTACAACAAAGTTTTAGACCTCAGTTACATGTTTTACCCATCATGTGTTGAGAAGAAGGGAGAGGTCTAGAAACAGATTTCTTTATAAGGAATGTTTTTAATTCATAAGTCAATTTTTAAAAGTAGATTAATTCAATATATATCCTATTTTAAGATTTAATTTTGGTTAAGCAATATTTTGATGCTATAGTAAATGCTGTTTTTAAAAATAGTGTTTATTTTATTTTTTGTATTTTATTTTAAATCTGGAAAACTTACTAAACTCAACAATTTAAAATTTTTGTCTTTTGAGGTCTTCTTCATAAATTCTTTGCCTAGGTCCATATCTATAAGAGTTTTTCAAATATTTTCTTCTAGAATTCTTATAGATTCATGCCTTAGGTTTAAGTCTTTTACCCATTGTGAATTAATTCTTGTGAGAGGTGAGAGCTGGATCCTATTTCAGCCATCTACATATGCCTATGCAAATTTCCCAGCACCATTTATTGAATAGGGATTATTTTACCCTGATGAATGTTTTTGTCTGCTTTGTCAAAGATCAAATGACAATATGATGATGAATTCTTATCTGTGTTCTCTATTCTGATCCATAGATCTGTCTGTGTTTTTGTTCCAGTACCATACTGTTTTGGTTACCATAGCCTTGTAGTACAGCTTGAAGTCTAGTAAAGCAATCACAGCAGCAACAAAACTAAATAAACGGGACCTGATCAAATTAAAAAGCTTCTGCACAGCCAAGGACACAATCAATAGAGCAAACAGACAACCTACACAATGGGAGAAAATATTTGCATGCTATACATCCAATAAAGGGCTGATAACCAGAATCTACAGAGAATTCAAGCAAATCAGCAAGAAAAAAATTAAACAAGCCCATTAAAAAGTGGGCAAAAGACATGAACAGAAACTTTTCAAAAGAAGATAGACTAATGGCCAAAAAACACATGAAAAAAATGCTCAATGACTCTAATCATCAAGGAAATGCAAATCAAAATCACAATGAGATATTACCAACCTCCAGTGAGAATGGCTTTTATCAAAAAAATCCCAAAACAACAAATGTTGGTGAGGATATAGAGAGAAAGGTATACTTATAGACTGTTGGTGGAACTGCAAACTACTACAACCTCTGTGGAAAGTAGTATGGAGATACCTCAAATAAAGAAAAGTAGATCTACCACTTGATCCAGCAATCCCACTACTAGGTATTTACCAAAAGGAAAAAAAAAGGCATTTTATAAAAAAGACACTTGAACTCCAATACTTACAGCAGGACAATTGCAAAGATGTGGAATCAACCCAAATGCCCATCAATACCTGAGGGGATTAATAAAATGTGGTATATGTATACATGGAGCATTACTCCCCCATAAAAAAAAAATGGTGATATAGTATCTTTTCTAACAACATGGATGGAGCTGGAGGCCATTCTTCTTAGTGAAGTATAGAAAAACAAACACTGCATGTACTCAATACCAAATTGGAACTAATCGATTAACACTTATGTGCACATATGGAAATAAGACTCAAGTGAAATCAAGTAGGTGAGAGGGGGGAGAAAGTGATGGGTAAATTCACACCTAATGGATACAATGCACACACACTAACTGGCTGAAAGACAGACTTATAAGTTTGACTCAAACTGTACAAAAGCAAATTGTGTAATGAAATGGTGCATACCACTGTATAATTTTGAAATAAAAAAATTAAAAATAAAAATTTTGTGTTCATATTCTTCTGCATTTTATCCACATAAATTATCTACTAATGATAATAATTTTATTTTTTGTTTCAAATTCTTACATATATTAGTTCATTTGTTTGGCTATAGCACTGGCAATGGTCTCTAATACACTGTCAAATTAAAGTGATCATGGCAGATGTCATTGTCTTAGTACAATCTAAAGGGAATAATTTCATTATTTCAACAACCAGTGGGATGTTTACTGTATAATTTTTGTACTCTTATCATATAAAGATTCTATTTGTTCTTGATTTTCCAAGTACTTTTTCTTTTTAAATACATAAACATGTGATAAATTTCATCAGAGAATTTTCTACATCTATTTTAATGTTCAGATAAGGTTCTCTCTTAAAATGTTATAAATCTATAAAGTACATTTTAATCAATTTTGAATTCCTGACATAGAGTCAACTTGGGGAAAATATATGATCATATTTTTTCATTCTATCAGATTTTAAATGTATTTGGTTTGCTAATATTTTGATTTGAATTGAAAATATATTTTCTAGAAAGAGATGGACCTATAATTTTATATTTGCCTCAATTTTCTTTTTTTATGCTGACCTTGTCATGGTTATTAAGGTTTTTAGCCTCATAAAGTAATTGGAAGAATGCATTTTCTTTTTTTATTATCTGAATGATTAATAAGATTTGAGCAATTTCTCCCTTTACAATATAATATTTCTACTTGTAATGTCATGTGAAAAATCTTTATGAGAAGAATTTAATTACCAAGTAAATAGGTTTAATCATTATATGACCATTCAAGATTTCTTTATCATTTTGTGTCAACTTTTATAAACAATATTATTCCAGCTATTTATACATTTCTTAAATGTATATGTTTTGTTATGGATTTTTTCAAAATATTCTCTTATGATGATTTTAATTCTGCATGGAACTTTAGTGGTATTGAGTTTTTCATACTTGATATTTATTAAATTATACTTATTTTTTCTTCTTTCTTTCTCGCTTCCTTCCTTTTTCCTATACTCCCATTCCTGCTTTTTCTCTATCTCCCCACACTCATTTTGATCAACCAGGTTTTAGACTTATCAATTATGTTAATCTCTTGAGAATTCACATTTATATGTAAAGATTCCCTCTAAATATAGTTTTCTGTCATCTTTATAATATCTTCCTGTGTTCTCTGAGATTATGTACTATTTTTATTTAGCATGATAAATATTTTTTAAATTTATATTTTCATTAATATTTTTGTTTATTTTAACATATACATGTAAGGTTATATATTTTACTCTGAATAAAATAGTAGCTATAACTTTGATAAACAGCTTTTAATTATTATTTATTATAATTTCTAATATAATTTTTTGGTTCATGGTTCACTTATAAATTATAATATGTGAACATATTCTAAGATTAACCTTTACACTCTTGTTATTGATTTCTAGCATTCTTGAATTGTTGCCAGAAAAACTACTTACATAACTGGAATCCAATTTAGAATTCTATATTTGATATATTAGCTCATTTTTTGTTAGATAAGCTCATATTTTTATCTATTTTAATTGTCCCTCTTACAGAAAATACAGGATCTTAGATAACCCTAATTACAATTACCCATTCATGATTTATTGTATAATATAGTTCTGTTTCTATGTATTTTAAAGCCAATATAATACTATCAGGGTTATATTGTCAAAGATCAATTTAAATTTCTTGATAAGTTCTTTTCCTCCTCCCACCTGTCCAACACCTGATGAATGTTACTACTAAATGTGCACATAAGTGTTGATCAGTTAATACCAATTTGAAGGTGAATAGATGTGGTGCTTGTTTTTCCATTCTTGTGATACTTCACTTAGTAGAAGAGGTTCCAGCTCTATCCAGGATAATACAAAAGGAGCTAGATCACCATTGGTTTCTGTGACTGAGTAGAACTCCATAGTATACATATACAATATATTATTAATTCATCATGTATTGATGGGCACTTGGGTTGTTTCCACATCTTTACAATTGTGATTTGTGATGGTATAAACATTCTAGTGCAGGTGTCTTTTTTGTGGAATGTCTTTTTATCCTTTGGGTAGATGCTCAGTAATGGGATTGCTGGATCAAATGGTAGTTCTACTTTTAGCACTTTGAAGTATCTCCATATTACTTCCCACAGAGGTTTTACTAGTTTACAGTCCTACCAGCAGTGTATGAGTGTTCCTATCTCTCTGCAACCAAGCCAACATGTATTATTTTGGGACTTTTTGGTAAAAGCCATTCTCATGTAGTTAAGTGATATTTCACTGTGGTTTTGGTTTGCATTTCCCTGGTGATTAGAGATGTTGAGCAATTTTTCATATGTTTCTTGGTCATTTGTCTGCTGTCTTTTGAAAGTTTCTGTTCATATCCTTTGCCCACTTTTTAATGAGATTGTTTGATTTTTTCTTGGTGATTTTCCTGAATCCCATGTAGATTCTAGTTATCTGGTTTTTATTGGAGGTGTAGCATGCAAATATTCTCCCATTCTGTAGGTTGTCTGTTTGCTCTCATGATAGTCCTTGCCTGTGTAGAAACTATTTAATTTGATCAGGTCCCATTTATTTATTTTTGTGGTTGCTGTGATTGCCTTTAGGATCTTGTTCATAAACTTTTTCCCTAGGCTAATGTCTATAAGAGTTTTTCCAACATTTTCTTCTAGAATTCTTATAGTTTAATGCCTTAGGTTTAAGTCTGTTATCCACCGTGAGTTGATTTTTGTGAGAAGTGAGAGGTGTGGATCGTGTTTCAGTCTTCTACATGTGGCTATTCAATTTTCCCTGCACCATTTACTGAATAAGGATTCTTTTCCCCAGTGTGTGTTTTTGCCTGCCTTGTCAAGAATTAGATGCCTAAATGAGGATGGTTCTCAGAGTACAGTGAAATAAAATTAGAAATCAACTCCAACAGAAACTCTCATGTCTACATAAAGTTATGGAAACTAAACAACCTGCTGAAGAACTACTGGGTTAAGAGGAAATCAAGATAAACATCAAAAGATTCTTTCAACTAAATGATAAAGGAGACACAAGTTATCAAAATCTGTGGGACACAGCTAAAGCAGTCCTGAAAGGAGAATTTATATCCACATATACCTACATCCAAAACACAAAAAATCACAAATAAACAATCTAATGAATCATCTCAAAGAACTGGAGAGGGAGGAGCAAACCAAACTCGGCAGAAGAAAAAAATAACAAACATCAGATCAGAACTAGGTTAAATCGATAACAAAAATATATACAGAAGATTAATAAAACAGAAAGTTGGTTCTTTGAAAAAATAAACAATATTGACAGGCCTCTTACTAAATTAATGAGAAGCAGAAAAAGAAAGACTCTAATAAGCTCCATCAGGAGTTTCCAGAGAAAGCATCTGAATCTCAAACCTGTTTTCTCCCATAAATTTTAAAACATAATAACTTTGTTAAAGAAATAACAGCCAGGAGGCTCAATTTTTTACTCATTGGATAAACCAGGGTGATTATTTTCATCTATAGAAACTGCAATCACATTGACAGCGCAGGGAAGTATCTTATTTGAAGGGATTGGTTTTTCCAATGAGAAGTCTCTGTTTGGGAAGAAGAGATTGTAATGAAGCAAATGTTAAAGTAAACAAATAAAACTTAACAAATCTACATAAAGAAGGCAAACAACTAGCATACTCTGGAGTAAGAATGCCTTTACCCTTTTTTTGTTATCCTTTCCCTTTTCTTCTCTACTTCTCTCTTCTCTGGTGTCACTGATCTGCTTCTAATGGTTCTTATGAGGTTCATACTAATGTCAAAAGACATTAGTATGCACTGAAAAGAAGGAAAAGCATGTTAATATGCTAAGAGTAAGGCAGAGTTTTCCCCTCCAAAAATGCTCAGTTACTAGGTAAGCCAAGGCTTCAAGCTAAAAAACTAACAAAAAATATTAGTCTACAACTCAGGCTGGAAATTCTATTTTATGTAAACCCAATTTCTTATGTTTGTCCCTAAGTGACCCTGAAAAATGAAGGTAAAGAAATCTCACAAGTGTTTGTAGTGGAAAACCTAAATGCAAACATGACATTATGAGATGAATTTTGAACATACTTAAATTGAAATATCTGAAACACATTAAAATTGAGATTTCAGATTTCAGTGTACGGTTTATGGGTCTAGAATTCATAGATGGAGCTCTGGAGTTATGAATTTTGGAGGCACTGGTATATAGATAATATGTGAAACTTTTCTGTTAGGCTTATAATGAAATGCTGCCATGTTCATTTTGCCAAATAAATTACTACATGTATAGTCTGAATACCTGAGTAGATTATAAGCTTCTTAACAAAAGATCTGAGTAAACCACATGCCTACCACACTGAGCTAAACATGTAGTAATTATCAATAAGTACTTGTTAAGTTGATTTCCTTTGAAACTAATAAGCTAATATGTCCTGGGTTTGTTCAACTTCTATGGGTTCCAGTGTTATCAACTATAAAATGATGGCCTCAGCTAAGCACTGTTTCCAGTTCCTATCAAGCCTAAAGCTCTGATTTCATATATTGTTGGCTTGAACTGAATATTTTTGTTGTTGTTTTTATTAAATGTTTGCAGATGAGCCTTCAAAAGCCCCTGATTATTAAGATATGCTAGTTGTCATTCTGGATGAGCAAAGAAGGACCTGACTTATACCCCCAAAGTAGTTTTATTGTCCAAAAGTCTGTGTGGCCAGAAAACATATTTGGTTCAAGTGGTTGGTTTTCTTATTGAAAAATAGCACTAAATGTTTCATCCTGTTTTATATATATGAGGCAAATTCTTTTAGGTGAATTTTATAAATTTGTGAGTTTTCACCACTATGTCTCAGAGAAGAAAATACATTAATAATTGAAAATATTTCTTTTGCTTTCAGAAATCTGAAGGTTGTGCACTCAAAGGAGTTCTTTAAAGAAAATAAAGTGATTTTTCCTTATAGAAGGCAGCAGTGTGAAGATGGGCATTTGTTATCTATTTGGGTACTACAGAGATTTCAAAAGGCTCCCTTCCTCTTTCATTGTTTTGCCCAAAGTGCATTGACTGTCTGTGTGGTCTTATCAAGTCTCCTAACCTCTGTTTCCTCATGTGAAGATGTTGGTAATGCCAAGAACTAGCTCAAAAGTTTCAAATGAAGTAAAATTAAAATAATATCATATAAAATTGAATATTAATGTATGTATATACATTATTAAATATATTTTCCCAAACACAGTACAGACTCTAACAAGCACTTACTAAAATGCATTTATTTATTTCTGAGTATGGTAGTCATAAAATTAAAATAAAGAGGATAAAGAAGATACTGAGGCTCTAACATGTAGAGAAGAGGTCAAGATAAACAATTGGAATGAGCTATTTAAACTTGAGCTAACATTTCCTGTGCATTTAAGTTATGGCAGACAAAAAGGTAGGAATTCTATCAAGTAACATCTCACTTTTTCTTCTCAGTTCTTCTATGTGATAAATAATGTCCTCATTTTGTAGATTAGATCTTTGAATTTCAGAGCTCAAGAAACCTTTCCAAAACCATACTAAGTATTTTCTCTATGTTTAGGTTTGCTACAGAAAATGAAGGGCACCCATTCAAGTTTGAATCAGACAAACAACATGTTTTAGTATAAGTAACAAATATTGCATGAGACATGTTTATTATGAAAAAAACAAAAAAAAAATATCTGAAATTGAAAGTTAACTGGACCACCTGCACTTATATTTACTAAGTCTGGCAAATGTATGTATATTTCTACCCAGAAATTTTGACTAGAATATCTCTCTATTTCTATGAATTATTATATAATATAGGCAAATTTTAAAAAATATTTATTGTAGATGCTGCAAGGTGTAGAGAGTGCACAGAATTTGGAGACAGAAGATAAGGCTTCAAGTCTAATGACCACCAGACAGATTGATAGCCTTATAAAATTGTTCAATTTAATATTTACTCTGTTTACTATAAGAATGGTTCTGGGTAATTGATCAAAACAAACTACCTAAAAGCTAAGTGACTTAAAAAACAACTGATGAGTGTTATTATAGCTCATGATACTATGAGGCAATAATTTGAGTATGACTCAGATTGAAGATTCTTCAACATCAACTGAACAAACCTAGTGGTTTTTAGCTGGCAGCTGGACCAGGTTGGAGCATCCAAGATATCTTTTCTCTCCCATTTATTATCTCATTGGTTGCAGATGGAAAGGCAGGCTCAGGTGGTCATTTCCAAACTTGTCTCTCAAGATAAAGAGCAGCCTTCTTCCTTGGTGGTTCAGGGTTCTAACAGATCAGCACAGAAGCCACTGGTCTTTTATAGCTGCCTGGAAATGTCTGAGCATAACATATACTACACCCTATTATGTCAAAATATTTATAAACTGGCCCAAATTAAAGAAAAAAGGGGAGTGTCCAAAGATTTGAAGGGTAAAGACTGGAGGAGGAAGATTAAATAATAATGTGTGAAACACTACTTAGAAGCTATAAATAAATGCTTATTAATATTGTTTTATATTTTTGTGTTCAAGATATCTATCATTTTATTCCATTTCCATTTAAGTGGCTGGCAAATATTGTGTGATATATATATATGTATATATATATATCACAAGATAAAACCAAAATGAGAAATTCTACTATGTCCTCCCTATAAGTTTCAAGATGAGAAGGAAATTTGTTAGGTAAGGCAATATGAAGGTGGCTATATCCGAGGTATGTAAAATACTCTGCATGTTCAAAGGAAGTAGGGGTAATGTCCAATGATGAGGGAGAATCAAGAATTATTAGGATACTCTGGCCTTGGGATCCCCTAGGTTAGAGGGAGGTATCTTCCCTTTGATTTATTTACTGTATAAAATGAATTGTCTCTGACTGACATAAGAAGATATTTATTTCTCAAAAGAAACCTTTACTAGTAGAAGAGGACAAAATGGCAAAATTCAAATGAGAAATAAGGGGAGTTTTATCAGAGTGTATTATATCTGAACTGGGTCAGCCTCAGAGGGTCAGCCTCAGAAACTATGCTGTCATCAAGTAAGTGTGTAAGGGGACCAGACCACTGTCTGGTTAGCAATGAGGGCTATGCACAACACACTGCACGCACTGTGTGAAGAAGGCAGCACAGGAAATGAGCTAGAAATTGAGGTTGGGGAACTTTTGAAAATGACTTTACATGCCACAGAGGTGCTTGACTTTTATTATCTTTATTTAAAGGGACCATAGAGTGCCTCTTTTATAAAATAAGTACTGCCATTATATGGTTATTGGTATGCTGTAGAAAAGTAACTCTGGTTGCAATGTGAGGAATATAATAAACATGATGTGGCTTAATGGCAAGCAACGTATTAAGTGGACATACATCCAGAGTAAAAGTAGGAAAAGAAAAGGAAGCATATTTGAAAACAATGGCATGGAGAATGTAAGGGAAGGCCGGGTGGTGACCCCTTTGCCTTCTCAGCAAATGGAAGTAAGCCATGGAGATTCACTGATTACATGTAGTGTTATAATACATTAACGTTGGCAGTGGATCACGAGGAAAAGTTGCTGAGTCTGATCTAAATAGGAAGATTGGGGTCAGAGAGAGAGAAGTGGAAATTATCATTGTAGAGATGACTCTGAAAACCAGAAGAGATGACCAAATGTCCAAAATGTACAGTTTCTTCATTTAGTAAAGAAAAAATAAAAACCACTCATAGAAAAGGAACTTAGCATAATCTATTTGATCCTTCCTCAATGAACAAATTGAAATTGGAAATTTATTAAATGCCGGCGCTTAGAGTGTGGTTGGTAAAATATATGAATAAATACAAAGAAAATAAGATAAATTTATATAGCCATAACTGCTAAAATTAAAGATGATGCAATAGGAAATGCTGCCAGTAAGGTGAAGGTGAAGGTAGGATGCTCAGATACAGGTATCAGCATTCCCTCACTGAAAAGGGAATATTTGACCAAAGAACACAAATAATGAAAAAGAATAAACTAGATAACTATCTAGGGATGGGTTATCACCTTCCCAAATGTCAGAAAGTGCAAAGATTCCAAGATACAAGGCTTGCATGTTTCAGAAACAGAGAACGTCATGGTGGCTGGAGCAGAGCATGTCAGCTCCAGAGTAGGAGAAAAATAGGTTAATGGTGAGAACAGAGAGAAGCGAGAATGGAAGTCTCTAAGATATTAGGTGTTCTGAAGACAGAAATCTTATATAAACACTATACCACAAGCTTTCTAGGGCACCAGCCTACACAATATTGCTCAAATTGAACAAATGTAATGCCCACAGTTAGTAACTTCAGCCAAAGGATATATCTCACAAGGGGGTGAAATTGTTTTTAATGGCTTTATTTACTCTTGAGGTGTTTTTTTTTCTACTCCATTTCCTGCCCATGGTTGTTTGTGTACACAGGTGCAGAAGGTAAAAACAAAATTAATTTAGTTACTAAAATGAAAAAAAACTTCAATAGCAACTTCAGCTGGACTGCTTCTGCCATCCAACCACCAGATTGGATTAGAGTTGCGGTTAATAGAGATACTATGTGCCAAAAAGCAAAACTGAACCCAAGCTAATTCTAGAATACAAATCACAACCATCACTCTCAAAGCCTGATCTGGAGCTCTTTCGGCCACAACTGTTTCCATTTTGCTTCCTGACACCTAAAGGCAGATAGTCATTTGTTGACGCAAGAAGATAAGCAGAATCTTGTTATGGCCTTTATATAAAAATTGACTGATTTCAAGGAGGTGGGCCAAAAAGTAAAGGTCAAAAGTCATCTTGTTCAGGAGAAAGGGGCAAGATGGTGAATGAGAAAAACTGCCAGCCAGAGTGTCTCTGCGAGAAAGACAGACTTTAGAATAAAGTGAAAAGAAAAAAAATAGGCAAACATTGACTGGATGAGGGTCAGAAGGAAAGGTGCCTGAAACTATAGGAGACTCCACAGGAAGAAGTTACGGAGGAGAACTAGAAGGAGAAAGGCCCCATAGAGGGTCGGAGACCAGTGACAAGGGTAGGCGGAGTGGTTAAATTTCCCCTACCTTGCATCTTGGACTACTGGTGGGCTACTTAGCAGTTGGAGAGAGCTGCTAACACCAGCTCAGAGATGGCAGTGGCCAGTGAGTGGTGAGCCTCTCACAGACAGGACACCAGGCTCCCAGCTCCCTCAGGGCACCTCCCAACCCGTAGACCCCAGCCAATGGGAAGGTGCCATATTGTTTCATTCTCCCCTTCCCCTTCCCTTTCCCTACCCACAGCTGCCAAGAGAGACAATTTAGCCACCACCCATAGGCATCTGCAGGAAATGGGACCTTTCCTTTGGGGGCCCTAGAGTGGACTGAGTGGTACTCTGACTGTGAACTCTGTACCCACCAGCCCTCCTAGGTTCTGCTGGCCTGGTGACTCCAGGACAGCAGGGCAAATCCCGAGACAGAAAGACATCAATCCAGCTTGGGCACCCCGTGGGTGACTTGAGACCAGCACTCCTCT
>VBSM01003199.1:10961623-10975467 GCA_008086735.1 Cheirogaleus medius | reverse complement strand
CTTTGGCTGTGCAGAAGCTTTTTAATTTGATCAGGTCCCATTTACTTATTTTTACTGTTGCTCTGATTGCTTTTGGGGTCTTTTTCAACAATTATTTCCATAGGCTGATGTCTATATAAGTTTTTCCAACATTTCTTCTAGAACTCTTATGGTTTTCCTCCTTAGGTTTAGGTTTAACATCATTATATATCTCAAAAACATTGTATAGTATACTTAACTAGTATACTATAGTATTGCTGTTAAATAGGTAGTTGTTCCCACTTTTTCTCTAACAAATAATGCATAAGATAGAGTCTGAAAACTGTTTTGGCCAAAGGCCAGATAGCAAATATTTTAAACTTTGTTTGCCATATTGTCTCTGCTCCATTCAACTCCTTAGTTATAACACAAAAATTGCAATAAACAATACATAAAAAACCAATATTCTCATAATTTTTATGGGCTGTCTTCCTATAAAACTTTATTTTAAGAAATACTGTAGGACAGATTTGGCCCATGATCAGTAGTAGTTGCCCACCCCGTGGTTTAGGGCACATTATTAACCCCCATATGTTGAATTAATGTTGAAGTATCTCAAAGTGTTAATTAATCAAAGAATGTAATGATTTTAATTTTTTGGTATATTTTGTCAAATTTCTTTCAATATCTATAATATTCAAAAGTAAGACATATGTGTGGCCATCATTTCAAATTCTCATAAGTCTATCAGTACATTAATAAAATTACATATGTATATATTTACATACACCCATATGTACATCTACACATCCCTAATTTTTGTTTCTGTGAAAACAAGCATATTTTATCTTATAAGTTCTGTGAGCAATTATTATCCTTTTAATGAAATTCTACCTTATTTACAGGCATATCTCAGATATATTGGGGGTTTGCTTTCAGACCACTGCAATGAAGTAAATATCACAATAAAGTAAGTCACACAATTTGGTTTTTAAATACATACAAAGTTATTTTTATACTATACTATAGTCAATTAAGTGTGTAGTAACATTACATATAATATATATGTATTTTAATTAAAAATACTTTCTTGTTAAAAATGCTAACGATCATCTGAGTCTTCAGTGAGTCATAATCTTTTTGCTGATAGAGGGTCTTGCCACAATTTTGATGGCTGCTGACTGATCAGGGTCGTGGTTAACGAAGGTTGAGACAGTATGGCAATTTTTTTCTTTCATCAGGTAGCAGTGAGACACTATCACTTGTAAGTGTCTTCTGAACTATGTTATCAACATTGTATATGGCAATTTTAAAAAATGAGACAATGAAGTTTATCTCTTCCTTTTATGAATGATTTCTCTGTACATAGCATTTAATCCACAATAGAATTTCTTTCAAAACTGGAGGTAATCCTCTCAAATTCTGCTGCTGATTTATTAGCTAGGTTTATGTAATAGTCTAAATCCTTTGTTGTCATTTCAACAATATTCACAGCATATTCCCTGGAAGTGAATTGCATCCGAAGAAACTACTTTCTTCATCCTATGAGCTTTTACCATGAAATTGTAGCAATTCAGTCACATCAACAGGATCCACCTCTAATTCTAGTTTTCTTATTATTTCTAGTATATCTTTGGTACTTCCTCCACTGAATTTCTTGAACCCCTCAAAGTTATCCATGAAGGTTGGAATCATCTTTGTCCAAATTCCTGATAATGTTGATATTTTGACTTCCTCCCATACATAATAAATATTTTTAATGAGATTTAGAATAGTGAATGTTTTCCAAAAGGTTTTCAAATTATCTTGCCCAAATCAATCAGAGGAATCACTCTCTATGGTACCTACAGCCTTATGCAATTTATTTCATAAATAATATAACTTAAAAGTCAAAATTTTTTATCCAGAAGCTGAAGAATGGATATTGTATTAGAAGGCATGATAACAACATTAATCTCTTGCACATCTTCATCAGAGCTCTTGGGCATCCACATGAATTGTCAATGAGTAGTAATATTTTGAAAAGAATCCTTTTTTCAGAGCAATAGGTCTCAACAGTTGGCTTAAAATATTCGGTAAATCTTGTAATAAATTATGTGTTCTCATTCATATTTTGTTGTTCCATTTCTAAAGCATACACAGAGTAGATTCAGTAAAAATCTTAAGGAACCTAATATTTTGGCATGGTAAATGAGCATTGCCTTCAGGTTAAAGTCACTAGCTGCATTAGTCCATAGAAAGAGAGAATCTGCCCTTTAAACTTTGAAGCCAGGCATTGACTTCTCCTCTCTAGCTATGAATGTCCTAGATGACAACTTCTTCTGATATAAGGCTGTTTGATTGATGGTGAAAATCTGTTGTTTAGTGTAGCAACCCTCATAAATCATCTTAACTAAATCTTCTGAATAACTTGCTGCGGCTTCTACATCAACACCTGCTCCTTTACTTCACGCTTTTATGTTATGGTGATGGTTTCTTTCCTTAAACCTCATGAGCCAATCTCTGCTGGCTTCAAATTTTTTTCTGAAGTTTCCTCACTTTTCTCAGGCTTCAAAGAATTTAAGAGTTAGGACTTTGCTCTGGATTAGGCCTGGGCTTGGGAGAATATTGTGGTTGGTTTGCTCTTCAATGTAGACCATAAAAACTTTCTTTACATCAGAAGAAAGGCTGTTTTGCTTCCGTATCATTTATGTGTTCACTAGATTTGTGCTCTTAATTTCTTCAAGAACTTTTGCTTTGCATTCATAACTTGACTAACTGGCACAAGAAGCTAAGATTTCAGTTTATGTCTGTTTTTGACATGCCTTCCTCATTAAGCTTAATTATTTCTAGCTTTTGACTTAAATTGAGAGACTTGCAACTCCTCCTTTTAATTGACACTTACTGGTCATTGTAGAGTTATTAATTGGCCTAATTTTAATATTGTAGTTCCTCAGGGAATAGGGGGAAGCCTAAGGAGAGAGAGAGAGATAGAGGAACAGCTGGTTGGTGAGCAGTCAGAACACATATAATGTTTCTCAATTATTAGGTTATTCAGTATTAAATGTTCGATGTCTTTAAGTACTAAGTTTGACAGTATCTGTGACATTTCACTTTGACACTTCTTGTTTTGTTTTAATTGTAAAGGTACATCCTCATTCTTTAAAAGGCATGTTTTGACTTGTGATTATCTTTCAAAAATTTTTAGAACAATTTTTGTACAACTATAAATAAGTCACTAATCTGTATTACTTTAAAATATGAGTTCAGTCATATAAAAACAATACAACATAGACAGCTCAAAATATCAACAAAGTGTTTGGAAAGGAGGTAGCTAATGAACACACAGTATGTCACTGGTTTAAATAGTTACATTCTAGTAATTTTAATCTTCAAAATGAGCCATGTAGATGACCTCAGAGCAAGGTGGATAATGATAAACTAAAAACTATAGTGGAAGTGAATTCATCTCAACCCATGCATAAATTAACAAGGTTTGATGTTACTATTCCAACAGTATTAGACTACTTAAAACAATCAACAAGGTAAAGAGGCTGGATAGATGGGTAGTACATAAATTAAATAAATGTCAAAAGAAAAATCATCTTGAAGTTTGTCTTTCTTTACTGTCATGACATAAAAGTGAACCATTTTTAGACTGTATTGTTACAAGTGATTAAAAAAATAGATTATTTTTGACAACCACAAACATTCAGCACAATAACTGGATAAAGTGCTGGAACACAGTCCAAAACCAAATATTCTTCAAAAAAATTAATGGTTTGGTGGTCCAGCCCTGGTATTATCCACTACAGCTTCATGAATCTTGGTCAATCTATTACAGTAGATGTCTAGTGCAACCAATGGTATGAAATGATGAGGATGCTTGTGATAAAGCAGCTAAGATTGGTCAAGAGAGACAGGCCAATCTTCTTACAAACAATGCTGGACCACATGTCACATAAAAAATGCTGCTCAAACTATAGAGGCTGGACTTAGAAACTCTCTGTCACCTACTGTATTCACCAGACCTTACACCAACTGACTACTACTACTTCCAGACTTTGGACTATTTCTTACAAGAAAAGATATTCAGTTGCTCAACAAGCTGTGAAAAACACCTTTCACAATTTCATCACCACTTGCTCTCCAGGTTTCTTCACTGTTGGCATAAACAAGCTACCATTAAGATTACAAAACTGTATTGATAATTTAGACACATACCTTGATTAATTGTACTGCTTCATCTTTGAGATATAATAAACTACACTTTTGATTCAAAATCAGACATTTCATATTTAATGACCTAAATAAGTTTGCCATCATAAGCTGGCCAGCAACTTATATTAAACTAACTTCAAACACATACAAAAATCCAATTCCTATATAACTCACCCCGTTTATGTTAGAGGACACAAATTACATTTTTATACATTGTTTGCCTAATGACATAGATCAATATTCTTTTTGCATTTTTCTTTTAAATTCTGTAAAATTTAAGTAAGTGGAATTATAAACCAAAATTTTAATAGTGTTGGCTTTTATATTTGCCCATTTATTTCCCTTTACTGGAGATCTTCATATCTTTATACAGCAATTAGTTACTGTCTAATGAACTCTCTCTTAACCTGAAGAATTCCCTTCAGCATTTCTTGTAGGAAAGGTGTTGGGGTTGTAGATTTTCTCAGATTGTGTGTTTCTCAAAATGTCTACCTCTTCCTCATTTTTGAAAAACAGTTTTGCCAAGTATGTAATACTCAGTTAACTCTTTAATTTTTTTTATCACTTTAATAGTGTCATCCAACTGCCTTCTGTTCTCTAAATTTACCGGCAATAAATTAGCTGATAATCTTATCAAGGATCCCTCATCTGTGACAAGTTGTTTTTCTCTCGTTGTTTGCAAGATTCTCTTTTCTTTATCTTTCAACAATTTAATTATAATATGTTTCATTATAGATCCCCTTGGGTTTATTCTAATTGAAGTTTGTTTTGTGGCTTGGATTTGTACACCCATGATTTTCTTCAAATCTGGATTAGTTTTGGCCATTATTCTTAAAATAATCTCTCCATTTTCTCTCTCTTCTACTTTGGGGATTCTCAATAATGTATATTTGTCCACTTGATTGTGCCTCAGAAGTATCTTATACTCTGTTCACTTTTCTTCATTTTTTTTCTTTCTTTTCCCAAATTTAGTCATTTCAATATTCCTATATTTAGGTTCACTGATTCTTTCTTCTGCTTATTCAAATCTACTCTTGAACCTCACTAGTGTTTTTTAGTATTTTATTTGATTATGATCATGATGATGTTAATTGTTGTGGTTTTAAGCTATTGGAGAAGGGAGTTGCAAATATAGAAAGTAGAGTAGTAGAATGTACCCTATGTTTTTGAGTTGGAATCTTGCACCTGGCTCTTTGCTTCTGAATACTGTTATACCAGTCCACACTAAAAAGACAGAACCTTGGAGTAAAGGCCTTTTTAGAGACTGGAGCAAAAAAAAAATACAAGAAGACATTGAAAGATCTTGTTGCTCCAGAAAGCAAGGAAATGTCTTTGGCATAATAGAATTATAATAAAATACAAGAGCCAAATGTTGAACAATTTGAGTCTTAATGAAACAATGATAATAATGGATTATAACCCATTGTATAAACAGGAAGGCAAGGATTTAACATATGTTCACTTATATAATTTACTGGTTATCAGTTAGTTAGGTAAGAACAGGAAGCACTTATTTACAATAATAATAAAACATTAATTAATCAATATAAAAGGAATAATATAGTTAGAAAATTATTTACATACTCTCAAAGTATCCATTAAACACTTAATAATCTCAAGGAAAAAAACAGCAAATTTACAGTGGAGAAAATGGATAGGGATTCCATAAAGTGATAAATGTTATATCCACCAGTACTGGAACAAATCAACATCACAATCACATGTCTTCCAATTTAATGCACTGAGAAGAGCAAAACATCACTCTTGTAGTTTTCTTGCCAAAATACATAGTTTTAACCTAAATATAAGATAATATCAGAAAAACTCAACCTGAGGGTTTACATACAAAATAATTTTCATGTATTAGTAAAAATGTCAACATTAGGAAAGATAAAATATTACCAATACAAAAGAGATTAAAGAGTTATCTCAATTATATGTAATGTGTGATCCTAGATTAGTTTCCATATCAGGAAAATAGAGGTAATAAAGAATTTTTTTAGATAATTAACAAATTTGATTATAGACTATGATTTAGACAACAATAAGGTATCAATGTTAAATTATCTGACTGGATTACTGTACTGTGGATTTCTAAGAAAATGATCTTGTTCATAGAATATATATGTTAAGGTTTTAAGTGTAGAAAAATTAAGATACTGATTTTTCAAAATTCAAGAGATTTAGCAGTTTGCATTAGTTAAAATATACCTTTGGAACATTGAAGAAAGAAAAAGGAATATTTAGTTAGAGGAACAAAATTAATACAACTTGCAGAAGATTAAATTTCATTAAAATTTTAAAGAAGTGTGAACTCATGGTAGGAAATACTGCAAGACTGAAATATAAACATTCTGACATATGTATGCATATTTATATTTCGTAGCCTGGGTACTTATCTGGCACGTAACACTATTAAAGTTAAGTAACCTATTCAATCAACATGAATGTTGTCACTCCTTAGAAAAATATAGACAATTATTTTAGGAAAAAAATTTGCGAAAATCATGAATCCAACTCAATGCAAAAGTCCATATGATTGTCCCAAACTAAATTAGAGAAAAAAATTGACATGATTCCAGACATATATCTTTTAATAAAAAAGTTTCCTTATTAGCACATGTATGCATGTCATACACACATATGTGTGTGTGTATTTCTATGTATATATGCCTTGAAAATTAATTACTTGAAAGAAACCATACAAATTGGACAAACACTGTCATCTCTGTGAGTAAAATAAAAATTTTAATTTCTTCTTTACATTTTTAAGTATTATTTACTAACTGAAGGGTATGGAAGTTGTGCCTCTTTTCTCATTAGTAAAAAAAAATAAAATAAACTGACTTTATTGGAGAATTTCATATAAATAGTGAATCAACTGAAAATAATATAAACACAACTTTTTTTTAGAAAGAGACAGCTGTGGAAAATGAAAAGCTGACTGAGATTTTTCATATTTGTTTTCTCTTCTACCATGTGGAAAAGGTCTGAAGAAAACTTAAAAAGGTTAACAGGTCTCTGACCTTTGTTTACCTTGTAAAAACAGTGAACTCAGTTTTAATGTGAAGGAATAAAGATTATGGGGAAGTTAATACTGATTTGAAGCTATATAACCTGGACCTGAAAACATACACTGTCAAATTTTGGGTATCCAGTTTAGGAGAAAGAAAACAAAATGTTATTTTAAATGCTTAGTATATTAATTACATTATCTAATATCAATCTGAACCATAAGCTGATAAGATAGATATTACTTCCTCCATGTTTTTAAATTTATTAATTTTTTGTTGTTGGTTCAATAGATTTAGAGGGTATAAATGTTTTTTGTTACATGGAGGAATGGTATAATGTTGACATCAGGACTTTTAGTATACACATCTTCAAAAGAGTACACTGAATTTTGTACATGATAGGTAATATTTTATCCCTCGCTCTCCTCTTATCACTCCCTTTCTTAGTTTTCAATGTCTATTAGACCACTTTATTACTATATATCCATAATTTAGCTCTCACTTATAAGTGAGAGCATGTGATATTTGTTTTTCCATTCCTGAGAAACTTGATTCAGGATAATTGTCTCTAGTTCCATCCAAGTTGCTGCAAAAGACATTATTTAATTCATTTTTATGGCTGAGTAGTATTCCATGGTATATATACACCACATTTTCTTTATCCTCTCATCATTTGACAGGCATTTAGGTTGATTCCATATCTTTGCAATTATGAATTGTGCTGCCATAAACATTTGGGTGCAGGTGTATGATTTAGTAACTTCTTTCCCTTTGGACTATATTCATTTTAGAAATGAGAAAACACAGGGTAAAGAGTCTAATTTTTCCAACATTAAACAGCTAGGAAGTAGTAAAGTCATGATTTATATTCATGCTTTTTATATGCCAGAGTTTTTTCTTTCTTACCTTTTATACTACACACTTTTGCTCATTATAAAAATTATAACTTTCATATTTTAGAACACTTCAAGAACACAAAAAAATTATCAAGAAGAAAATTAAAAGCACAAAAATATTATCATATGCATGATAACATTCTATTAATGAATTATAGAGAATTAAATCAAAGCCTAAATTCTCTGTTATTTCAATTTATATTATATATACAAACATTTTACCTTATTTTTATATATTAAAGTTTCATAGTATTTTTCAATGGATTTTTTGAGAAAGTTTTCAAATATTTTGGATATTAATTCTTTGCCATTTATATATGTTGGAAATATGTTTCCCCAACTTATGCATTGTTGTTTGTTAATTCAATGTTTAAATTTTAATATAATAATTTCAGCCAATTGTAGCATCTTTATTCTATTTTGGGGTTAAATATGTCATCTCCATTCTAAGATCACTAAGATATTCTCCTAAATTTTATATTTGTTTTTATTTTCTTAGGATTCTGAATTGGGGTGAGGTTCTTATATTTAAATTGTTCTGTAAACAACTTTATATTTATGAATAGAATAGTTGTGTTTTATCAATTACATAATCAATGATACAGAATTTTATTGAAAAGAGCATTCTTTCTTGAACATAATTGAAATGGCATATTTTTATATAATGCCAATTTTTTTGGCTATACTATTACTGTATTACATTCATATCTGTTAATTTATATTGTGGTTTCTTCTGCTAGTAAAAATGCTACCACATTAGCCATCTTTAAAATTGACATAACTACTCTCAGACGTTTTTCTCATCCACATGGAGTTTAGGATCAGCTTGTAAAGTACCATGAAAAACCATGTTTGAATTTTGATTGAGATTATATTAGAGTTGTTACATTTAGGATTTACATATTACTGATTATATTAAATTTATTGATTAATTAGGAGAATTATTTTTTCTAAGATAGACTTCTTTCTTTAAATGATATGTAACCCAATTTTGTCAATAGTTAAACTTCTACAAAATATTTACAGCAGGGATATTAATACCAATGTCTCTAGTGCCAAAGGAAAAATAGGGAAAAAAAATGAAGGCTTTGAAAAAATACTGTGTATACTATGTATATGTATATTATCTTCTAATTCATAGTCTTTTTCCTTAAATAATGCTGGTCAAATAAGTCTTTCAACAAAAGTTTTGCAGCTTCATGATCTCTAATCTATATATATTTTATTTGCCATTTCATGTAGATCTTTACTATTTCTAGTCTTTAGTATGCATTTTCTATAATTTGATTCTGATTTAAAATATAATTAATTTCTAGTTATATTTTCTATTAATCTCTGCTAACATATAAGGAAATAATTGAAGTTTTATGCTGATTGATATCTGCAGTAAAATATATCATTATTGCATGTGCTAATAGTATGGTCAACTCATTAATTTTTATGGCTTTTTTGATAATAAAAATAAAAATAGAAAGCATTCTGGACTTCCAGTTTCAAAATGGCAGCAGAGAAGCAAGCTGCCTTCATCCTCTCCTCACCCACAGAAAACTAAAAATAAATACAGAGAACTAAGATTATCATTATAAATATCCCAGAACTCAAATATGAGGATGAGACAGTTCCCAGGACCACAAAGAAGTGGAAAAAATCTGAGCAAATGGTAAGAATATTGGACTTTCACAACCAAAATGCTGCTTCCTCAATTTCCCTGGCACCAAGCATGTGATAAATTTCTCCCTGACTCACTCTTTCTGTCTCACTCCATTGTCCTGAGTAGAGTGCTGTGGCATCAGTCTAGCTCACAGCAACCTCAAACACATGGGCTCAAGCAATCCTTCTGCTTCAGCCTCTTGAGTAGCTGAGGCTACAGGTGTGCACCATGATGCCCAGCTAATTTTTCTAATTTTAGTAAAGATGGGGTCTCATTCTTGCTCAGGCTGATACAGAACTTCTGAGCTCAAGCAATCCTCCTGCCTTGGCAGCTTCCCAGAGTGTTAAGATTACAGGCATGAGCGGCCCACTTGGCCTGACTCATGGTTTCTACACTGGAAAAAAGTGAGATCAAGATAGATAACCAGTCCCTGGCAAGAGATCTGTCCCTGCCTCAACCAACTGGAAGCATCAGGAGTACCCAAAGGGAGAAATATTCCTGAAGACAGCAAAAGACAAAAGGAGGAGGTTGGACTACCATCCCCAGCACTGGAAACTCTGCTTTGCAACTTGACCAAAGGAGACACCAAATAAGAGAGGTTCTTCAACAGCACCATGCTGTAAGAAGTTTGTACCACAGGGCCACTGTGCATAAATCCCTAAGTTACCTTACCACACTACCAACTTTTGGAAGCTCTCCTATTTGGGTCAGATGGCACTCTCATTGTTTATTAGAACCAAGGCAAACCCAAGTTTAAGTCACTGTCTAGTGCTGAAAAAAGTCAGTGACATAGTGGGGGGAAAAAAAGAAAATCAGCAGGTAAATTAAAAATTATATCTAAATAAACATATCCAATAAAAAACAAAACAAGCCATACAGAAAACACTGAAATAAATAACTAATCCTTGAATGCCAAGACATAGATGTGCATCCACAAGAAACAACAGCAAGTGAGGAACCATGATCCCCTCAAACAGACAAAGCAAGAAACCAAAGGCTGAGTCTAATGAGATTGTGATATGTGAACTCTCTGACCAATATCATCAGAAAAGAGCAATAGTTTGACCTCTTCTAACTCCATTTAGATGCCTTTAATTTCCTTCTCTTATCTGATTGCTCTGGCTAGGACTTCCAGCACTGTGTTGAATAGAAGTGGTGATAGAGGGCAACCTTGTCTACTTCCAGTTCTAAGTGGGAATGCTTTCAATGCTTCCCCATTCAGTATGATATTGGCTGTGGTTTTGTCATATGTGGCTTTTATCATTTTTTAGGTAAGTCCCACCTATGCCTATTTTGTTAAGTGTTCTTACCATAAACGGGTGCTGAATTTTGTTGAATGCCTTTTCTGCATCTATTGAGAGGATCATATGGTCTTTTTTTTTACTTCTATTTATGTGGTAAATTACATTTATAGATTTGCATATGTTGAACCATACCTGCATCTCTGGGATGAAGCCCACTTGGTCATGATGGATCATTTTTTTTGATAAGCATCTGAATTTGGTTTACTAGGATTTTGTTGAGAATTTTTGCATCTATATTCATAAGAGATATTGATCTGTTGTTTAATTTTATTGTTGCCTCCTTTTTGTGGTTTGAGTATCAGGGTGATGTTGGCTTCATAAAATATGTTAGAGAGGATTCCTTCTTTCTCAATGTTGTGGAACAATTTCTGCAGGATAGGCATCAGTTCTTCTTTGTAAGTCTGGTAAAATTCAGTTGTGAATCTTGTCCAGGACTTTTTTTCAGAAGTATTTTTGTTGCTGCTTCAATTTTGGTACTTGATATTGGTCTGTTCAGGAATTATATTTCTTTCTGATTGGGCCTATGAAGAATGTGTGTTTCTAAGAATTTCCAAAAGCAATATATGTAACCTAAAGATTTGTACTCCTGTAATATGCAGCAATAAAAAAATAATAAAAATAAATAAATAAGAGAAAAATCAGAGATATTCATATTTTTACATTGGAGAAATCAATAGTTAAAATGACAATACTGCCCAAAGCAATTTATAAATTTAATGCAATACCTACTAAAAGATCAATGTTATTCTTCACAGAGATAGAAAAACAATCATATAATTTATATGGAACTACAAAAGACCCCAAATAACCAAACCAATCCTGAGCAAAAAGAGTAAAGGCAGAGGCATCAGACTATCTGACTTCAAAGTATACTGCAAAGCTATATTAACCAAATCAGCATGGCACTTGCATAAAAGCAGATACGTAGACCAATGGAACAGCATAGGAAACCCAGATGTAAATCCGTGAGTATAGAGCCAAATCACTTTTAACAAAGACATTAAGAGTGAATGGTAGAAAAGGATTGTCCTTTCAATGTATAACCATATGCAGAAAATAAAACTAGACCCCTCTCTCTCACCATATTGAAAAATCAAATAAAGGTGGAATAAAGACTTATGTCTAAAACCTGACATAATGAAACTAGTAGAAGAAAACATTGGAGAAACACTCTAAGATATTTGCATTGGCTAGAAATTTTGTGTAAGACCTGAAAAGCACAGGCTACCAAAGCAAAAATGGACAAATAGGATTACATGAAGATACAATTTTTCTGCACAGCAAATCATGAACAAAGTAAAGAGACAACACACAGAATTGGAGACAATATTTGCAAACCATGCTTCTGACAAGATATTAGTAACTAGATTATGTAAGGAGGTCAATAAGTCAATATAAAAATAATCCATGTAAAAAATGCACAAAAGATCTAACTACCTATTAAAGAAGACATACAAATGGACAACTGGTATTTGAAATAAAATGCTCAGCATCACTAATCCTCAAACAAATGCAAAGCAAGACTACAGTGAGATATTTCCTCACCTCAGTTAAAATGGCTCTCATGAAAAAGGAAATAACAGATGTTGTTGGGGAAGTGAAGAAAGAGGAACCCTCAGGTACTGCTGATGGGAATGTAAATTAGTATAGCCATTATGGAAAATAGTATGAATTTTCCTCAAAAAAAACCTAAAAATAGAACTACAATATGATCTAGCAATTCCACTACTACATATATATTCAAAAGAACAGCAATGAGTATATTGAAAAGACAACTGCACTCCCATGTTCGTTGCATCACTATTCAAAATAACCAAAAAATAACCAGATTTAACAAGATATTAGGAACTAATATTCATAAGCAAGCTTACAATGTATGAGATGAACATATTTTGTGTTAATGTGCATATTTTTATGTTCATAGAACTATATGATATTCTTATATAATTTTATATCAAAGTTAAAATGAATCAGGGGGAGGGGGGCATGGGCAATATACGTAACCTTAACATTTCTACCCCCATAATATGCTGAAATAAAAAAAATAAGAAAAATAAAAAAAAAAAAGAAATGAGGACATCTTGGCAACCATAAATAATGAAAGAAAAAAAATAAAAAATAAAATGAATGAGGAGATTTTCATTATATCTGAAAGAGTTTTTAAATATATTATATGGGAATTGTCTAATCTTTGATGTTAAAGGATTTAATGCTATTTTTGATGGTTTTACAAGCCATCAGTCATCACTTGTAAAACCATCAAAAGTAGGTTCTATTTATTTGAATAGAACTACAGCTTAATATCCTTCATACTTACTGGAATAATTATGTGTCAGCCCTTCTTCTTATGTAAATTTTGTATTGTACAAATGCTATTTATCCCTGTAAATTATCCATTTATGTAGATGTTCAAATTTTGCTATGAATATGTACATAATATTATAATATACTCTGTGTTTATAACTATTAAAATTTTTATATTATTTCATTACATTTTGTCTTCTCTTTATTTACTCTTAGTCATATATCCAAAAAGGGTTTTAAAACTCATTTATTGAACACTTTCTTTTTTATTTCCATCATATAAAGAACATGGAAGTCATATTTTTCATGCTTCCAACAAAAAAAAAAAAAAAAGTCATTGACTTATTTGGATTCAAAAGAAAATTGTAGTCACAGGAAACACTGCCATCCTAAACACTGGACAAACAGGTGAATCCTGAGAGTAACAAACAAGAACCGCTGACTTGCAACAGAAGATTCTAGATTTATAAAGTAGTAGAAATTATGAAATAATAATGTTGGAGGAATCTCGAAGATG
>VBSM01003199.1:10936180-10961523 GCA_008086735.1 Cheirogaleus medius | reverse complement strand
AGGCTCTGCCTCGATGGGGGAGGGGGGCATGGGCAATATACATAACCGTAATATGCTGAAATAAAAAAATAAAATTAAATAAAAAAAATAAAGTAAGAAGGAAAGAAAAAATAAAAAAAATAAATATCAGGAAATAAATAATTTTGAAATAAGAAACTCCTGCAGCTGCAACCATAGGAAGTTGTCACACTCTCATGGATTTTACATCCAGGAAACCTATCAGGTTATCATAGAAAAATTCCAAGAAATTTTCCTCATGACTCTGGCTAGGGGAGGAAAAGAATAATCTTACTGGAACATACCTGAGGTGTTCTCCATAACAAACATCTACCTTGCAGAGGAAAAGGCTTTACCAGAGCCTTATCCCAGATAGCAGGAGAGCTTTCTCCCACACCAACCCCATATCACTGGATATACACTCGTGAAGGCCACAGCCCAGAGACACAGGTCCACAAGAAGACTGACAATCACAAGATTATAGAGCATTTCTCTTTCCCCATTCCTGGCCACCATGCTAACAGAGCTCCAGTAAAGTAACAGTGGATTACAGTTGAGATTATTACAAAGCATAGACTCAATTCAAGAAGTAGTTCTGAGGAAGACACAAAGAAATCACGGAGACAAAAAGAAGGACACTAGAGAAATGTGAATCCTCTGGAACCTACTTCTGTAGCAAACATTAACACAGCTCAATTCCTATCAACTTATATAAAGTTGATTATAACTTCACACTCACACTCAAATGTTCAGCTCTTAACAAAAAATTACAAGATATGCCAAAGAAATGAAAAAAAAAGTGTAAAGAGAAAAAGCAAACATTAGAACCAGATTTAGATATGACACATATGTTGAAATTAACAGATATAAAATATAAAATTTTCTTTAATAAGTTAAAATTTCCTGTGTAAAAAGTAGATAACATGGAATATTAGATGAGTAATGTAACTAAAGAGATGTAATTTCACATCCAAGAAAGAGTAAAAAAAATTACAAATTAAAATCAGGTGAGAAGGCCTATAAGCAATGATACCCCAGGAGCATCAGGCACAATTAGTGCCAGATCTTGGTTTGCATTACAATTCTCCAATAAAAGGAGCAGTCCTCTTTAGAGAAGTGAGTGATTTGGGGACTAGGGCAGGAAATATGCAAGATGAGTCTAGAGTAATCTTGTAGTGTCAAAAAGTAAAGAAGGGCTAAAGAGAAAAATAATAAAAATTAACAGGTAGTGTTATGACACAGGAGCCAATTGAAAGTGATCCAATAGCCAAAGCTGGAACAATCAACCAAGATAAATAGCATAGTTTTGGATTATAATAAAAAATAAATATGCATAAGTACACATTGACTTAATGATTTAATACATAAATTAAATACATGAATATTTGAGAGAACAAGACATACCTCTGTGCTCCTGTGCAGAATTCCAATAATTTACTTGGAAATCCTTCCCTGAAGCATATGGAACGTACCTCTCGACTCCTTAAATTTCAAAGAATATAGTATGGAAAGGAAGATAAAAAAGAATGAGTTTATAGTGAAGAATAATAAAGCCCAAATCAATTTTGATTTCATGGATTAGGCTTTTGGCATTGTATCTAAAAATCATCAGCAATCCAAAACTCATAAAGATTTCCTTCTGTTTTCTTCTAGAAGTATGCAGTTTTGCATTTTAAATTTAGATCTTTTTTAGTTAATTTTTGAAAAGTGTGTGTCTGGGTTTATAGTTTTGTAAATGGGTGAGAAAAAATAAAGGGCATTCAAACTGGAAAAAGGCAAATTACCCTTGTTTGCAGACATATGATCTTATATTTAGAAAAACCTAAAGATCCCATGAAAAACCTATTAGATAAACAAATTCAGCAAAGTTGCAGGATGTAAAATCAATACACAAAAGTCAGTAGCATTTCTATATGCCAGCAACAAACAATCTGAAAAAAAAATAAATGTATTGCCTAAAACTAGACAATTTATTTTATTCTAATAAATCAATCTAAATATGCTTACCTTTGAAATCATAATACATAAGTAAAATATTTTTTAGCAATTGCATTGCATTTAAATTTTGAATCAAAATACTTACACCTGTAAACTCTTGGATTTTCAACCATTTCAGAAATGGCAAGTGTCTAACAACTTCCCAAAATTCTGAAGTTTGGTTAGCTTGTAACTTTACTAGTCAGCTTTAAATTTATGTTTTACATATAAGAAAGAACAGAAATAGTGGCATTCAATTTACAAGTAAGGAAATCAATCAGAGATATAGTAAAAAGACATTATTATGAGCATAGTGGGCATTGTAGTTCAGACACAGAAAGTAACAGCAATGCCATTTGAGAAACTGAGCTCAGAAGGGCACCTGATTAATCTAAAGATATTCCTATTGAAAACTCTTGGTAAAGAAATAAACATGTGACTAAATTCAGAGCAATAAAATGTAAGACAAGGTTGTACAAGATTTGAGAAAACATATGTTTTGTGCACTAAAGAAAGATGAAATGAACACAGTCTTTAGTTCCCTTAGGATACCTACAAAGAACCAAGCAACATTCTTAATATAAGTTATCCTATGAACAAAAGAGGAACAAGTTTCATGGTATAGCCAATCGTGTCGACTGCAGAACAGAAGTAGAAAATCAGGTCCTCAAAGGATCCTGAGCCTGTGTTAACTCCAGGACTCTTACTTTGTGCACAAATGAATTTTATAATTGTGTAAGGTAGTATGAAACATTTTATCTGTTATTCAAAGCCAAGCATTTTAGGTACTACAGAGAATTCTAGAAATAGCTACCATTAATGCTGTTTTCTGACATCCAAGCAGCAAGCTTTCTATTAGGAGCTCTGTTCACAGAAACAACCTGCCCATAAAGGCAAGTGACAAAAAAAAAAAACAAAAAAAAAAAACTCACCGTCTTCACGTATGCTTTTGTCCTTTTCCCTGCAGATATACATCTCAACTTTCCTGTGTTCCTTCTCAGAAGGGAAAGGATGTAGAAATTAGAGGTCTGATTATATCTCTTCTTTTCAATTACTCAGATAAAAAAAGATAGTGAACAAGAGGGCAAAATGGAAAGGGCAGGGTTAGGTGTTTGCACAGGAAACTACCAAGGAACACAGCAAAAGGCAGCTCCTCTCCTCTGGTCCTGTCATCTGTTGAGAATTCAGCACTTACAGCCACTTTCTAGAACACTATCTTTCAACATAATGCGCTTATTCACCTAGCCCCTTTTAAGTATGTGTCTTACATTAGGTGCTTCGGGGCTAACAAAAAATATGCAACAATGATCCTGGCTCCTAGAAGCATTACACACTTATCTGTGGTGAGTAGTACACACACACACACACACACACACAAATGAGAAAATGCCAGGGTCGGTAAGTGGCATTTATTGAATGCTGCATTTAGGTCAGATGTACTGCCTAGGTATTTTCACTGCACAAGAATAGTGTGAAATTCCTCCCAACTCTCTAAAGTTTGTAGTGTTCTCCACATCCACATAAGTGTGAAGGTGGAAGCTTCCAATGTTGAATGATTTTTAGAATTAACACATTTTATGAAAGAGCTTGAAGTTACCATTAGGGGTGGAAAAAAGTAAAGGACTCAAATAAGCACATGAAAGACATAAAGAAAAAGATTATAATTGAATCAAAAATGTGGATTGAGTGTATAAGTCTATACTTTTTTCCATTTAAAAAAAGTTATTTGAGCAAATGAAAACATGATATATTATATTATGTTCCAGAAAGCAAAAAAACAATGCCATTAGCAAACAAGATGTTAAGGCATTGCTCTGGAAGTGTATCAGAAAAATCAGACTTGTACAATTTGTAGGAGATAAATGCCATTGTTCCTGTAGAGTTCAAGCTCATAGTCAGTAGCTGTGAGAGCAGAAAAGGCCCCTGGAACAACAATCAGACTGGAGATATGGGCATGTAGGAGGCACACTTACCCTCCACAGAGAGTCAGAGCCGTATTTCCATGCAAATCATAAAATGACTAGGTGTATAGAGACCACACACTGAGATGACATGCAACTGGCACTTTTCACTTTTAAGTACAGCTATTCCACCTCACTCTTTGATACCACCAGAGGTAATTATGTATAATCATAGCTTACACCTACAATGAAGATAGAAAGGGATTCTAGAACACAAAGGGGAGTCAGCATACTCCCAAACAACCAATAATTGTGGAAGTAAAACCAAGACAAAAGAACAATTAGTAGAAGAACTAGCAGGGAAGAAAAATGAGTCAGTAGGCCAAATAAAGACATTTAAAAGAAGGATAATTCCTATCCACAGAGAAATTGAATAGAATAGTGTGTCATATACAGATATCACAGAATCAATTAGAAATATTGACATTTGAGACTTAATCCCATAAATGAAACAGATCAATAAAAAGAAATCACCAAAAAGTGAATCATTTTGAGGTTTTCCTAGAACACTGGAAAAAAGATCAAAGATGTAATTCCTGAGAGAACATTTAAAACATAAAGATAGAAACAGAAATTTTCACCTAGAAAATTTCTCTAACTCAAATAAAAGATTTTGGTCATCAGATGATGAAAGTTGCCGCTTGATAGTACAGGATAGTATTAACATAAAAAGAACAATATCTAGACATATCATGGTGAAATTTTGAAAAAATTGAAGGCATAGTAAAAATATAAAAGATTCCAAAAAGAAAGAAAAGATGTTATCTCTTATAAAAACACAATTGACCAGTAACTTCAAAATTCATATGGAAATTACATCATGAAATTTAATCTCATACCCAGCACACTAGCATTAATTTGAAAAAAATGCAAAAAGTTATATATATATGAGAAATCAGAAAATTCATCATAATTACATCATCTATAAAGAGATAATGCAAAAATTTAAGGCAGCAAAATAAAAAGTGCAAATTTAGAAAATATGAGACAATAAAATTTTTAAAATTAAATGTTTCAGTATTGATATTGGAGAAAATAGAATTCAAGGTGAAGATACTAAATAGACAAAAGGATTGTTTTTAATTTATAAATTTTCCAATTAACTATAAATATACAGCAGTCATGTACATTTTCATACCTACATATAAAAATTTCTACTACTCTTCAAGCCAAAAGAAAGTAAAAATAAATAAAAGTGAAAGTAGAAGTTTTACAATCTATAATCCTTGTGTGAAGTTTGATCATCAATATTAAAAAAGTGTCAGTAACATAAAAACAGATAAATAAACCATTTAATAGCAATTAATGCACAAATACATAACTTAGTACCCAACAAACATAGAATGTTCATTTTTTTCAAAGTTGGACATATTAAAAGCATAAGCATATTTTTCAAAAACAAATAGGAAAGTAACACTGAGCATGAAAACATTGACAACTCAATGAATAGAAATTGAAGGTGGGGATTGTTATGAAGAGAGGAGTGGATAGACGGTGATCTGGGAAGGGTTACTGACTATAATCTGTTGTTTGCTTTTACCATCTCAGGCTTTACTGGTTTAACCATGGTTCTATTGATAATCTGTCACACTATGAAAGAAGTTCACACAAACTTGTGAATTCTCATAGTCAAATTATGCAATGTGATGCTCCCTCAGCATTATAAGGCTATGCTAAAGGAGGGTGTTGAATAGCAATTTTCTATGACAAAATGAAGTGATGGTCAGTGTGGGATATGTCAGTGCTTTGCCAAACTTTTCACAATATACTTTTTTAGAAAAATAATGACATTTGTATGGTACAATGGATTAAATGGAAGAAGAGTTCCAGCTGCTCCTGCCCCTGCTTGGATACTTCAAAACCAAGGAGATCAACTTCTTGGCATCTACAAACAATTCAAGGTTTCCTATCCTTACATTGTTACAGAAATCAGTCTTGTAGTATTCACGATAGGGCTTAGGTGTAGTCTGGAAAAATGAAGCCATAACTCAAAGAAATGAGGCACATGAAATAAAATAACATTGCAAATATATAGACACAGAAGAATTTCTTAAATCCAGAACTGTGTGTGTATGTGTGTGTGCCAGACAGAAATAGAAAGAAAGAGACAGAGAGATTACCCACCGTATTTATCCTATTCTTGTCCATTTACAAAGCATACATGAGCAAATCGGTAAATTACCTTGAGTAACCTAAAAGCTCATATTGTTTTTTACCAATGTACCATGTTGAAAGTTTGTTATAATTGCTCTTTTTGTAAAAACTACAATAGAATTATTCAAATATTAGCACCAAAGACCTTCAGATTTATCTTTGTAGGAACGCTATGCATAGTTGAATAAATTATTTTTCTCAGCAGTTCTTTTGTTTGTTTATTTTAGCTTATTATGGGGATACAAATGTTTAGGTTACATACATGGCCTTTTCCCCACCCAAGTCAGAGCTTCAAGCGTGTCCATCCCCCAGATGGTGCACACCGCACCCATTAGGTATGTATATACCCATCCCTTCCTCCCCCACCATCTGTCCAATACTCAATGAATGTTATTACTATATGCGCAATTAAGTGTTGATCAGTTAATACCAATTTGATGGTGAGTACATGTGGTGCTTGTTTTTCCATTCTTGTGATACTTGACTTAGTAGAATGGGCTCCACCTCTCTCCAGGATAATACAAAAGGTGCTATATCACCATTTTTTTTGTGGCTGAGTAGAACTCCATGGTATACATATACCACATTTTATTAATCCACTCACGTATTGATGGGCACCTGGGTTGTTTCGAAATCTTTGCAATTGTGAATTGTGCTACTATAAACATTCAAGTACAGATGTCTTTTTTATAGAACGTCTTTTATTCTTTTCAGTAGATGGTCAGTAATGGGATAGCTGGATAAAATGATAGTTCTACTTTTAGTTCATTGAGGTATCTCCATATTACTTTCCATAGAGGTTGTACTAGTTTGCAGTCCGACCAGCAGTGTTTGAATGTTCCTATCTCTCCACATCTACACCAACATTTATTGTTTGGGGACTTTTTGATAAAAGCCATTCTCACTGGAGATAAGTGATATCTCATTGTGGTTTTCATTTGCATTTCCCTGATGATTAGAGATGTTGAGCATTTTTTCATATATTTGTTGGCCATAGTCTATCTTCTTTTGAAAAGTTCTATTCATGTCCTTTGCCCACTATTTGATAGGGTTGTTTGATTTTTCTCTTGCTGATTTTCCTGAATTCTATATAGATTCTAGTTATCAGCCCTCTATGAGATATGTAACATGAGAATATTTTCTACCATTGTGTATGTTGTCTGTTTGCTCCCATGATAGTTTCCTTGGCTGTGCAGAAGCTTTTTAATTTGATCAGGTCCCATTTATTTATTTTTGTTGTTGCTGTGATTGCCTTTGGGCTCTGCTTCATAAATTCTTTCCCTAGGCCAATGTCTATAAGACTTTTCCAACATTTTTTTCTAGAATTCTTGTAGTTTCATGCCTTGGGTTTAAGTGTGTTATCCACTGTGAGCTGATTTTTGTGAGGAATGAAAAGTGCGGATCCTGTTTCAATCTTCTACATGTGGCTATCCAGTTTTCCCCGCACCATTTATTGAATAAGGATTCTTTTCCCCAGTTTATGTTTTATCTGCTTTGTCAAAGATCAGATGGCTATATGAGGATGGTTTTATATCTGGGTTCCCAATTCTGTTCCATTGGTCTATGTGTCTGTTCTTCGGCCCGTTTCATGCTATTTTAGTTACTATAGACTTGTAGTATAGCTTGAAGTCTGGTAAACTTATGCCTCCCAATTTGTTCTTTTAGCTTAAGATTGCCTTTGCTATATGGGGTCTTCTCTGGTTCAATATGAAGTGTAGAATTATTTTTTCTATATCTGCAAAAAATGATGTTGGTATTTTAATAGGGATTGCATTGAATCTGTAGATCACTTTGGGTAGTATAAACATTTTAACATTGTTGATTCTGCAAACCCATGAGCATGGTATGGTCTTCCACTTGTTTACACCCTCTGCTATTTCCTTCCTCAGTTTTTCATAGTTCTCATGTAGAGGTGTTTTACCTCCTTAGTTAAATATATTCCTAGGTATTTTATTTTCTTTGTTGCTATTTTGAAAGGTATTGATCCTTTCATTTGGTTCTTAGTTTGACTATTATTGGCATATAGGAAAGCTACTGATTTCTGTACATTGATATTTTAACCTGAGACTTTGTTGAATTTGTTTATCAATTCCAGATATCTGATGGCAGCATCTTTGGGGTTTTCTAGATACATAAATAGAAGCAAAAACCAAGACTATATGATCCTGCCAATAGATGCAGAAAAGGCATTCGACAAAATTCAACATCCTTTTATGATAAGAATGCTTAACAAAATAGACATAGATAGGACTTGCCTAAAAATGATATGAGCTATTTATGATAAACCCACAGCCAATATCATAGCGAATGGGAAAATCGAAAGCATTCCCACTTAGAAATGGAACCAGACAAGGTTGCCCTCTGTCACTGCTTCTATTCAACTTAGTGCGAGAAGTCCTAGCCAGAGCAATCAGACAGAGAAGGAAATCAAGGGCATCCAAATGGGGACAGAAGAGGTCAAACAATTGCTCTTTGCTGATGATATAATCAGTAGTTTTTTATTTAAAAATAATTTGTAGGCTATATCACTTAAGCTTAATTACATTTTTTACAGGTGTTTTCACTATCATTCTGCACAGTCAATTATGAAATGATGAATGCATTTGCTCATTATAATTACAATATATGAACTGTTTGAAAGAAGTTTTGCTGGGAATGAGTGTAATTCTTTGGCTATAGAACATTGGGGGCCATTTTACATTATTTATATAGACATATAGGCATAGAGACTGTTCCCTGCACATACATGTGCACACACATGCTCACACACACACAAACAGAATTCTTTAGCTATTAGGAAACTGCATGCGGAAGCAACCTGGAGTACTGGAGAGGTTTGGAGTCACATTGTTCTAGGTTGCTTTTCTAGCATGGCCGTTTACTGGCTGTGTGAGCTGGCATTTATTTCCTTCACCATAAAATGTAATAGTCGTATCTACCTCACCGAGGAGTTATGGAGCCCCAAAGTAGTATATAAACTTTCTTAGCCCAAAGCTTTACACTTGTTGCTCAAAATATGGTACCTGATACCATTATCCAATGTGTATTCCAATTCTAGTACACATGTATTTAGTGCTTCCTGTACTCCAGACATTATTTTAAGTTTTTTTACCCATTAACTCTCGTAAAAACCTCATAAGTTGGGCATAATTAAAATTATCTCCATCTTACAGATGAGATCACTGAGGTCCAGAGAGGTGAAGTGAGTTGCTTAAAGTTATATGATGTGACATAAAAGGCTAGGTGACCATTATTAGTCTTATCTCTTCTATTTCTATGTGGACACCTAACCAAAGGCAAGTGGGAAAAAATGCTGACTTCACTTCTAAGCCTCTTACAAGATCTTCCATGGGCTTTCTCTTTGGCCATTGGCTGCTTGGCTGCAGGGAAATGAGCAGGAAACTGCAGGAATGCTAGAGCTACCAGGTGAAGAAGCCTGTCTCTCTAAATGGCTAAGGGCAGTGGAGCCTCCTCACTCCCAACATCTCCCACTAGACTGGAATGTGAGTTATAAAAAACACTAAATTTTTGCTGTTTATCTGCTAAAAGCTTGGTATTGCCTGTTACAATCATCAGTGTTACTTATTTTATCTAAAGAGCTTAAACAGTTGGCCTTTAGCATGTTCACTGTCTCTTCTGAGAACCCTGAAGAAATTCTTGCAGGCAGAATTTCTTACAGCCAGTGGTCACCTTTCTTTCTCTTTTTAGACTTTGGTATCCCAACTGTCCTTATGTTGGTTCTAGTATGGGTGATGCTTCCAAATTTACCAAAGAACTAACCAGGTATAGTGGCAAAATTCCTTTGCACTATGCCCTCCAAAACCTATTTCTCTGATAATAAACACTTCCTCTTTCTCATTACAAACCATTCTGTAACTCCTGGCCTAGGTTATCACTTCTAGAAAACCATGCTAAAGTGGTTATTAATTATTCTCTTACATCTCAGAGCTTTTGAAAAATAATTCTACACATCGTTGCTTGACTTTCACTGTATAGTTTGAAAATTCACTCTCCTTTCTTCCTATAAAGATGGTTTGTTTACCATCCAACACACAAATCTCTCAAATATTATACTTCACTTCTCACTTTCAGTGACTTTAAACTGCTGTACTAATTAAATCTCAAATTCAAATATGTCACTCTCTCCTACTGCCTCACATCGTTATAGGTATTTTAATCCATTACTTCCACACTGTTATTTTCTAGGCCTCGTTCATGTCTCTTTCACATCTCAAGTATCATGAACTTTGACTGACACTGATTCTCAACCCTGACACATATTACAGCTGTCAGTGGAAACTTAAAAGTATTTGCCTAATCCCCACCTGTAGAGATTCTGATTCCATTGACATGACATGAGTTCTGAGCATCTTTGGTTCAAAAATTCTCATTCTGTGGTTCAAATATGCAGCCCTTCGTAAGCCCCAATGTTCTACCGTCTTTCAATTCATCCCCTTCTTAACTATTCAGTTCAGCTTCAGCTCCATGGCTTATTATTTCACCACTTTTTGTCAATAGTTATAACTCCCCTCTTCTTTGATCATAGGTTTCGTGTCTGGAAACACTCCAACCAGGATCATCTCACGCCCCTCAGACTGCTGACTAGCACCTGGGCAGTGGGTGTTCCTGCAGCAAACCGAATGGCCAGGAAGAACCATACCATGGCCCATTGTGAGGCCTGGTCTCCAGCCACAATTGGATGCTCACTTCCATGTTTCTATTTTTCTGTGCTCTGTTCCAGCTCTGATGTACCAAGGGCATCTCCAATCTCTCTTTTTCCTTCTAGCTTCTTGTTCTCAAAACCAAGAAAAACATTCTTCCCTCTTTACCCCCCATTATGAAGAGAGGTAATTCATGTGCACTTATTCTGCTATCTACAACTGGAAACCCTCAAGTAATTTAAACAGTGTTGCATAGGTTTTGTTTTATCTTGGCTTGTTTTAACCCAAGACATCACCAAGCCTAGCATACACTATTGGGTAATATTATTAATTTTTTAGATAATTTCTTATAAATGTTCAACATTATTAAAAAATTCTAGAACATTGAACAAAAGCTCTGATTATAAAACACTTTACAAATTCATTCTGAATTTTTAAGTCTGCATGTTCCATCAGGTGCCCCATTACAATTTCTGGCACCTTAAATCAAAGTTCTAGGTCACACAACCCATAACTGTTAGATGAGGATGAGAATTCTTGGTGCTGTGATCACTAAAAGTCGGTAAGTAATCCACCTGGTCTCTAAAGCAAATGCCTAGGGCAGCTGTTTCTCTAGAGCTATAATTCTACACAGTGAATTCTGAAATAATGAGTACATTTGCTCATTACAATTACAATATCTGAACTATTTGGCAGAAGTGTTTCAGAGTATGAACATCATTCATTGGATGCAGAACACTGGGGAGCAATGAAGACTCTTTCCTATGTGTATCTATGATCACCTAACATCATCTCCCCATGTTGAATATGGCAGTATCTACCTTAAAGGGCTTCCCTAGGAAAACAAAGGAACTGAGAGTTGGCCACTGGGCTTTATACAGAGTGATTTCTAAAGTTCAAAGAAAAGGCTCCAAAAGATGTAGAAATCCTGCCATCTAAATATCCAGCACAGTTCAATCTAATTCTATTTGAACATCTCCTAGTTAAATCTTCCTCAGTATTTTAAAATGTCCTGGATGGTTTCTGTCTAGATATGTAGGTTACTTTCTTAGGGCATAATGGGGCTTTTCTGAAACTAATGATTTGCCCCAGAGGATAAGGTCCTCTAGCTAAGGCTTACATTTTCAACATTATAGGAGGAGGGGAATTACTGTTGTACATGGTGGCTATATTAACGTTTCATGAAGGAGAAGATTAAAAGATTTTTTTTATATATGTCCAAAGGCAGAGAAAGAAACTGCTTGTCTGGCAGGGAGACCGAAATGTTTCAGGCATGTTTCCAGGATGATTGACAGATTGAGAAGAGTATAAGGCTGATATTAAAGAATAATAATATAATAAAGGTACCATCAAAGTAAACTCAGATGACATATGTTACATTAAGGCAGGGTGTCTCAGCCATGGCACTGGTGACATTTTGCACCAGGCATTTTTTTGCTGTGGTGGCCATTCTGTGTGCTGCAGATGTTTAGTAGCACCACTGGCCTCCACCTGTTAGATGCTAGTAGCACCCACACCCCGAAGTGTGATAATTAAAATGATTTCCAGATATTGTCAGATGTCCCCGAGAAGAAAGGGAGCCAAAAGCCTGGTGACAACCAGTAGACTGAGGAAGATGAAATTTCTCTGTGAGCCAGTGAAAAGCAAGTGAAGACTTTTGAACAAGAAAAAGCGAGCTTTATGGAGGTTATTGTGGTGACATAATGCAGGATGTATTGCAAGTAAAAAGAACCAGAAACCGAGTTTGAGTTTTGAATTGCAGTAATGTAGAAAATGTGAACTAAATGATGGCAGTGGGAAAGAAAGGAAAGGATATTAGTGAGAAAAAGGAGTTAGGAAAACTAGAATCAGCAGAATGATTATTGGGCCTGAGGAATACTAGGAAGAATATTAATTGTTTCCATGACTTAGGCAGTAAATTGAATACCATTTTTTTTCTCACTCTTGAAACCAGATTTGTTGTGATTTTTCCCCTTCCATCCCTATGCAAAGACACACTAGATGACTGTTCTTGGTGTGAGTGCAGAGCAGAAATGTGCACTGAGCTGATGGGATCTAGAATCCGGTCTAGGTAAAACGTGGAGAACAACCTTGAGGCAGTGTATGCACAGAGGCACTTACTGAAGTAATGTTATCTTCTATGCAGAGAACGTCAGATAGAAAATTAGGGAATATCATAGCATGTCATAGGTAAAGGCCTTCATGTAGAGAGGAGCAAGAGAGGGGGAGAAGAAAAAATGTCAAAAGGATAAGCAAAGTCTTAAATTCAAGGGCAAAAGGAAAATAGTTTCTAGGAGGGAGAAATCAACTTAAATAATTTAAGGAGTTAAAGATCATGAGATATCAGAGGGGACCAAAGATGGTCCCTGGCCAGGTTTAGCTCATGCACTGAACAATAGAGGGGGCAGTGATTATTTAATAGATAGATATAAGTTATGTGGTGATGGGTGGTTATATAGAGGCTTAAGATGAGTGCTGTCGACATTTTGCTATGATAAGAAAGATAAAGAAATAGAATGCCATCCTGACAGGGAAGATCAGGTATACATTTTAATGAGGTAAGATAAACCTATGTCTGTAACAGGAGTAAGTAAAGGAAAAAAAAATGATTGAAAACATGAAAAGTAAGCCCTAAAGATTATAGATTTTGGTTAGAATGTGGACAGTTCCCTTTGCTTGTGTAGATATAAATAAATGAACTACTTTCTGTTTCAATGGCTTTGAGCTGTGCTGAACCTTTTAAAAGAACTAAACAAAGATTGACACAATTGGATATTGCATCTATTTATGCCAAAAATAAAGTTCCAACCCCATAAAGTTTGCCATTTTTCAAGAATTAAAAAAAAATAGACCTACAATGGGGAAGAAGTAAACTCTAAATTTCAAAATCATGAACAAAATCACACCCATAAGAATCAGCAACACTGCTGTATTTACAGCCAGTGCTCCTGGCATGGAGAAACAGGTGGCAGGGTTTTAGTGAACTTTGTACTCTGGCCATTTATTATGTTTCAGACCTTGGCAATATTTTTGCAAGAGGACTGAAATTTCTCAGCCAAGATTGTTATGCATAAATGCTACAACATGAAAATTGTGTGGGCTATGTTTACTCACTTAGTTCATAGAAAACAAGATAACATAAAGAGCCTGTTTACTGGCTCTAAAACATGATGCTTTAGTGCTTTCAACTAAAAATCTTTATTTTTGTTTTAGTTTAGACATCAAAATGAGGGCTGACATTAAGAATGCAAAGCCACAATCCTGCCTGTCTTTAGCTTGTTGAATTGCATCCTGCCTGTCCCAGATTCCCACAATTGATTCCTCCTGGGGGAGGTATACTATTCACACAGACACTGGGCTTCACTCTTGAGGTGAGTTGGGAATTTTTAGCACTGCGTGATGTTCATTCAACGTTCTGGCTCATGACAAAGGTGAAAAAATAATTCAGTTACTTGATAATGTAGAATGACACAGTATTGTCTTTGCATCTATACTTATAGTTCTTTTCTACTAGTATTTAAAGTTAAAATCGTATAT
Organism: Cheirogaleus medius; assembly: GCA_008086735.1. Classification (NCBI taxonomy): domain Eukaryota; kingdom Metazoa; phylum Chordata; class Mammalia; order Primates; family Cheirogaleidae; genus Cheirogaleus; species Cheirogaleus medius. The sequence continues at coordinate 10,947,236 of VBSM01003199.1, read as the reverse complement.
TTGGTCATGCAACATGTGCTCCCAAAGAAATCAGTCTGTAGGCCACAGGCACTTCTTCCTATAGGTATTGATGAATGTCATCTCTGCTTCCATTTTCTAGAATTAACTCTTTGGTGACTGCAGAAGCTGCTAGCTAATGTGAACTTACTTGGAACTCCTGCTCAGATTGTTTTCACTTTCACTCACTGAAGAAAGACTTTGGAATGCCTTCTTTGTGTGGGCCTTGTGCAAGAGACATAAACCAGAAGATTATTAGAGGATACTAGAGGATAAAAGAGGAATGAGGAATACTTTGTACTCTCACATGCCTCTCGACAGAGATAGTCACTATGGAAGATGCACAGAGTGGAACACAGTGGGGAGGAACCGGGGAACCTTCAACAGAGGAAAGTACAGACCCATGAGTAGTACTTTGAAATATGTGAGTTCACCAGCTGGGTAAAGGTGATTTGAAATCCAAGATATTAAAACAAAAAATACAGACTCATGACAAGCCATAATGTATCTAGAAATTTAAAGCATTTTAGAATATCCAAAGCTTACAGAAAGTGGCTGCATGATTTAAAAAAGGAAAGGCTTAGGAATAGAAATATGAGGAAAGTGTAATGAGAGGAAATGTTCTGGAAACTGCATTTGTCTAACACATTATTAATAATTATCAAAGTGGCTTTGGGTTCTCATGGAGAACATGGATGAGAGAATTCAAGTCCATGTCAACCTGCAAAGTCAGCATTTGGAACTGCCACTAAGGATGGGATTTTTTTAAGAAATGAGGCTTGAAACAGGAGCTAGATACAGAATATCATCTTACCCATATTCTTTCCTGAGGTAACTGGAGCCAATAAAACATTCTCAGCCAGAAAGAGGCAATGGCAGTGCAATTCAGGAAGAGCCACTGGGAATCCAGCAGAGATTGTGCGGGAGTGGGTCAAGGCTTCGGCAGCTGCCCTTTGTTTAGGACCCCTTTCTTGGGATTAAAGGACACGGGGGTATGACTGAGAAATGATTCTGAAATTCCTGCTGATGTCTGTGTAACAGGTTGGCATTTAATTACTCTGCCATTGATTATGCTTCATTACTTCTGTATTTAGGTAGCATCAAGTAATATGGTCAGACAGCTCTGCCCAGATTAGACTTTAGCCCAGTCATCAACCGTGTGACATTGGGCAAATTCCATAATCTACTTCCCACTTTCTCTCCTTCCCTCTCTTCTTTTCTCCCATTTTTGAAAATACTATTCTAGTGATTTTATTTATATGATTTAGTTTATTTTTCTTAGTTTTACATGCATATAGATTAAAGAAGCAATTATACAAAGATTACTATAACCCAGCCAATAGGCTCCCACTTTTGTAGCCCCAAGTCTTATTTCCCCAAGCAAGACATTATCTATTTGTTTCCTGACTCCTTTGATACTTGTTTCTAAATATCATGCTGCTATTTATTATTCTAATTTTCACTTAAAATATTTTCTAGTGACATCTCCCCATGAAACATGAAGATTTAAATTTCTGTCTGTGATACTGTGTACCATTTTTTCTGATTCTTAACATGAGATTATGTATGTGTGTATGTGTATGTTTCTCTCAAGTAGAGATTCTGTAAGAATCTTCTTTTGTTCAGAGTGCACAGAGTTTTCACAAAGTTTAATTTGATTTTCTATTTATAAATATTTCTTTAAATTCCCTTTTTCAAAGTTAACACATTTAACTATATTCAGTTTTCTTTCCCCTCTACTTTCATAAGTACCTACTAGCACCATGCTATGGATGTTTGGGCTTTTATTTCTTTCCTTTTCTTTTTTCTTTCTTTCCTTTATTTCTCTCTTTCTTTTCTTTCATTCTTTCATATACTGAGTTGCTTTTTTTTTCTCTGCTAGCTAAGGGAATAACACTGGTTTGTTAAGCCAGTTTCCATTCATCTATCTGCTTTGAAGCTTCCAAAAAATTATGCCTGCTGTTTCTTCTTCTATTAATTTATACTCATGCTAGTAAATAAACCTTCATTTTTTTCTCATCTTTAAAGGGGACATAATGATATTACCTTACAGTTGTTATGAATATTAGAAACAAAATTTGCCTATCACTTAGAAACTCCCTAAAATAAACACAAAGAACTATGTTAAACTTCTTAAGGACAAGGCAGAGTAGAAATCAAATCAGATAATGTCAAAAGAGAAAAAAGTAACTTCTCTTTTTAAATAGAGCTACAAATTCAATGGTAATCTTCTTGTACTTTCTCATTTCAGTCCTTCAGAAAACTATTCATTATACTACATTATTAATAGTTTATACTATGACATATAGGTAGAACTCAGTCCAATTATGAAAGAAAAGTTCAAAAGTTTGTTGAAGTTTGGAATTTTTAAAATAACTATGGGTTATTTAAATGAGCCTTGTAATCCTGTATTTGCATATCATTTCAATATTTATCTTATCTACATGTTTAATACCCAACATATTCACTCATTCCTAATTCTCCACTTCTGCAGGTGCCAGAAGTGGGCAGGGTCAGACATGCAAGACTCTGGCAGATGGGGCCGTTCTCCAACAGACAGTCTAAAACAAATATAGACCCAGAAAGGAGGACAGGCAGTGCAATTGGAGAATGGACTAGAAAGATGAAGAAACCATCTGTCCCTTGGAAAGAACCACAGTAAGTGCTGAGTAGACAAGAAAATAAAGAGATGAAATTGAGGTTGTAGCAAAGAGGGCAGAAACGAAATAAAGACACAGATACCTTGCAGCTAGATTCAAGACAAATTTCACACACCCTCCAAGTCTGGCACGGATTGCCCTGCTTTGCTGGCAGAGAAACACATCACTAAAGTTCACTCCCCCTCCCATTTCCATATTTTCTACTGAGAAAAAGCTAAATAGTGCTGTAGTTTTGATTGATGTTCTGAATCTGATCAAATCCCTCTTTCAAATTTTACTGCCAGCTCTGCTCCTTTAGATAAGCCCCATTTCAGCAGGTGCATCACTGTGTCCTCCCTCACTGGTATCTCTTCACTGCAGACCATCAGGTTAATTTTCCAAACACCACTTTACATGTGTTTCCTAAATAAACTCCAAAGGAAGAACTCATTCACTATCAGACAAAGTTTAAATTCAGTCTAACACAGAGTTTTTCAGCATTTTCATATTGTTTCAATGTTGTAAACAGAGAAACAAAACTTCGTAGATCTCAAATGTGAATGGATGACTTGTAAAGTAAACTCAAAGTCATTTTAATGTAATGGTTAAGAGTAATTCTCTGGAAATTTAAAGCGTGTGTTCATGTCCCACTCCAATATATTACTAAATATATGTCCACTGGCAAGCTACTCAGCTTCCCTGTACCTTAGTGTTTTAGTCCATTTTCTCTTGCTATAACTGAACACTACAGACTGGGTAATTTATAAAGAAAACAGCTTTATTTTGTTCATAGTTCTGGAGGCCGGGAGGCTTAAGAGTATGGCACCAGCATTTGACAAGAGCATGGTGGAAGGCATTACATGGCAAGCATGTGCACAAGAGGAAGGAGGGCATGAGCAGGCAAGAGAACAAGGGGCCAAATTCATCTTTGTTATTAGAAATCCACTCCATGTTAACTGATAACTAGCCCACTCCTGTGACAACAGCATCAGTTCATTCATGGGAACAAAGCCTTCATGACCTAATCACCTTTTAAAGACCCCACTTCTCAATACCATTACATTGGCGTCTGCATTTCAACACGAGTCTTGGGGGAGACATTCAAACCATATCACTCGGCCTCCTATTCTCTAAAACAAGATTGTCACAACAGAATTTAGCATAAGGTTCTGAAGAATTTCAGTGAAACACATAAAAAAAAAACATTTTCAAAGTTTTTAACTCATTTTAAATGCTTAATAAATGTTAATTATTGTTATTAGTTGAAAAAACATGAATTGACAAAAAGACAGTATGAATTTGTATTTTATACACCACAGATGTATCTGCAGCTATTTAAAATAGGGAAATAATAGTTAATAAATGCAGGAGATACTTATTCGGTCTACAGATGGTATTTGGTGCACATATGAATTTGCAAATAGATTTTAGTAGCTTTCTATTCACTTAGGCTTTAAGAACAATGGTTCTTGCATGACTGGATTCAGGGCCTTTTAATTTGCTAAGTACATCACTTATGACATAGATGTTTTTAAATGGTTTGGGCATCCTGGAATCTTTTTGAAAATCTGATAATAGCTTTTGATTCTCTCCCCACCAGGAAGATTCATAAAAAGGAATATTTACAAAATTAGGTATTCTAGGACTTTCATCTAAATAAATTAATAGAGATGTAGAACTAGAAACAATGTCTGGAGCCTGATAAGTGCTTGACATATTATGCATAATTATTATTTCATGTTTAAGAGAGTAAAGGTATTTTTGCCACATTCTCCTCATAAATAAGAAGAAAATAATACATCCCCAAAACAGTTTGAAGAATAAAACAGAAACTCAAACTGTGCATTCAACAAAACTAGGTATTATGCCTGGTGCCCTTATAACTTTCAATGAGCAACTACTAAGTACACTGAAGATTAAATGAAAGAGTTAAGGGACACGTGCAACACCTACAGCTCAAGAGCTCAGATAAATGTGGAGACTGAACACAAATATCCAGAGTAGACAGTTTGCCTTGAAGGCTCAAAGCAGTGTTATTGTTTAGCACAGTGACAATAGGGTGATTGCTCCAGTATAATTATTTGAACCACATTCTACATGATGAGGCATTAAGGGGAGGCAGATCTGAATGAGGAAACACCAAGAAGTCATTTTAACAGAAAGCATTCTGCCTGTGAAACAAGATGTAAGATAGAGATTTTCATTTTAAGTAATCATTTTAGCTATTAATCTCTCTTGACTGGGGAGAATGAAAAGCCAAATAAATTTGGGCCTGACAAATATGTTTCTATGGAGATCCTCTGAGATCTAGAGAAAATTGCTTCTGGCTTAAGATGCTTCCCTATTTCATTCTTGTGAACCTATTGCAAATAGTTGATCCAATAAAAATACATTTTATTCAAAGATTAATATTATAATAAGCAACAACACAATTTACAAATATACTAATACAAATACTAAAAGTAAATGGATGGTTAAGGATAATAAAATAAATAGCAGAGAAGAAACACTCACCAGCAAAAAAAATCACTATCACCCAAATAAAATTGGAGACCATATATAAATTTAATAAATTCATAAAACAATGAGGTAAAATCAGATGAATTCAAGACTTTGGGATATCTTGCAAAATAATAGAAAGAGGTGATTCAAAACTAGTATATCAGTTAAAAAGTGGAAGAGATAAATAAAACACCACAGAAACAAATTCTAAGAAGCAGTATAGAGAAAAAGTAGTTACTACTAAAAATAGAGAAATGGGGAATAGAATATAGATTTAAAAATCAAAAAAATTATGGATAAATAAATAATACATTAAAATAAATAAAATAAAAAAGAAATAAATATCCATTAGGAAAGACAAAGGAGATACAATATTAAATAATTACTATCTTTTGCAAATAAAAGGTTCAAATTTGAAAAAAATATCAAAAATATAACTAAAGAAAAATTTCCAAAATTCAAAGAAGACAGACCTATGATTGAAAGAAAACATTATTCTCCTAAAGGAGGAAAATAAATATAAAAATGATAATTAACATAATATAACTTTGAAATATCAAAAGATGTTCAAAATAACTATTGAGTGATGTTGAAGCCAGAACACCCAGTACCTCAGACTGTGGCTCTATAAGACCTTTGTAAAGGTGATGAAGTACAAATGAGGTCTTTAGGGTGGGCTCTAATCCAATCTACCTGGTATCTTTCTTTATAAAAAGAGAAAATTAGGCACAAGAGATACCCAGAGATATGTGTGCACAGAGGAAAGATCATGTAAAGAGGCAGGAAGTGAGTAACCATCTGCAAGTCAATTAGCTCTCAGAAGAAACAAACACTGTCAGCCTCTTAGTCTTGGACTTACAGCCTCCAGAACTGTGAGGAAATACCTGTCTATTGTTTAAGCCAACCCAGTTTGTGATATTTTGTACGGCAGCCCTAGCAAACTAATACAGTAGGATATAAGGCAAAATGAAATATAAAACTATAGGTAAGGCAAAAAAAAACAAAAAAACCCTGAAGCAGGTCTTAGACTTCTACAGTGAAATTGAAATATGGAGGGTATTTGTACAATGCCTCTAAAGTCCTGAGGGACAGAGTAGTCCCAGAATCTTATAGACAATCAAACTGCCACAACTCGAATGTTAAAAATGAATATTTATGAATATGTGAGAACTCAGGCAATATATTTTGCATAAACACTTCACTAAATAATCTACAGTACATTTAATCAAAAGAAATACTGTGTATTTAATAGTAAAATATCTCACTGTTAGCAAGTAATTGATTAAAATTTATGTTTGAATCTGAACATTTTTCTGTGATTTATGGTTGTAGAACAGAATGGTTATATACATTGATATTATGAACCACATTAATGTAGAAATAATATGACTAATAATAAGTAGGAGAGGAAAGAAGTGTAAAAACTGGGAGTATTGTTAACTATCAAAACTTTTTCAAGTTTAATAACAGTGGTGTCAAAATATAATTTGTAAAGTATAAACCAAAGATTAGAGATAGTAAGGTAAAATTTTAAGAACTAAAATAGATAAATAAATAAATAAATAAAATAATCAACTAAAATGCATGGTGAAGGTTAGAGGAAGAAGAAGAGGGGGTGTAGAAAATTGTGAAGTAAATTGATATAGTCCTAGCTCAGATAAGAAAATCAAGGGTTACTATCTAAAGTAAAACAAGATCATATCTATTATATAAAGCTATGGTTAAAATGATAATGGCTAGAAAATCTCAAACTAGAATCTTAAATGATGAGAAGTTTTAAACAAAACACATACATACCAAATTGGCGGAGGGGGCACATAGAGCATATAATGAAAAATAAGAAAGAGTTAAAGTCATATGGTCTCAGTTGCAACTATTTAAGTCTCTCATCTTAGTATAAAAGAAGCCACAGGCAATATACAAATAAATGTGTGTGAATAGATATGACCTACAGGCCACATTTTTCTGAACCTTGATTTAATAGAATGACTGATATTTTCACAAAATGAGACAAAGGTACACATTGTTTATAAATAAAAATATAAAAGGTATTTATTTGTTGTTTTTTTGTTTTGTTTTTGTACTTTGTTATAGAAATGTTGACAATAAAGGAAAAGGTAAAGGCATACTAATGATATGTAAAATAATGCAAAATTCTTATACTAATAAAATATTAGAATGAATTTAGGGCAAAAGAAATAAACTTTAAAAAATGAATAAAAGGATTCAATTCATAATAACTATTTAATGGTTACTAAACCAAATAGTATGTCATCCAAATCCATTAACTAAAACTAGAGAAATAACAGGAAATAGTCTCAATAGTATTAGGAAACATTAATCCATCTCTTAGCATATAACAGATCAAATCAGAAAAAAATACAGACAATATAAATAAAGTAAATTACTCTCAATATATAGGAAGTTTTTGATTATTTTATACTTCTTACAAACTAACAAATTGGTCTGCTACAGTTTTACAGATAATGGCAGAACACACCACTCTACTGAATCAGAGACAACGTAAACATCTGCATCAGTTCTACTTGCTCACTACAAAGCTAAATAAAACACACACTAAGTACAAAAAGATCCACATGTAGATACAAGTCAAACAGTAAAAAACAAAAATCATGAAAGCAGCAAGAGAAACATTACTCATCATATACCAGGAAGGCACCAATACAATTAACAGCTCATTTCTCATCTGTGACAATGGTGGATATAAGGCAGTGGAATGACATAACCAAATGTTGATGCATGGAGTGTGGGCTGCCAACCAAGAATTTTACATCCAACAACACTCTTCTTCAAAGTTAAAGTGAAACAGATGATCTTAAATTTTAAAAAAGTAATTTAATTTATTGCTATCACACCTGCCTTATAAGAAATAATTAAATAAGTTCTTCAGGCTAAAAGAAAATGGCACCATATGATAACGTAAGTGTAATATGTGTGGTAATGTGAACAATTGCATATATATTTTTTGCTCATTTCTTATTAACATCTTTATAAGACATAAAATAGTATAAAACAAAAACTATAAAATTATTTTAAATAGTTATATTTAGGTAGTGATATATTTGATAGAAATATATTTGAACATATTATATATATTACATCTCTTTATGGTTATCTGCACACACATATATCACAAAGGAGGGAGAAGTAGAAAGTTTCTATATTTTAGTGGAATTACATTAGAATTAATTTGAGACAGATTTTGGTTTTGATAAATTTAGATGTTTGCTGTAATTCTTGGAGAAATAACTCAAATTCCAATAAAATTTTTCAACAAAGTAATATACTAAAATATCTGTGTTTAAGAGAAAAGAAAGCAATGAAGGAAAAACATAAGAACAATAAAAAACAAGTGACATATACAAAGTAAATAGCAAAATGTGAAATGTGAATACAAGTGAAAATGTACTAAAAAACAATTAAAACTTAGCTATCTATCTTAAAGCTCTGGAAAAACATTTCAATATATGCTGTCTACAATAGACAAACCTTAGATTCAAAGAAAGAAACAAATGTTTGTTTTAAAATAATAGAACAATGGATAGTATAGAAGAATCAATCATAACAGAAATCAAGTGGTTGCATTAATCTGAGACAAAATAGATTTTAAATTAAAAAAAAGTAGTATCACTGAAGACAGAGAGGGGATGTTCCTGAAAATGGCAATAAACAAGGAGGAAAAAGCAAATATTAATGTACATATGTATTGTAATGCACTCAAAATACATAAAACAAAAAATAAAATGATTGAAAAAATAGAGATAAAATTCAGGAAAAATAGAGATTTCAATACACCATTATCAATAATTAATAGAACTAGACAGAAAATAATCAAAAATATAGCTTTGAACAAGATTATCAACAACATAACCTAACATATACAGAATGTTCACCCCAACTAATGCAAGATATACATTATGTTCAAGCAAACATAGAAAATTTTCTAGGGCAAATATTATGCTAAGCTAAATACGATAAATTTAAAATTATTAAATTCACACAAATTATGCTCTCTGACCACAACACACTTAAATTAGAAATCAATTACAAAAAGAAATAAGAAGTCCTAGCCAAGGAATTAGGCCAGAAAAAGAAATGAAGGAAATTCAAATTGGAAAGGAAGAGGTCAAATTATTCTTGTTTTCTGACAACATGATCTTATATTTAAAGAAACCTAAAGACTTCACCAAAATATGCTTAGAATTGATAAACGAATTGAATAAAGTTGAAGGATACAAAAGCAACATTTAAAAATCAGTAGCATTTCTGTGTGCTAACAGTAATCAATCTGAAAAAGAAATTAAGAAAGCAATCACATTTTAATAGCTATAAAAAGGAATAAATTTAATCAAGAAAGCAAAAGATTGCTACCCAAAAATTGTAAAACACCAATGAAAGAAATTGAAGAGGACACACACAAAAAAATAGAAAAATATCCCATGCTCATAGATTGGAAGAATTAATATAATTAAAATGTCTATAATACCCAAATGGATTTGCAGTTTCAATGCAATCTCAATCAAAATATCAATGACATTCTTCACAGAAATGTAACAAGAAAATCTTAGAATTTGTATGGAGCTACTGAAGACCCTGAATAGCCAAAGAAATTCTGAGCAAAAAGAATTGGATTAGTAAGCAGAATATATAAGACACTCAAGCATCTAACGAGAAAGAAAAATAATCTGATTAAAAAATGGACACAAAGACGTGAATAGCCATTTCTCAAAGGAAGACATACACATAGCCAATAGTTCTATAAAAAAATGCTCAACATCAGTAATCATCAGGGAGGTGCAAATAAAAGCCCAATGAGACTTCGTCTCTCCCCAGTTAAGATGGATATTATTAAAAAGACAAAAAAATAACAAATATGAGTGAGAATATGGAGAAAAGATAACAATTGGACTGTTGGTAGAAATGAAAATTAGAATAGCCATTATGGAAAACAATATGTAAGTTTCTCAAAAAACTAAAAATAGAACTGCCATATTATCCAGCAATCCCTCTGCTGGATATATATCCAAAAGAAAGAAAATTAATATATTAAAGAGATATCTACACTCTCATGTTATTGCAGTAATATTCATAATAGGCAAGGTATAGACTCAAGTTAAGAGTCCATCAATGGATTAATTAATAGACGAAATGTGATGTATATATATATATATATATATACAATTGAATATTACTCCACCATAAAAAGAAGGAAATCTTGTCATTTGCAACAACATGGATGGAATGGCAGAACATTATGTTAAGTGAAATAAGCCAGACACAGAAAGATGAATATTGTATATTCTCATTCATACACGGGAGCCATAAAAGTGAATTTCATGGAGGTAGAGAGTGTAATGCTAGATAGTAGAATTTTGGAAGGGAAGAGGTAAGGAAGATTGAAGAAAGGTTGGTTAAGGGGTACAAAAATATAGTTACAAAGGAGAAAAATTTCTAGTATTTGATAGTACAGTAGGGAAGTTAATTTATTGTATATTTTCAAATAGCCAGAAAAGAAGATTTGTAATGTTCTCAATAAAAAGAAAATTGTTTGAGCTGATGAATATCCTAATTACCTTGATTTAATCATTACACATTATATACAATTATCAAAATATCACATGTACCCAAAAAATATTTACATCCTATATATATATACATATATACTCAAAAAAAGAAATATGGAATACCCACAAATATTTTGAATTAAATTACTCACTTTAAAATAACTTGTGAATCAAGAAAATATCTCATGGAAAGTAAAAATATTTTTTTTTATTTATGTATTTTTATTTTAGCATATTATGGGGGGACAAATATTATGGTTACATGCATTGGCCATGCTACCCCTCCCCCCTCGAGGCAGAGCCTCAGGCATGACCATCCCCCAAACGTTGCAC
>VBSM01003199.1:10904550-10936080 GCA_008086735.1 Cheirogaleus medius | reverse complement strand
GGTTCAAGTCTGTTACCCAGCGTGAGTTGATTTTTGTAAGAGGTGAAAGGTGTGAATCCTGTTTCAGTCTTCAACATGTGGCTATCGAGTTTTCCCAGCAAAATTTATTGAATAAGGATTCTTTTCCCCAGTGTATATTTTTGTCTGCTTTGTCGAAGTTTAGTCGGCTATATAAGGATGGTTTTATATCTGGGTTCTCTGTTCTGTTCCACTGGTCAAGGTCCCTGTTCTTGTGCCAACAAAAAGCTGTTTTAATTACTATAGCCTTGTAGTATAGTTTGAAGTCTGGTAAATTGATGCCTCCTATTTTGTTTTTATTGCCTAGGATTGATTTTGCTATACGGGGTCTTCTCTGGTTCATTATGAAGTGTAATATTATTTTTTCTATGTCTGTGAAAAATGATGATGGTATTTTAATAAGGATTGCATTTACTCTATAGGTCACTTTGGGTAGTAGGCACATTTTAACAATGTTGATTCTGCCGACCCATGAGCATGGTATATTCTTCCACCTGTTTACATCCTCTGCTATTTCCTTCTTCAGTGTTTCATAGTTCTCCCTGTAGAGGTCTTTTACCTCCTTGGTTAAATATATTCCTAGGTACTTTATTTTTTTTGTTGCTATTTTGAAAGGAATCGAGTCTCTGATTTGGTTCTCGCTTTTACTGTTGTTGGCATATATGAATGCCTCTGATTTCTGTGTATTGATTTTGTATCCTGAGACTTTACCAAATTCATTTATAAAATCAAGGAGTCTCTTGGTTGAATCCTTGGGGTTTTCTAGGTATAATATCATGTCATCAGTGAAGAGTGAGAGTTTGATCTCTTCTGCTCCCATTTGGATGCCCTTAATTCCGCTCTCTTGTCTGATTGCTGTAGCAAGGACTTCCAGCACTATGTTGAATAGAAGTGGAGATAGTGGGCAACCTTGGGGTTTCCAGGTGTGTCCTTATTCTCCACTTCAGTGAGGGCTGGTCTGGGAGTGAGTCTGGGCGTAGCTGGGTTGGGTAAGCCTTCCCTCAAGCACCACAAATGCTGTTAGCAAGGGTCAAAGTCCTGTTCTCTGCTTCAGGGAGAAGCTGTCAGGGAGGGGCTGGGATGGCCCCATTCAGCTGGAAAGTCTGCATGTGGGGGTGGGGCTGTCTGAGACCTGCAGTCTGAAGCAGGCCTTGCTCCTTTCCACCCTCCCCAACTCCACGGCTTCTCCTGGGCCTCTGCCAGCAGGCCAGATGTCATGCCACTGGGTCTCCCCTGGCTGTGATGCAGGCCGGGAGGTTCCCTGCACTGGGTCATCGCCTGGGCTGGGCACACGGCACCCCTTTGGGAGCAGAGTTGCCCTCAAGCACACTAATCTTCCCCTGAAGGCACACACACCTTACTAGGGTCCTTCTGAATATCCCTCCTGTGCCCCGGGCAATGCAACACCTGGGTGCACGAGATCTGGTCCGCAGGTCTGACCTCTGGGCCCTGGAGTTCAATCCCTGACCCCACCAGGGAGAGGAGTGCCAGTCCTAATTCCCCCACAGGGAGCCCCAGCTGGGTCGATATCTCTCAGCCTCAGGGGCTGCCCTGTTCTCCCGGAATCACCAGGCCAGCAGCACCTGGGAGGGCTGGTGGGTAGGGAACTCCCCATCTGAGTACCCCTCAGTCAGCTGTAGGGCCCCAAAAGGGAAGGTCCTGTTCCCTGGAGATGGCTCCGGCTGGTGGCTATATTGTCTCTCTCAGCAGCTGCGGTAGGGACGGGGGAGGGGAGAATGTAGCAATATGGCGCCTGCCACGCGGTCGGGTCTGTGCGCATGGAGGGGCCCCGAGGGAGTTGGCAGCCTGGTGCCGCATCCGCTACAGGCTTACCACTCACTGGCGGTGGCCGTCTCTGGACTGGTGTCCACAGGTCTCTCCAAGCACTGGGGAGCCCACCAGCAGTCCAAGATGCAAGGGAGGGGATGTTAACCGCTCCACCTACCCTTGCCGATGGTCTCCAAGCTGCTCGCTCCGATGTCTCTCCTTTCAGTTCCCCTCCACAACCTCCTCTCGTTCATGGAAAGTTAAAATATTTTAATAAAAATAAAGTAACATATCAATGTATGTGAAATATAGGCAAAACAATACTAAGAGGAAAATTTCTTTTTCGAATGCCTATTTATACAAAAGAAAGTGTTGAAATCAGTAGCTAAGCTGTCACTGGCAGAGAGTAGCAAAATAAATATAGCAAACTCGAAGCAAGCAAAAGAAAGGAAATAATACAAATATGAGCAGGAATCAATGAAATAAAAACAATGGAGAAATTTGATGAAACCAAAAGTTGGTTCTTAGAAAAAACAACAAAGTTGATAAATGTTTGTTTACATCAGGGGTCAATGAACTATAGCCCATGGACCAAATATTGCATGCAGACTGATTTCTACCAAGTTTTACTGAAGTACTCATCCAATTATGTATTAATATTATCTATGGCTGATACCTGCTTTCACATTACAATAACAGAGTTAAATAGTTGCAATAGAGACCATATGGCCTGTAAAGCCTAAAAAATTTATTATTGAGGATTTTTAATTGCTACATAAAAATTGTACATGTTTATGAGTTACAGGTGACATTTTGATACATGCATAAATGTGTAAAGATCAAATCAGGGTAATTAGAATATCCAGTACCTCAAATATTTATTATTTCTCTGTTTTGGAAACATTCCAAATCTTCTCTTTTAGCTATTTTTAAATACACTAAATTATTATTAACTCTAATCACCATACTGTGCTATCAAACACTAGAGCTTATTCCTTCTATCTGTATTTTTGTACCCTAATGGGGTAACCTACCTCCCTTCATCCCACTCCACCTTCTCAGCTTCTGGTAACCATCATTCTTTACCTCCATGAGATCAATATTTTTAGTTCCTACATATGAATAAAAACATGTTATATTTTTCTTTCTGTGCCTACTTTATTTCATTTAACATAATGTTCTTCAATTTCACACATGTTGCTGCAAATGACAAGATTTAATATTTTATGGCTGAATAATATTCCATTGTGTATACATACAATATTTTCTTTATCCATTCATCTATTGATGGACACTTAGCAATTTACAATTCCATACATATGCTAACTATCGTAAATACTGCTACAATCAACATTAGAGTGCAGATATCTCTTTGACATAATGACTTCATTTCTTTTGGCTATATACCCAGCAGAGTTGCTGGATCATATGATAAATATATTTTTAGTTTTATAAGCAACCTCCATACTGTTTTCCATAGTAGCTATGCTAATTCATATCCCCACCAGAAGTGTACTAGCATTCTCATTTCTCTATATCATCACTAGAATTTGTTATTTTTTGTCTTTTTGATAATACCCATACTAACTGGGGTGAGATGATATTTTATTGTGGTTTTAATTTGCCTTTCCTTCATGGTTAGTGATGCTGAGCAGATTTTTATATACCTGCTGGCCATGTGTATGCCTTCTTTTGTGAAATGTCTATTCAGATCACATGACCATTTTTAATCAAATTATTTGGTTTTTTGCTGTTAAGTTGATTGAGTTCCTCACATATTCTGGTTCATAATTCCTCATTGAATGGATCATTTTCACATATTTTCTCGCATTCCATAGGTTGTCTCTTCACTCTGTTCATTGTTTCTTTGATTTGCAGAAGCTCTTTAGCTTGGTATAATCTCACTTATCCATTTTGCTTTTGCTACCAGTAATTTTGAGGTCTTATCCAAAATATCCTTGCCCACACTAATGTCATTTATTATTTCTCCAATTTTTTTTTTTAGTAATTTCATAATTTCAGTCTTACGCTCAAGTCTTTAATCCAAATTGATTTGATTTTTGTGTATGGTGAGAGATGGGGACCTAGTTTCATTCTTATGCATTTTGAATATCTATTTTCCCAGCACCACTAATTGAAAAGACTTTTCTTTCCCCAATTTATGTTCTTGGTGCTTTTGTGGGAAATTATTTGGTTGTAAATGTGTGGATTAACTTGGGTTCTCTATTCTGTTCCATTGGTCTATGTGTCTGTTTTTATGCTAATACCATACTGTTTTGATTACTATAGCTTTGTAGTATATTTTGAAGTCAGGTAAATTTTGTTCTTTTTGCTCAGGATTTCTTGGGCTATTCAGGGTCTTCTATGGTGCATACAAATTCTAAGATTGTTTTTTCAATTTCTGTGAAGAAGGTCTTTGGTATGTTGATACAGATTTCACTGAATCTGTAGATGATTTTTGTAATATAGACATTTTAACAATATTAATTTTTTCAATCCATGCATATGTATTATCTTTCCATTTTTTGTGTGTCCTCTTCAATTTCTTTCATCAGTGTTTTATACTGTTCATTGTAGAGACCTTTCTCTTTCTTGGTTATGTTTATTCCTATGTATCTTACTTTTATTATTTTGATGTATGTTCCTTCCATACCCAGTCTATTAAGAGTTTTTATCATATGGTTTGAATTTTATTGAATGTTTTGGCATCTATTGAAATGATTATATAATCATTTGTTTATTGAAACAAACACCAAGGCTTTGGTGTTTGGTTTATTGAACAAAAAACAAGGCTTTTGTTCTTGGTTTTGTCAATGTGATGTGTCATGTTTATTGATTTGTGTATGTAGGGCCATAATTGCCTTCCTGGGATAATTCTCAGGTTATTGTGATGGATGATTTTTTAATGTCTTCCTGAATTCAGTTTGATAATATTTTGTTCAGGATTTTCCATCAATGTTCATGAGGGTTATTGGCCTGTAGCTTTCTTTTTTGTTGTGTCCATCTCTGGTTTTAACATCAGTATAATGCTTGCCTCATAGGATTAATTTGCAAGTACTCCCTCCCATTCAATGTTTTGTGATGGTTTGACTACAATTAGTAGTGGTTCTTCTTTAAATATTTGGTAGAATTAAGCAGTGAAGTTGCTAGGTATTGGGCTTCTCTTTAACTAGAGACTTTTCATTTCTGTTTCTATATCCTTACTCATTATTGGTTAGTTCATGTTTTTTATTTCTTCATGATTCATTCTTGGCAGGTTGAACGTGTCCAGGAATTTATCCATTTCTAGGCTTTCAGCTGGTTGGTGTATAGTTGTTCATAATAGTCTCTAATGATCCTTTGTATTTTTGTGGTATCAGTTTTAATGTCTCCTTTTTCATTTCTGATTTTATTTATTTTGATTTTCTCTTTTTGTCTTAGTCTAACTTAAGTTTTATCTATTTTATTTATCTTTTCAAAAGTCATATTTTCATTACATTGTTCATGTCCTTCGCCCATTTATTGATGGTGCTGTTTGATATTTTCTTGTTGAATTTTCTTGTGTGTGTGTTCTAGATGGATTCATATCATCCATTTATTGGATGTGTAGAGAGCAAATATTTTCTCCCATTCCATAGGTTGTCTATTTGCTCCAGTGATAGTTTCCTTGGCTATACAAAAGCTTTTTAATTTGATCAGGACCCATTTATTCATTTTTGTAGCTGCTGTGATTGCTTTGGGGGTCTTCTTCATACATTCTTTGCCTAGGTAAATGTCTGAAAGAGTCTTTTCTATATTTTCTTCTAGGATTCTTAAGGTTTCATGCCTTAGGCTTAAGTATGTTATCCATCTGGAATTGATTTTTGTAAGAGGTGAGAGGTGGGGATCCAGTTTCAATCTTCTGCTTGTAGGTATCCAATTTTCTCAGCACCATTTATTGAAAAGAGATTCTTTTTTTTAGTGTATATTTGTGTCTGCTTTGTGAAAGGTTAGATGACAATATGCGGGTGGTTTTCCTCTGAATTCTCAGTCCTGTTCCAAAGGTCTATGTCTCTATTCTTGTGCTAATGCCATGCTGTTTTACTTACTATAGCCTTGTAGTACAGCTTCTAATTTTTCTAAATCTGTAAAGAATTATGCTGGTACTTTGATGGGGATTGCATTAATTCTGTAGATCACTTTAGGTAGCATGGATGTTTTATCAATGTTGATTCTATCAATCCATGAGCAAGGTACATTTTTCCATGTGTTTACATCTTCTACAATATCTTTTCTTAGTGTTTTATAGTTCTCTCTGTATATGTCTCTCACCTCTTTCATTAAATACATACCTAGATATTTGATTTTCTTTGAGGCTATTGTAAAAAGGTACTGCATCTTTGGTTTGCATTTCAGCTTGACTGTTATTGGTGTATAAGAATGCCTCTGATTTGTGTGTATTAATTTTGTATCCTGAGACTTTACTGAATTCATTTATCAATTCCAGGAGTCTCTTGGTTGAATCTTTGTGGTTTTCTAAATATAATATCATATTATCAGCAAAGACTGAAAATTTGATCTCCTCTGCCCCCATTTGCATGCCCTAATTCCCCTCTCTTGTCTAATTGACTAGCAAGGACTTCCAGCATTATGTTGAATAGAAGTGGGAATAGTGGGCATCCTTGTCTAGTTCCAGATCTAAGTGGGAATGGTTTCAATTTTTCCCCATTCAGAATGATGTTGGCTGTGTGTTTATCATATATGGCTTTGATAATTTTAAGGTATGTCCCATCTATGCCTATTTTGCTAAGAGTTTTTATCATAAAGGTGTGCTGGACTTTGCCAAATGCTTTTTCTGCATCAATTTAGAGAGAAAACTTTTCAAAAGAAAACAGAATAATGGCCAGAAAACCTATAAAAAAGTACTCAACATCTCTAATCATTAGGGAAATGCAAATCAAAACCACAATGAGATATCACTTAACTCCAATAAGACTGGCCTTTATCAAAAAATCCCAAAGCAACAAATGCTGGTGAGGTTGTGGAGAGATAGGAACACTCTTACACTGCTAGTGGGACTTCAAATTAGTGCAACCTCTGTGGAAAATAATTTGGAGATACGTCCAGAAGAGATACAATTAGAACTACCATTTGATCCAGCAATACGACTATTAGGCATCTACTCAAAGAAAAAAAAGTCATTCTATAATAAAGACAGCTGCATTCAAATGTTTATGGCAGCACAATTCACAATTGCAAAGATGTGGAAACAACCCAAGTACCTGTCAATCCATGAGTTGATTAATAAAATATGGTATATGTATACAATGGAATATTACTCAATTATAAGAAACAATGGTGATCTAGCACCTCTTATATTCTCCTGATTAGAGCTTGAGCCTATCCTCTGAAGTGAGTTATCACAAGAATAGAAGACTAGGCACCACATGTACTCGCCATCAAACTGGCACTGACTGATCAACACTAAGGTGCTCACACAGTAGTAATACTCTTTTGGGGTAGGGGATTTGGGAGTGCATAAACTCACAATTAATGGATGCTGTGAGCATTGTAGGGGGGAAAGGGCATGTCTCAAATCATGCTTGGGATGTGACAAATCATAATTGTAACCAAAATGTTTGTATCCCCATAATTTCCTGAAATAAAGAAAATCATTTCATTATGTTGATATTTTGTTTTATTTTGTCTCAATTTTACTTATTTCTGCTTTGATCTTTACTATATTTTTCTTTTGATAAATTTTAGGTTTAGCTTGTTCTTCTTTTTCTAGCTCCTTAAAGTGCAACATTAGCTTATTTTTTAGAATTCTCTCTACTTTTTTGAAGTGTTTATTGTTATAAATTTACCTCATAGAATTGCTTTTGCTATATCTCATAGGTTTTGGTATGTTGGGCTTTTTTATTTCTCTAAAGAACATTTCTAATTTTCTTTTATTTAATAACTTCCTCATTGATCCATTTGTTAATTAGGAACCTGTTTAATTTTCACAAATTTGTACAGTTTCCAATATTTCTTTTATTATTGGTTTCTAATTTTATTCAATACAGGTTAGAAAATATACTTGATATTATTTTGATATTTAAGAAGATTTTTTGATTTGTTAGGACTTGTTTTGTGATCTAACATAGTTTATTCTGGGAAAATATTATATATTTTATTGAGAAAAATATGTATTCTGCAGCTATTAGATGGAATGTTTTGTAAATATGTGTTATGTTTGTTTTGTATAGAGTGTGGCCTAACTTCTGTATTTTCTAGTTAATTTTCTATCTGGATGATTTGTCCATTGCTGCAACTTGGGTTTTGAAGTCCACTATTATTATTGTATTGCTGTCAATCTCTTGTTTTAGGTTTATTATTATTATTATTTTAATATTTGGATGATCGCATGTTGGGTTCATATATATTTATAATTATATATAGTTATATCACCTTGCTGTATTGACCACTTTATCATTATGTAATGACATTCATTTTTTTATCACTCTTAACTTAAAGTCTATTTTATCTAAGTATAACCACCTCTGCTTTATTTTTGGTTTCCTTTTATATAGAATATCTTTTTCTCTCCCTTCACTTTCAGTCCATGTATGTATTTACAGTTCAAGTGAGTTTCTTGTACACAGCATAGAGTGGATCTTGGTTTTTTTATTATTTTATTTTAGGATATTATGGGAATACAAACATTTTGGCTACAAGTAATAACTTCGCCTCGTCCGATCTGGGGCTAGAGGCATGCCCTTACCCCATGCAGTGTGCACCACATGTTTGTTTATTTTTAATCCATTCTTCCACTTTATATCTTTTAATTGGAGAATTTAATGTATTTAAACTCAAGATTATTTCTTAGAAGTAAAGATTTGCTACTGCTACTTTGTTACTTGTTTTCTGGCTGCTTTGTAGATCCTTTCTTTCATTTTTCACTCTCTTACTGTCTTCTTTTGTGGTTATGTGATTTTTTTAGTAGTATGTTTTGATTCTGTGCTATATATTTTTAGTGTATCTATTATAGCTTTTTGCATTGTGGTTGCCATGGAGCTTAACTTAAGTGATGGCTTGCTGTTTTGTCCTATTCTGAGGAGCACTTATAGTGAGCACCATGAGCTAAAACGTTGTCCTGGAACAAACTTGTTGCCCTGTCATTGTTTCTTGGCCTGGGGGAAGACTTATAGTGAACATTGGAGTGTAAACACTGCACCAGAACTAAATAACTGCCCTGATGTGGTTTCTTGTTCTGAGGAAGTGAGTACAGAACTTAAAATTTTTATGGAACTATATTTCTGTCCTGCTATTGTTTTCCAGTCTGGAGAAGACTTAAGTGAGTACCAGAACTTAATCCTGACCTAGTTTTTTCGGGGCAGGGGAAATCTCCACAGGAGCACCAGTGATTTGTGGAAAATATAGCCAGAAATTTGGGCCTTTCTGTAGATTGTGTTTCCTACAAGGCACTATGACACCAGCCAGTCTCTTCAATGTGGCACCCCCGCTGATCAGAGCGCTGTGTAACTGTCACGATCAGCATGCCAAGTGCTTCTTTCAGCACCCTGCTCTTTGTCCCCAGTTCACCAAAGATAGTTCAGCCTTCCTCATATTCTCAATGATTCCTGTGGGATGGGACCAGAGTGAGCTTCTTTCTAGGGCCAGTAGGGATATAAAATGTCCACCCCTAATTCCTTCCTTTCACCTCAGAAACAGTGGATTTAGGAAAATTCTCTGTGAGTGGTGTTTTTCTGGCTTGGTGGAGGGAGTGGTTCAGTCTGAAATGATCATTTCCTCTTACTGGTGTGACTTCTCTTGATTCTATGGGACCAGGGGCTTCTCCCCTCACTTCTGGTATATTCAGAGTGATATTCTATTCTTTGAATGTTTTCTAATTGTATTTTTGTTGAGGGAATGATGCCACGGGAGCTAATCCACCATCTTGCTGATATCACTCCCTTAAAGATCTTTACAGAAAAGGTACACCAATGCCTGATACAGACTTGCATCTTTTATGAACATAGACACAAAAATTCTTAAGAAAATGATAATAAACTAATCTAGCAATGTATAAAAAGGATTTTTCATTATGAGCCAGTATAATTTATCCCAAGAATGCACAGTTGGCTTAAAAGTCAATTAATGTAATACATAATTTTAATATAATGAAAGACTGGTAAGAAACACATGAATATTTCAAAACATGCAGAAAAATTGATACTAGTTCATGCAAATTTATGATAAAACTTTTAAGAAATTAGGAATATAAGGGAACTTCTTCAACCTACTAAAGTGTCCCTATGGAAATCACATAGCTAACATCATACTTAATGGTTAAAGCCTGAATGTTTTCCCCTGAGATTAGCAACAAGAATGCCTGCTCTTATCACTTCCAGTCAACATTGTGTGGGAAATTCTAGGTAGTGAAATAATGTGAAAATATGGATGGATGGAATGAAGAAAGAAAGGAAGGAATAAATAAAGGAAGGAAGGAACAAAAGAAGAAAGTAAAGAAAAAAGGAATTGATTTAAGTGATCTATATTCACATATGACATAATTCTGCATGCAGAAAATACTAAGAAAGGCACCACAAATACATATATGCTGAAACAAATAATTGAGCTTATAATGGTCACAGGACATAGGATCAAATATTTTAAAAATATAAACTGTGTTTCTATACATATTTAATGAGCAATGCAAAAATAAAGTTAAGGAAACAATTCCATTTACAGTAGCAACCAAGAAGAATAAAATACTTAAGAATAAACATAGAAAAAAAATGTAAGACTTATAAATTGAAAACTATAAAACATTGCTGAGAGAAATTTAAAATAATATCTATGAAAATAAAGGACATTTTAGGTTCATGGGTTGGAAGACTAAATATTTTTAAATTATCATTTTTTTTGTAAAACAATCTGCAAATTCAATTAATTCCTTATAAAAATGATAACAGATGTTTTATAAAAATTGACAAATTGATTCTAAAATATATGAAGCAATGCAAAACACCTAGAAGAGCCAAATAATGTTTAAAAAATAAAACAAATTCTGAAAAACTAAAATACATTTTGAAGAGCTACAATAAACAATTTTAAGACTTGGTATAAAATCATTATAATCAAAAAATGTGATCTTGGTACAAGGATAAACAGATATATCAATGAGACAGAATTGAGAGTCTAGAATTAAAATCTTATATTTATAGTCAATTTATTTTTGACACAAGTTCCAAGATAACGCAATGGGAAAAGGATAGTATTTTTGGCAAATAGTGCTAGGACAATTGTATATACATATGCACAAATATCCACTTGGATATTTATGTCACAAAATTAATTCATCATTGATCATAGCATATTAGATCCTTTAGGCTTTATAAATAAAGATGTCCGGTCTACTCACAGGCAACGGGCCTAGGAAAGTTCTCTAGAAACTCTCTACATTTGCATTAGGGTGAAGGGAAATCACTCCTCCTCCTCTTTAAGAGGCTTTGTGGGAGGTGAGGAGGCCTCACTGTACCAACAACTGTCCTTCTCAACTTCCTGATCAATCCCTTAGCAACTCTGTATGCCATGCAAAGTTGGAGTACATGATGCTCAAGAGTGGAAGAACCACTCACTGAACAACCTCCTCCATCACTTATCTAGAACTTCATTTTGGAATATGAAAATATTTGGCAGCTTTTGTTTAGTCTGATTGCCTTTGCCCCTGAAGTTTTGGAGTGTGAAGTCATGCCGTATTCACTCCTGCAGAAACTTATTTTTGAAAGCTGAATCTGAAGAGGGTTGATTGGACCAAGCAGCATATCTAATACTTTTGGGCAAAGGCGAACACTTTGTAATGGGCCTGTTTGGAACCCCAGAGATGGAAGCTTGACTGGATCATTTTGAAAAGGACTTCCAAAACGGAGAGTTTCTTGACAGTTAACCTTGGCAGAAATTGTCTGTCTGGTGAGATAGGCTTTTGGTTGTGGAAGCTCATGGGGCACCTTAGTAGCCATCAGAAAAGAGGTAGAGAGGCTATATCCCTCAGGGAGTTTTGGCATAGAATTTTCTGGAACTGCCAGGATTCAAAGAATCCATACTCAGAGTTCATTCTTCCAAGCAAATTATACCTGTTCCAATTTCACCAGTAGAGGACAATCAAGAAACAGAGACCAAAAAGGGCAATGGAGCTCCTGAGAAGCCAAGCAGTGGGCAGTGAAGGAGCTCAGAGGTTCAGGAAGCAGGGGAAGCTCTTCCCACCTCAGGAGGCAGTGGGAGGAGGCAGGGATATTGAGCACAAGGGCTGGGGTCACCAAACAGGCTGGACCTCAGCAAGTCTATCAACAGGAGATGAAGCCAAAGAAGAAATGTCACCTGAGATAAGAGGCAGGGAGAGAAATACCATGGCTTTTCCTTTCTTCTTTGTCTCAGTATTATTCCAGTGCCTTCCACTGATCAAGCCTGTCCAGAATCCCAACCCTTGCTGTATATGCACTAAGCAAGGGCCACCTGCCCTGAATCGCAGAGCAGAGGAGAAGGTTAAGGAATGCATCTGAGTGCAGTAGTGCCTCAAACAACCAAAAAATCCCAACATTCGAATGTGACCTTCCGTGTTCCTGTCTTTCCTGAGGCACCCAGTAGAGAGGGGAGAGAGAAGGATCACAATGCAAGAAATAGAGAATAAACCAGCTATTCTCTTCTTCCTCCCTCTCACTCCCAACCACCTTCCCCACACAAATGCATACACAGAGCTCCCCCACCTTCCACAGGCGGAGACTAATCTGTGTAAGATCAGACAGCACGGCAGCAATGGTCCAAGTGTACCGCCACACCCTGACTGTGGCTCACACTACACTAAATGCAGAGTCTTTGTGCCACAGGGACTGGGCATTCTCTAGGCTGCATACAGTTACCCATTTTATGATATTTCTCCCAATGGAAGAACATAGGATTGGGAATTATTCGGATTTTAATTCAAATCTTGCTCTGTCTCTGTAGATACCTACAATCCCAATCAAGTTGTTTAGCCTCTCAGAATTGAAATGTTCTCCTCTGGTACAAGGGGATGGCAATGACGATCATTTAGGCCCTCATGGGGTGAGTGCCCCTTCTTTGGACCAGGTAGATGCTTAACAGGTATTGGTCTCATTTCCATAGTTTTATTAATTAGAATGTTCTTAATCTCCTCTCCATCTGTGAGAAGCTGAACACTTAGATAAAGCCACATTAAAGATTAAATCTCTGTCAAAGAGGGGAGTACTGTTTATCCATACATCTCTTTTTGCCATGTCCATTCCTCAGTGGTCACGCGGTAGTTACTCAAGGTAATGCAGGTGGAGGATAAGGAGGATGCACAGTTGAAAGAGAGAGCACTGCTCACACTGTGGGGTCCACTTCCTTCTGCATTCTTTCCTGTATAATCACCAGCCACTGAGCATTCACTGTTCACTCCTTCCGGAGCTCAGGATTGGGGACTAGATTGCTTTGTCCAAATCTTGGCTCTATTTCTTGGCAACTGAAGGACTTTGAGAAGATTATTTAATCTCTTTCTTCTACAGCTGCACCATGTCAAAATGGAGATAATCGTATACTTATCTCATAGGGGTATTGTGAGTACCGTGAAAAGTTAGTTTATGTAAAATGTTCGGTGCATGACACACACTAAATAGTAGAGGTTGGATGTTACTATCCTTTGTATGTGTGGATAAGCCTTTAGGTGTCCCAACAGGTAATTCATATTCATTCAGGTGTGGTTTGTTACTAGAAAAATTTTCTGCTATTTACTTCTTTGTATGTTTATTCATCCACTGCTTTTTAAAGATTATTTTCTACCACATTTATTGCTACAGGAAAATTCATACAAACATGTAATTACCCAGATTCAGTTCCTCAAGTATTTCTAATGGGACTAATTTATTTTATAGATGGCTTTCCTACACCGAGTGATAGAACTGAATTGAATCCCATGGGAAAATGAAAATTGTATCTATGACTGTATGTCTGTATGTATTAAAAAACTACTTTTGTATATACAATTTTTGTGTACATTTCCTCCTAACATAATATATTTTAGGTAATTTAAGTGTTGACTAAGTAATACTTAATCTTTAATTTTTTTCAGAAAAGGAAAAATAAATTGATATTTTCATTTTTGCAATATTTTTTACTATCTTTTTTTATAAGGGACTTTGGTCCCTGACTTCTGTCTCTAGTGGAGTCTCTGCAGCCCTGCCACATTCTGTCATCTTGTGCAGCTGGAAGTTTACAAAGGAGAGAAATAAATTATAAATGGGTCTACCCTGGCAGAGGCCCCTGCCTCGGTGAGCAATCATCCTGAGCTGACAGGTTCACAGCCTCACATCTCTTATACCTGGCTCCGTTTTACCTTGCCAATGGAATGGTTTTCAAATTAAACTTCCACACATCCACCTTACCAGGAAGCCATGAGTTTGATTGTCTCGGCTTCTGCCTTTCGGGTATTCTAATGAACACCTGTCATTTTCAGATCAATATAATTTATAGCACTGTTTATTTATTTTCATCTCCTTTCCCCCTTGCTAAATAAAGGTTATAGTACTACCCACTACCCCATCCTCCCATACACACGTACTTCTCTACCAGCAAAGGTACATCCAGTCAGCCTGTTTTATGTCCAATTTGTTTATCGTGATGAGAAATGAGAGAATCTTTGGCAGAGATCATTAATTTTATAGCTTGTGTTTCAAAAAGTAGTGCCTGGGCTATTTACATCTCTTCATATTAACACCTGAGAAAATGAGCCTGCTGAAGATATAAACCTGAAAGTGTGTTTACCGTCCCCCTCTAAATATAATTCATGGCTCAGAACAGATCTTTATGACTCATGATCAAATATTTTCCTGGGGTTGCATTTGATGTTTGCTGCAGTGACACTGAATGTCTTTGGGTCTTTGATTCAAAGACATTTAGCTGACTGTTGGATTTTGATATTCAAGATGGAATTATTACAATCCATCTTGGCAGGGAGAAACACTCTTTGAATTAACTGGTATGAATATCATGCCTTGCAAAAGATTTTCAGCCTAGGGGGAAAAAAAGTACTCGTTTGGTGACAGAAGGGTCTGAAAGGAATCCCAGAGATTGCATAGTGTCATCTTGTTGTTTTGATAGTTAAAGCAAATGAAATCTGATAAGCTAACCTGCACATGGACAAAGTCTATTCTAATCCTAGCACCCATACAATGCCTGGCACACAACTTGCACTCAAACTTATTTGTTATATAATGAAAGAACTTCTACTCTTTCTCCCGCCCCCTTCCTTCTTATTTTTCTCTTCTTCTAATGCATGTTTATTGAACATTGACTGGCTAATCAATTAGAAGAGGTCAGTTTCCTATTCAGAGATGCTATGAAAGTGGCAGGTTTTGAGTAAAACCTTGCACCAGATCTTCTCTAAGGCAGGTCATTCTAATGCTGAACCACATATCTAAGCCTGCCTAACACCACTTCAATAGAAATTAATTTAAAAATTATCTATAGACCTATTATTCAGAATGACTGGGGTGAAAACTAGGAATATGTATTTTATTATCTTCTTTCCGCTTTTTGCTCGAGATGCAAACTGATTTGCCATATTTACCTACCACCCTCCCCAAAGTTTATTAAAATGATAGGATAAATGCACAAAGAATAAATAAGTATCAAGAAAAAGGAGATAAAGGGCACCAAGAATTTTGATGACATTTTGGAAGACAGAAATAAAATAGTATCTTACAACTGTGCTGAGAACTCAGCCCAGAGAAGCTGGAAAGAGTTGGAAGCTGAAGCTACTTTGCTCAGGTGGAGAGGCTCTCATTTGAGCTTCTTGGGCAGAGAAAGCCAGAGCAGGAAGAGGGCAGAGATCAGGGGGATTAATTAATCAGATATATCAGATTATCTCTCCCTCGAACCTCCCCATCCAGAGTTACAGACGCCATAGAGTATGCTCCAATCCAGAAGGAGAGGATGCCCATCCAGTGGTGTTTTACTATCTGCCTAGAGACAGCCAGAAGTCCTAGTTCATACCAAGTATAAAGGACTTAGTCTGAAATCGTGGGATGGAAGTGGGGTAGGAAATCTCATTCCTATCTCATTTCTAAGCAAACAGAGCATCCACATGTAAGGGCTCATAACGAACTCCCCACCCCCTTCGCATAGACACTTCTGGGCAGACAGACCAACTCAAGAAGAGAGGAAGCCCAGGGTGGCTTCTTATGCTAATCAACATTTCCCTTCATTCACAACTATGAATGAATATGCAAGAGACCATCAGACATTCTAGAAAACCAAATGTAACAATAGCAAAAACAAATGGAAACATGCAGAAGCAAGTCATACAGCCAAATAAAAAAAACAGATATTTGAGGGGACAAAAAGAGAACTTAATGGAAAAAATTAAATCTTTCTAAAAGAGAAAAAAATTGTGTTTATTTATTAATTAATAAATATTTATCAGCCACCTGCTATGAGCCAGGTTCTACTATAAAAAAGAGGATAAATCATAGTAAACAAGGTAGATAATGTCTCTGCCCTTATGGAACTTACATTCTAGTGGGGACAACAGACATTTAAAAAATTAGTAAATAAAATCTCATTTCAGGTAGCAGTAATATTGAAAAGCTAATGAAGCATGTTAAAGAACAAAAGAGTTTAACAAGGAACAAAATTGACTTTGTCTGAGTGCAACAGAAAACAAATATATTAATAAGATCTTAAAGAATTCTAGAGGATCAGACTTTTACAAGTACCAGAATCAAGCCACCAAACTGGTGCAGTGCTGTCACCACTGGTGCTGCCTACGTTAGTTAGCATTCATGCAACTCCATCACCAGAAACCCCCAGAAATCACGCAACTGCTGCTTCAGGGAAGAAGTCCACACAGCAGCCTGCCAGAGAAACTGGGACGCCCTCTTTAGTCACATCACTAGCTCCCAACTTAAAGTCTAAGGTGTGTGCAGCTAATGGTAGAGCTTTGTAAAGGACCAGGAAGAGGCTGTAACAGTTAGTATGTGGCCTTTTCAGTTCTAGGATATGAGGCAGACTATGATTTTTTTTTTCCAAGACAGGGTCTTAGTCTGTTACCCAGGCTAAAGTGCAGTGGCTTCATCATAGCTCACTGCAACCTCAAACTCCTGGACTCAAGAGATCCTCCTGCCTCCGTCTCCCAACTAGCTGGGACTACAGTAGCATGCCACCACATCCGGCTAATTTTCATTCTTTTTTTTTTTTCCTTTTTTTTTTTTTTTTTTTTTTTGGTAGAGATAGGGTCTTGCTATTGCTCAGGCTGATCCTGTGCTCCTGACCTCCAGGGATCCTTCCTCCTTAACCTCCCAAACAGACTCAGATTCTTAAATGGAGGATTCCTTAGGCATAGGAAGGGGGTTAAGAAAGTGGGCCACCAAATGAAATGACAAATATCCACCACAGTGGATAAAAGGATCAGGCTACAACTTTAGGTCTTGTTTCCATCCTCTTGGGCCTTTAGTGTCATTGTTTCTTCATCTCAAAAATGAAAGAGTAGACTCAATTATTGCCAAAGTCACTTTCATCTTTTACATTCTAAGATTCAGTGATTGAAATATAAAAGACAAGGAGACACAGTTCAAATATGACATTCAAAAAGTAGACAGGCAAAATGGGAAGAGAATTTTCTGAGTGAAACAAGAAATTCAGTGCAATCTTTCTCCTATGGAGAAAGACAGAATGGGGACTTAACAAAACAGAGAGAGAGAGCAGAGAGAGAGAGCACAAGGAAGAGAGAATAGGGTACACAGAGAAGCTAACTCATGCATTTATGAGACAGTTGAATTTTTCTGCTTGAAATATGAATCAGCTGAACTGACTGATACAAAAAGAAAACTATAAATATTCCTTAGCCTCATGCTCATAGGAGAGAGAGGTTGTATACCAGGTAATACTTATGACACCAAGTGCCTTAACCTGAGGTGGGAAAAGTCTAAGAATGTAAGAAAGAAATATCATTATTCAGTAATTAAATAATACATTCATTCATCAAACATTTTATCCCACCTTCTGCATTTATTAAAAATAAAACTTGCATTGCCTTCTACAAGGACTCACAGCCTAGCTATATTATTAATAATTATTTCATCACTATAACAAGTGTCATAAAGTCAGTAAACATATTATGAACTCAGGGAACAGATAAAGGATACCTCAAAGCCTGTGAGATAATATACATATATATCCTATAAATATTTCACACATATATACACACACACCATATTTCCAAAGTGAGATTAAGTTGCATCTTGAAGGAAAAAGAGAAGCTCTTCTTCCAGAAAAAAAGAGAACATATGATCTGAGACAAATACTGAAAAAGGAAAGACTCTGACTTATTTGGGGAATGAAGGTCAGTGCAGTTGAGCTGGTGCTTACATGCAGAGAAGCGCGCCTGGAGCCCAGGACTTGAGCTACGTCACCCTGGACTTTGTGTGTCTTGTTAAGTCTTGGGGCTACATCCTGAACATGACAAGCAGTACCAGAGGGTTTTGGATGAGGAAATAATGAGGTCGAGTTGATGAGGAGTTTGGAAGTAAGAAACAACAGGACAAATGAGAAGATAATTTTAATGCCACAGGAAAGAAGCAATGTTAGATCCAAGGAAAGGTGGTGGAGAAGAAAAAAATTACATAACAGGTACTAGAGAACATATGACAAGGATGTGAGGTGGTGCATATGCTAATGAGCTCAATTTAGTCATTCCACAGTGTATATGTATTTTAAAACAACATGTTGTATGTAATAAATATGTACAGTATTTATTTGTCAATTTAAACAATCAAGAAAAAGAGAAAATATGGAAGATCAACTGAAAGAATGCAGGGAGTATAATCCGGGGGTGGTTTCCTCGTGCCTGTCAAGTAACTTGCAATCTAGGAATCAAGAAAAAAAAAAAATACACGAGGGGTGTGTGTGTGTGTGTGTGTGCGCATGTGCACATGTGTAAGCGTATACAGTATTAGCGTGTACACACAATGGTATGAAAACTGTAAAAGAGTACACTGTCATGTCAGATTTGTTCTGTGATCAAAACCCTGAGTGCTACATTTCCTACATGGTAGCATTATTGTAAGGCTAATGTATTCAAGAAACACTTGTTTTATGGAAAAGATGAAATTTTTATATGGGATCTTTAAAAACAATTAATATTTAGCTCCCCAGAAAAATGAGAGGCTCATATTTCAGCTGCAGGGCACAAATTGATCAAAGGAATGAGTTTGGTATGAGTCTGAGATGGGCTAGGGATGGGCAGAGGGTGATACCAATTAAATAAGCCGACCACACACGGAGGGGAAAAAGTATAGGCTGCTAAAGAAATTATAATAACCAGCTCCCTCTAGAAGAACCATTGCTCTTGGTCTGTGGGTGGTTATAGTAGAAGCAAGTGAGAGAAGGTCGGTTTAAGGAATAATTTGGAGACAGATAAGGTAAACAGTCTGGCCTGTGAGGAGAAGAAGTTTGGCTGTTAGTGGCCGAAGGAAATGAAGGAGCAGTCCAGGCACTGGGAGAGTTGGCTGAGAGCAGGAGTGATGGAAAAGGTAAGTTTTGGTAATTGAGCCAAAGGCCAACAGAAAGGTTGGGTCAGACAACAGGATCATTCTGTGTGAAGACAGGAAAGCCCACCATGGCAAGACATGTTCATGGAACTGTAAGCAGCTGCTCATGTCTGAGTGACAAGGCACGTGTGCATGTGCTTTGGGGCTAGAGATGCTGAGAGAATGGTACCAGTCACGTGTTGGAGGGATGCAGTGGGTGGGAATGCCTGGGCTGGAGAGAGGCAGGAGGCAAATCTCAGATGATCTCATGTAGAATATCATGGAGCCTGGAGCCTGGGCTGTACCTGATGATGTGGTGTCGTGAGGAAGGTCTATGGTAAGATCCACAATTTCAAAAATCTGTCATCAGAGTAGAGAATGAATGGGGATGGGGGGAGACAGAATGGACCCATACTAGTCCTTCTAGTGGTTCTCAAAACTTACTATATGTGAGAAATTCATCTGGAGATATTGTTAGGACACAGACTCTGACTTAGTGGATAGCAGTGGAGTGGAATGTTAGTTTCTGCATTTGTAACATTTCTAGCAGTCAAAAGATGCAAGGCTGCTGGCCCGTGGGCAGCACTTTGAGTAGCGCAGGGTAAAAAATAAATCATTTTTCTAACCCTGGGAAGTGATGAGGGCCTGAACTATAAACTGTGACTGCTGCTATACACCTATTTAGTGTGTTAACTAGGTGATTTCCTGATTAGTGACAACACTGAGATGCAGCACCGATGAATTTCAATTATTAACTGCTATAGCAGTTAATATATAGTTACGAATGTTCACACAGGCCTGTGTCCTCTAGGTTTTCTCTTCTGTATGCATCAAGGACACAGCCATTGGCATGCTTCTTCCTATAAACACCTGTTTTATTTGTGGATGAGTTCTCAATGAAGCTATGTGTCCACCTGATTTTCTCTGATAGAAATATAAAAGCAGATCACAAAATAGTAATGCATTTTTTTTGCAGTACTCACAGACATAAGTTTCTACTCCAAGCTGGAGAGGCTGGGCAAATTAAATATGTTCCTTTCCAATCTATGTTTAAACATTGATGTAATGAGGCTTCTGTTTCCTCTCTCATCCAAACTGATTTGGCGACCCACACTTGACAGTGAGGGGTTTTCTTATGTTTCTATTCTCTTACAGTTACGGGAGCATATAGTTTATTTTTGGTCATTGCTTTTAGGTTAAAGAGTGACTGACTCTTCCTTTTCTAAACATAGAACAAAAGAAAAGGAAGACACCTCTGCAAAACTTTTATTTTTGTCAATTGGGTCAAGCTGTTCCTTAGAGTCTGTCTTCCTTCATTATCTTACACAAACTGTGTATAATATGCAAAAATAATAAGTCTATAGAAGTTTGATTTAGATGTGAAATGTTTTCTCAGCCTCAC
Source organism: Cheirogaleus medius (assembly GCA_008086735.1). Classification (NCBI taxonomy): domain Eukaryota; kingdom Metazoa; phylum Chordata; class Mammalia; order Primates; family Cheirogaleidae; genus Cheirogaleus; species Cheirogaleus medius. Next base: position 10,915,368 of record VBSM01003199.1, on the reverse strand, counting down.
TCATGGCTTTTAATTTTCCTACCTCATGTTTATTCTTTCTCATGCCGGAGCCCATTTCCAGTCTTACCTGGGAAATTTGTTTACTGAAAATCTGTACAAGTTTCCCCTAAAAAAAAAATTAGATGCCTATGAAATAAAAAGAAGAAAAGAAGTGAAATATTTCTTTACAAATGAAAAACAATTCCATTAGGTCTACTGTCAAAAGCTACAGTGGGTCAAAGATTTTACTCTACTAATGAGCTAACAAGTTAGCCTGCTATATTGTCATTGTCCTGAGAGAAGAAACAGACCTCTGGGCCAGAGACACTCGAGGTGACAGCACAGGCTTCAGGTTCATGTGGGTTTTCCTTCCCATCCCCGTTCCCACAGGGACGACGCAGAAAGCCCCAGAGAGACACTGCCCATACAGTGCGTGCTTGTCACAGCCCAGGAACCTTGAGTTTAGGAAACCCAAACCTTTTATTATGAACTGCAAGCAAACATGCCCAACATTTGCCATTTATTATACCAGACGGCAACCTAACCTGTCCTCTCCTCTAGAGGGAGACAGCGTCTCCATCTTCTCAGGTGGTTGGTTCATTACATAAACGTCCCTGACCAGACCATCCTGAACAAAACGCTGTCAGCGCCTCTGCTCCTCTGCTCACAGGAGGGGCGGGATGTAAGAGATCCATGGACAATCATATCTCACACCTATCGCCTGATTTCTGTAATTTATGATCTAAAGCATCAATAACAAGTTGACATATAAGAAAGGTTATTTTCTAAAATTTCATGTTGATCAGCTGCCACGATGAACAGTCGCCATTACATTTCTCAAAGAAGCAGCATGAAAAGACCTTTGGAGTGTAAAAGCCATGAATTTAATCGTGGCTCGGCTACATTTAGATGAATCACTGTGGACAGTAAGCTTTTACCTGTCTAACCCCCAGGTAGCAGGAACCTAAAAAGGGACAACGACACTTCTGTAGTATGAATGTCCCAGCACAGCACCGGAAGTATGACAGGCACTCACCAAGTACGTTTGCGCCCCACACCCTTCCTCTCCTCACTCCAGGAGTTTACTCCTGCAGGTAGAGGTATCCTTCCTTCCCACTCAATTCTAATTAAAAGAGCTCACTGCCATTTACTTTCCCTTTATTCTCTGCCTAATCAAAGAAGAAAAGAAAAGGAGATACAATCTGGGACAGTCTTGTTAGAGGGACAAAACGCAGACACATCAGACTGCAGCAAATCGTATTACAAACTAATTTTAAGAAAGCAACTGTTACAGCGATGCAATTTGATTAATTAGAGTTATCTTCAGGCACACGGCGTAACAGCTGGAAAATAACACAAATCTTGGAGTCCTGGCTGCCTTGAACCCAACTCTGTTTCTTAGTTTATAAACTTGTAAAAATATCAAACATGGAAGAGTTCAGTTTATGTAGAAATATATATAAAATGGGCTTCAATATATGTCTCTACCGTGCTGTAAGGATTAAATGAGATAACATGGCTGAAGTACCTAATGCACTATATCATAGGTACATAAAAAATCAGTTTCCTTTTCTTATCTCTTCCTCCTGTCTACCATTTATATCACAAAGTTTTTAAACTAAATATTTGCAGACTTCCTGACCGCATTTGAGAGGCACCTCACTTCATCTTGCTCTTCTTTCCAACTACTCTCCTACTTTTTTATTTCCCTAATTACCAGAATTCTCAAAGGAGTGACCTATGTCCATTGCTCTTTCATGAATTTTCTTCAGCATGAACCTTCTCCCCAGCATAATCCTGAGATATATCAATTTAAATGCAATGCCAAGTCACCCACCCCAGTCATTCTTACAAGCATATTTCCTGTTATACTTTATAGCAGATTATATATTCCAAAAATGGCAATAGAAATATTTCTAAGTCCTTCATGTCCTTCCAAAACTTTGTCACCCCTCATCAAAAGGTAGGGTCTATTTCCTTCCCTTTGGGTAGGTCTGTGACTGCTCTGACCCACAGAATATGACAGAAACATTTCTGTGGGACTTCCAAGGCTAGATCATCAAACACACAGCTTCTTCCTAGCTCTTCCTCTCTTCTGCCATATTTGCCTTTGAGTCTGGCCACCAGGAAGCCAAGAGGCCAAGCCACAGGCTGAGGCTGTGAGTGGTTCTCCAGCCTCCTGGCCCCCCTCAGGTCCCAGGTGACAGCCAGTGCTGGCCACCAGACATGAGTGAACAACCCGAGGGTGGGGCCAGCTTTTAACTGCCACATTCTTCCAGGCTTTGCATTTTCCAAGTGGAGGCCCGAACTCTGTGGAGCACAGACAAGCTGCCCCTGCTGTGTCTCATCTGCATTCCTGACTCATGGATTCTACCAATTTAGTAAATGTTTTCTGTCTCAACGTTCTGAGGTAATTGTTTTCTCGGACCTGGTAACCGGAACATATTCCTCACCAACCATTCCTTCAGAAAATTCTCTCCTATCTGAGTGCTGAACACTTCAAAGCTCTAGGCTTTCACCCTGATCCTTTTACAAATCTTCTCTTTGCTGTAGTTCATCTTCCTGCCCTGTATTGATCCCAAGATTTCCTCCCTAGGAGCTTCCCCTCAGCCTTACACTGTCCTTTGTGTGGAGGAGTGCAGTTCCATGCTGGGTGTTTTGACACCTCTGTCTCAGGTCCACAACTGTGGCACCTCCGCAGGCCTCCTGAGGAACCAAGTTTAAGGGGCCTCTGACTCCGAGGATCATGCAAGCGCCTTCCTAAATTTGAGCCACAGTCACTTCGCTGCCTCATCTGAGCCCAGCCTCTCCTCTGTCTCTGCTCGCATTTCCCTCAGAATCTTAGCCCTGTCTCCATGGTTCAGTGATGAAATGAACAGGCTCATAGTGGGGCTTTTTTAACTCTAAGTGTTTTGTCATCTGTAAGATGAGGATAATAGTGTTATGTATGACTCAGGACTAATGGAGAGAGGAAAGGAATAAATAAAAATAAATAGCTTACAACAGAGCCTATAACAAACAATAAATATTAACTATTATCATTCTCGATTGCTTTCATATTCTTACATGCCTCCTCATTACAATAATTAATTTCCACATACATGAAATTGGACTCAGGTTCAAAACCTAAAATAACACTTCTGTGTTTCTCCACTCCAGGTAATGATACTAACATTGTTTAAGTCACTTAGACCCAAATTTAAAATAACCTTTGAACTCTTCCCATTGTGGTAATTTTGTTGTACTCATATCTCTGGTACCTTTCTTTCTTCTTCATCTGGTATTTGGGCCTTCAGATATTAGATGAATCCGATTGTACGAAAATTATCACTTATGTGCATCTCACTGGATTGCCGATGGGATGGCCACCCCCACCTCCACCCTCAGAAAAATGGTCCAAACAGCATCTTTGTGGCCACTTGTCACCACCTCAGGCTGGTGGGCCTCACCTCACGCCCACATTCTTTCACGCTGACTTATTGTTCTAAATCCTTTTTTTCTCCATGTCTATCTTATCAAAAGTCAGTCTGGGTTCCCCATTTTCTAGCACAGTGATTTACACATCTCAGGAGTACTGGCAAGGCTATCCAAACAGAGAACTTGATTAACTCATTTGACCTCATTTTCCATTAACATATAAAATACATTTTCCTAGGTGGACAGTCTCCTGATTGTTCTATAAAATAAAATTTCCCACTTAACCATGTGCCTTTATAAATGCTAGTTCTTTCTTCTGATAGGCATGGTCCTTTTTTGGCTTTGGCCTTTCAAAGTGGCTGTTTTGTATGTAAATATTGTTATGATTGAACACTCTTCAATATTACATAAAATAAATAAAACTACAGGTATAGGGCTTTGTGATAAACAAAATGAAAGGACTATCATTATTTTTCTTAAGTTTTGGTTATATGGAAACTTCAGCTATCTAAAATAATCCCCAGGATTCCAATACAGGATTCTAAATAATATAAAAGTTATTGATAATCTTAAATGAATTAATCAATTTACTTCTTTCTCTATAGAAATGATATATTTTTTTTCCTGAGGTAATATTGTATGAAGGTACATTCTTTTGAGATTCTAAGAAAATTAGCAAATCAGACACAAATTAATATGATGACACCATATAATTATAGAATCATTGAAACACTTACAGAGGCCATGATCTTATTTTCTGGCCAAGTTTTATCTAAAACAGTATGATATTAATGAAATTTCATGATTTTAATGAAATTACTTGTAATTACTGTAGTCATCTTTTGTTCATGCACATTATCTCAATATTTCTTAAGATTTAAATATTTTTCTTTAACATTCAGTTTAGAACCTAATTTCTGAATACATAATACTGAATTTACTAATGTTTTCTCTGCTTTTTCTAGGTATCTTGAAGCATTAAAAAATTCTGTACTATCTTCATGAGTTATATGGTCTTATCAATTTTGATACTATTGTCACAGGCTAAAACTAAACAAGACCATCCCCCAAATCAATTGCAGTTTTTCTAACTGACAAATGGGAAGATTTAAATTGAGAAGATAGTTTTAACAGGCAAATCAGTGAATTGTAGAAAGAAAGTGTTTTTTTGTAAAAAAAAAAAAAAAAAAAAAACATGTTGGAAAAAGAAAAAATCTTTCATGGAAGGCTATCATTTTGATTTATTAAACAAGAGAAAATAAATAATAATCTTGCAGGGAGAAATCTCCATAGTCTATCTTTTGCAAGAAAACCAACCCTTCCTCTAAGTATTGAGCAGTTGATAAATAATTAAGACAGTGACCAAATATATTGATAAATTGCAGATAAGAGTTCCCTTTGGGAGCCAGGCAAGGGATGGATGACAGAGTATCTTGAAAGGCTGTGGCCGATGCATTTCTCAAGCCATTGTATTTGCATCTGGAATGTCTCTAATGTGAAAAAGATACAAAGATAGTAAGAGAAGTCTATCGGGGTATTGCCCTTCAAGTTGTAGAAATAACGTGATCCTAATCATCATCTTCTATAATATTTAATGTCAACCATCAGAATTATTAACATAAAAGGAGTAAATATATTTGCTCTAAGAACATAATGCATTTACGATGAAGAAAATGCTTATTACTGCAGATCAAACTACCTCATCCTTGATTTCTTATGATTAACATTAACAGTGGACAAAAGATCAAAAATGTCTAAATCCTATCAGATAATTTGAAACTATGAATTTAGCCTTTTACTTGAAGCATTGTCTGATGGCTGAAGAATGACCAATGTACTAAATCTAAAGTCAGATGATAAATAGTAGCTTATTCAGCCAAGAGGCTTTCCTGCAAGGTGCTATGGGGATGAGAGTTGGTCTGCATTTAATTTGTCATTATTATTAATGATATGGAGAAGAGCACAAACAACAGATAGATCAAATGAACAGGCAATAGCAGATTGGAAAGTGTTACATGTCAATGCAATCGATGCACAATGATGAGACCCAAAGCAAGCTGATGATCCACAATGCACCTAAGAGATGACAAAACACTATTTAAGCCAGAAAATAACAAAATGCACACAAAAACCAATAAAATACATAAATTGAGGATAAATTAAATTTAAAAAAACAAGAAAAGCACCAAGTTAAAATAAAGACTTGAGTAGCCTAATATATATCACATATGTGGTTTGAATATTGTCAAGTAGCCAGGGATCTTTTAATACTCCATTTTATTTATACACCTTTTTTGTACTTCATCACAGTTGTAATGTTAAGTTAATGTATTCATGTTTATTGTAAATGTTTACTTAAAATATATGTGCATATATAGTGCAATTTCTTCTGGAAATATGGTATAAGCCAAAGTTAAAGGGACAGGGGTGACTTATCAAAAATTTAGCTCTTTTATAAGATTTTTTAAAGGACACTACCACTATAGAAACTGTGAACTATATCTCTATGTCTCCTGTGAACATGAAAGGCAAGTAGATCCTCCCTTCTATTTAGCTCTGTATTCTTGACTGAATAAATTGAAATTTATTGTGTATGCTCATGTGTGGTCATTTCCCACGAATCTACAACCTTGCAGTCCTGCAAACGCCTTTCAGAATTGCATTCCATGTGGTAGAAATTTTTTTCCAAATCTCTGATCTATAGAACAGTGTTCATGATTTCACAGATTGTGAATAGTAAAAGAGAAAATAGAAAAAAATATTGGTACTGTGTACAAAAAAAATGATTCTTCAAAATAGTGATCAGGCTTCACCTTAATACACTGTGAGAATATTGCTGACTGTTTTCTCTCTCTCTCTCTCTCTCGCTCGCTCACTCAGCTAGGACTGGAGCCACCAATCAACATAAGAGAGCCAATTTATTGACTCCAACTGTAATAGACTTCCAAAAGGTACATAACAAATAACAAAATACTAAAAAATATTAAGAGGCTGCCAAGTTGGTCATAGATCCACCAAATTGTGTTGGCTCAGCCTATAGTCATCACATTAAAACATTCTTGGAACACACAGCCCAGTGTCGAATTATAGGCTCTCAGAATGGGAATGAAGTTTAGGCCATCTATATTAACCCTCAGACTAGATGCATAAATTCCAAAAAAATGGCCACGTAGCCTCTTACTGCACACTTCCAGTGATGGGGAATTCACTGCCTCACCAGGCAGTTCATTCCATTTTAGTACAAGTTTAATGATTTGAAAATCTTTTCTTCCATTAAGCCAAAATCTAGCTTCTAATAATTTCCACTTAGAGATCTTAGTTCATTTTTCTAGGTCTACAAAATAAAGAAAGAATGAAAATAAAAGGCCCAACAATTCCTCCTTAATTCAGGCCACTAACTTTGAAGATTGCAATGATGTCAGCCTAAGTCTTTGTCACAAGCTAAATACCATCTTTTTTTTTTTTTTCAACTCTTCTCTTCACATAACGTCAGTGGTTTACCCACCACTTTCTTGTTCTCTGGCTCTTCATCTTTAGTTTATTGTGGTCGCTTTATTCAGGATTTAATCTGTCGCTATTCTAAATAATGATGCAATTACCATGAAATAAAGTGGTACTGTCATCATCTGGTGCTAAACACTAAGTTTATTCCACTGCCAAAGACAATATTACCTATCTTGGAACCTCTGTTGGTTGATGATGGACGCTTAGTTGATGGCTGGTCTCATACACGGGATAATTTCTGGCCCTTTCTTTTCTCAAGTCTCTTTCTTTCATTGAGATATCAGTGGTGCCTCAATAATTTGTAAGCAAAAATGTACTTTCACATTGCACAATCCCTTGGTGGAGGGCACACTATGATTTAAAATCAATGATGTGAAGGCATAAGTAATTATCATTAGATCACTGGCTGAGCAAATGAGGAGACTAATAAAGTAAAGAGTAATTTTGTATAGGGAAGGAAAGGGGGCTAGAAGAATGTATATCTGTAAAAAAATACTTTTCTAATGTATACATTTTTTCTAAAGTTATTCTTAAAAAAAAATGTGTGCTGAGACAGAAATGTCGTATTTGGAGAAAAGTAGACTTGGCCCTGGATCCATGCTCATCTATCTACTTATTCTCTGAATTTACAGCAATTATGAAACTTCTCCAATCCTTAATTTTCTCCTTCACAAAATCTAGATAATTCTAGCACCTACTTCAAATATTTAAAATGAGAATTAAATAGGATAATGTACTACATTGATGAACATCACTGACCAGTTTGGAGCTCTACATTTATACACAGTAACTTCTAATTCTCCCCTAATACCTAGGATAAGACTCATGAAAGTTTTAAATCCTACAGATAGCTCATTAATAATTTTGGTTACTCTTAATTCAAACCTCTTCTGGGAGCAGATGGATACCTATGGATTGTGATTTGAGGGGAAATGAATGTAGGTTTTGCCTACAAGCATCCCTTCCTCCTTCTACCTCACTGCCATTGTGCCTTGATCCCTTCTGAGCAATTTCTCAAATCTGCTTTCTCTGTGAGAGCTGAGTGACCAGGAGTCATAGGGGAAGAGTGAGAAAGCAGACAGGGCCAAGATGGAAGCAGGGGTCACTGATCACCCACAGTAGGCCAGGTTAGGAAGGATGCATCTGTGCCTGGGAAACGGAAGGGCTGCAAAGTCAGGAGGATGGAAGTGGGGAAAGGGAACTACCTGGTTCTCTCTGGGACGTTTCCTTACACATCAGTGTGGGAGTGGGCTCCACCGTCAACAGAAGAATGTTGACACAAAGGGCAAGAAAGGCTCATTTTTGAGAAAGAGTTTTTCATTTTAATTTTTCCAGAACAGCAATGATGAGAGGGCGCAGGCTCATGGCAGGGCATGGGCAATCAACCAAGAGCCCCGGGACCGAGGAAGGAGGAAGGTAGCAGGAGCTCACATGAGATAAAGGATTCAGGTCATCCTTGGGCAGAAAAGGGTGCTGGACGTGTATGACCATTGAGACACGGTCTCTGGGTAGAAAAGGTAAAATTGTCCAAGGGCCCAGACAGATAAAAAGCAACAAAACACATGTTCTTTTTAACTATACCCCATGTTGGCCATGACCAAAGCAACATGCTGGTTCAGTGTCTTATATCCTTCTCAAGATGTTTTGTTTTTCATGATATAGAAATGCTGGGAATGTACTAATATGTATGACTGGGCAAAATATCACCACCATAATAACCACAGACATGTTAATCATAAATAAGGAAGTCATTGGTTAGGTCTGAGCCCATAAAACAAAAAGGTAGTGATTAGTGCATCAGTGTCCAAAGGACCCACAATTGTTTGTGGGGTTTTTTGTTTTGTTTTCTTTTGTTTTTTTAATTCTTACCATAGCTCCTGGTGGATGCTGTTTACTTAGCTTGCTTTGCAAAAACTCAGTTTGCTTTTTTGTTTCATTTGGTTTATTTACCTAGAAATAAATGATTGCTACATTCCTAGCTGCTGAACTCTGGTTCATATTTCCCATAAATGAAGTAGGTAAGAAAAATATCCTTTTCTTGAATGAGGAGTATTTTTAAAAAATATTCTTTTAAATATGAAATCAATCAAATCCATCACCTTTATCATGGTATGAATAAATCAGATTCCATTCTTAAGACTCTTTTAGTTCTAAATAACTTGTAATTATAGTTAGTTCTTAAAAGGTCAGCTGTAAGTTTATGAGTCTTTTGTTAAGAGCCTGTGTTCCAGCTGTGCTGGACACCATAGAAGGTTTTACTCCACTGTGGTCATGTGCGTGCACACACAAACACAAACAGTCACACAAACACACACAGCCTGTGCAACAGAGTGGAGCAACATCGTGTTGCAGAATCAGCCTCACCAAGACTCAATTCAAAGCTTCTGAACTTATCAGCTTCATCACCTTGGACAATGCACTTAATGTCTCTGAAACTCAGTTTTCTTGACCGCAAAACCTTTTCAGGCTTTTTGTACCAGTTTGAATAATGCTGGCACGGTCCCTGGCAAACATATCACATCGTGGCCAATATCATCACGATCCATATGAATAATAATTTAGCTTAGTGCCACATGCATAGATGCTACTTAAAAAATAGGGCTGAGTATTGTATTTCTCAGTAATTTATCATCATATTAAACATAGAGCACCAAATAGAACACAGTATATGTAACTGACACAGAATAAATGATAGCTGCACAGTGTGATATAAGTAAACTAAAGAGTGTTCTTATGTGAATGCAGCAGGTGAGAGGTGTCCAGGCCAAAATCACATGCATAGGAGGCTCTTGATAAAGGATGGTGATAAGAGAGCTGGTTCATTTTGTATGAAAAGCTCGTACTAAGAAACAAAACCCACAGCAGCTGCCTAATAAGTAGTAGACGTTATTATGTTCTCCATAACCAATATCAGTCAGAACAGGTTTATCCATTGCCTCAATCGATCTCTGTATCAGTAGTGAATATTTACGCTTCCTAAGTGGATTAGCTGTAGGAGGCCAGCTTTCATTTTCAGTAAGTCCCTTGGCATTTTGTTTTGTTTTCTTTTTTCCAAGGTGTTTAGGCCCTTATTGATACAGGGTTTATCTAAAACAAATAACATGAGTCTGTGCAAAGGAGAGAGTCAAATAAAAATAAGGAGATGTCTGTGTCAGGATCCTGGCAAATATGGGCAGACTGGATGTTTGCTGCTGCGAGTCTGCCCACATAGAGCGCCCATACATCACTCTGTCAGTGCATGGCCGTGTGGAGCTGACAATCACTGAACAAGTTTGCTGCAAACTCCAGACCGCAGGAGATAAATGGAAATGGGATATTTTTGTTAAAGATTTCTCCGCCGTGCACAATTCTGAAAATTAAGACCATGAGCCCATTAACCTAAGGAGGTGGATCTGCCTTAACCAGCATTCAAGATCATACTTCTGAGAAAAATGATAGTAATAAGCTAAAAAAGAGAGAGTTAGCTAATTTAAATGTGTCTTGTGGTTGCTTTGTTTGTTTGTTTTTGGAACTGGTCATTGTTCAAGTCCACCTAAGCCTTTAATTGGGTTAAGATCCTGATATTTGGGAAAATTTACTCAAGATTCACCCTGAAAAGACACAAATACACTCCCAATATAAGAACAAATAGAACTGTTCCAGTACTATTTGACACATGCTTAAGAATAAATCATATTCCATGTACCACAGCTTTAGATGGCCTTGAGGTGTGGGCCTGCTGGACATCAAGCACAAGGTCTCATCTACTTGGAGTATTTCTGCCCTTCTCTTCTGAATGCTTTTGTGGACAGAGACTTGCACAGGAGAGCTCCAATATGTGTGATGTTTGAAAATATCCTCAGACTTGTGATGAAGGTAAGGCCATGATTGTAGCAGACTTGCCATATAATTGTGCAGCTTAAGAATTAATCTTAGGAG
>VBSM01003199.1:10893249-10904450 GCA_008086735.1 Cheirogaleus medius | reverse complement strand
GGCCACGTCAATGATTATAATTAAGCAGACAAGCTCAGGGTCCGTGGGTCACAGGATGTACTTTCAGAGGCATTATCCCTCTGCTTCTTCTACCCTTGCTTTGCTGAGGCTCTGACACTGAGGTTTTAAGAGGCAAAGTAAAAACTCCAGTCCTTGTGGAGAATGAACTCAGTGACTTACATTTATTCAGTATAAGTGACTATCAACTAACTTTCTTGAAAATGGATTCAGGCCAAAGAAAAAGGAGAAGAGAGAATAAGATGATGGAGAACAAAGAAAAAATGGCACTGAGAGCTTCAAAATGATGAAGTTTGAAGGACAACTTTATGACTGTATCACTGCACGAAATGCTCTCTGACTAGATGCTGGGAACTGATGCGTGTGCATAAACACTAAGAAGTGTAGGAGTGACTATTGCTAATTTGCGGATCTAGATTTTTTTCCTGTTTTATTTGTTAAAAACAAAAATGAACAAACAAAAATTCCAAAACTGATTTGACTTTATTAAAACAATGTTGACATTTTTATCTTATTTTTATTTTTTAGTTTAATTCCACAGATGAGCTTAACATTTGTTTTAAGCCCCTAGAACCTTGATTCTAAGAGATAAGCCAAACTCAGAACATGGAAAACACACTCACTTGAGGCACGTTGTTTTCATTAAAGCTTTCTGCTTTACTTTCCTGCTTAGTTTTCTCTGATGGTTCTGTGGTTGGACTGCTAATTCCCTTACTTAAACTTTTGAGGAGTTTTGAGTTGTTTCCCAAAGTGACTGTAGCATACACATCCCCACCAGTTAGATATGACGGTATATCAGCTCCTTTACATCCTCTGCTACAGTTGTTACTGTCTGTGTTCCCGATTATAACCACATTGGTGACAGGAAGAGTTATCTTGTGAGTTTGATTTACATTTCCCTAATGGCTAATGCTATTGAACATCTTTTCATGTCTTTATTGGCCATTTCCAAAACTTCTTTGCAGAAATGTCTGTTCAAATTGCTTGCAATTATTACTTATCTTTTTTTATTATTGCTTTGAATAATTATTTTCATAGTCTAGATACTAGTTCCATATCAGATATAAGATTTACAAATATGTTCTCTCATTCTGTAGGTTGTCTTATTACTTTCTTGAAGATATATGTGCAAAATAAATGGGCTTACATTTAGATCTATAATCTATTCTATGTTAAGATATAAGACTGTGGTCCAATTTTATTTTTTTGCATGTGGATATCCAGTTAATACAAGCATGATTTGTTGATAAAACTGTTTTTTCTCCACTTAATTGCTTGTTATTCTTGTTGAAAATTTAACTTTATAAATGTATTTATTTCTGAGCCCTAAATTATATTTAAATGAAATATATATGTTATATGTCTATCCTTATCCTGACATTATACTGTTTTGATTACTATGTGTGTAGTATGTTTTCAAATCAAAAAGAGTAGGGAGTGACAGGTTTCTTTTGGGAGTGATGAAAATGTTCTGGAATTATATGGTAGTGATGAGGGCACAACTCTGTGGATGTACTAAAACCATTGAATTGTACATTTTAAATGTGTAGATTTTATGGTGTGTGAATTATATTTCAATAAAGATGGTTAAAAAGTCAGGAAGCACTTCCCACAGAAGCTGAGGTCCCATCTAGGTTTGGCATAAGAATTTTCAGGTGAGAAGGAAAGGAAAGGAGATCCCAAGCAGAAACTGAAGGGGTGCAAATGCAGAGTGGTGACTCAGAACAGTTTTGCATTGGGTTATTTAAGTGGACGACATTGCAGAAGGAAGACAGAGTCCACTGAGGATCTCATTCTATGCAACAGAAAGGAGTTCAGATTTTATTGTGTAGACTGATGAAAATATTTTGATCATGTACATATGTATATATGTACTTACATAGTTCCAAATTTTAAAATATATACATATTCAATATATAACATTTATGTCTTATAATATTACATAATAATAATATTGTATAATAATGTATAATAATATACAACATATTATACATGTTATATGTTTTAAGTATATAATACTTTATGATATTTTAAAATTATTTAAAAGTTATAAAATAAGAAAAAATAGCAATACAAATACCAAAACAAATGTAAAAATAAAGATAAGAAGAAAGTCTGATGTTCAGTTCTCCCTTTCCAAGCAATCAAGTTGACCCCTTGGGTATGATAAAATAATGCAGAACTCTTCATGATGAGAGGAAGGAAGAAAGAAAGAACCAAAGAACAGAAGGAAGGAAGGAAGGAAGGAAGGAAGGAAGGAAGGAAGGAAGGATCGTACTTCAATTTAATTTGCAAATGTTAAACAAAGAAAATATTTCAAATTCAGAAGGGAATCCATTTTTAATAACGGAGTTTAGTCAATGAGATATGTTAGTAGGGAAAGACATGATGGTGGGAGGTCTGTCTGGAATGTTTAAAATAAATGGGATTTGACTGTCACATATAATCCTGCTAGTGCATAAATTTCTTTCTTTATTTTTAAGACCAAGCTATGATGAAACAGAACAACAAAATATAGTGATGCTATTATGAACTTTTGGCTGACTCTTTCTAGCTTCAGTAGAAAATGATTTGTATTTAGCTAAAACGTATCTTTTGCTTTGTTTTTGTCTTTGTTTTCTTTCTTTCTTTCTTTCTTTTCTTTTTTTTTGAGACAGAGTCTCTCTCTGTCATCGTAGCTCACTAGAACCTCAAACTCCTGGGCTCAAGTGATCCTTGCCTCAACCTCCCAAGTAGCTGGGACAATAGGCACATGCCACAACACTCAGCTAATTTTTCTACTTTTTGTAGAGATGGGGCCTCACTTGCTCAGGCTGGTCTTGAATTCCTGACCTCAAGCAATTCTTCTGCCTCAGCCTCCCAGAGTGCTAGATTTATAGGTGGGAGCCACCACACCTTGACTTCATTAGACATCTTATATTCTTGAAGGATCATAAATAAATAACAGTGGAGTTATTTAACATAATCCTAAGTGAAAAGGATTTATGCTAGAAAATAGAGCAGGGAAAGGAGTCAGAAATTCGTTGGGGGATGAGGGCACTATTTTAGTGTAAGTGATCAATAAAAGCTTCTCTGAGCAAGGGGACATGCATGCAGAGATCTGAGTAAAGGGGAAGAGAGCACATGCCTTGAGGTGGTATTTGAGTATTCAGAGAATAAGTAGCAGCAAGTCAAAGATTCCACAGGCTGACAAAGCAATTAGCCCATCATAGTTGAGAAAGAACAAGAAAGCTGGTACAGCAAGGGTTGGAAAAGATGTGAGATGAGGAGAGTGGCAGGACCAGACCATGTGGAATTTCGAAGGATGACATAAGTACTTGAGCTTTTATATAGTTGTAGGGTGATCCATTAGAGGGTTGAGAGCTGGACAGGGCTATGGTCTTATTTAAGATTTTAGAAATAGCATTCACGAGCAGAGACAGGGAAACCACTGGGAAGCTCTCAGGACAAGAGATGAAAGAGATGATATTGACAGAGGCCCAGAGTGGAGTGGAGTGGCAGGTAGAGAGATGGGAGATATTTAATAAAGAAAGAACTGACCAGACCAGACCTGTGAATTAGTTCAATTTTTAGTGTAAAATAACTGGGGAAATGAAAAATAGTTCAATACTATTTTTGTTTTTTGTTTGCTTATCCTGAGCAACTGTGTACATGGCAAGTCTATCAAGCGAACTGGAGGAAATCCTGAGTAGAGTAAATTTTAGGCGTAGTGAACTACAAATTCTTCTGGGAGCATGGTATGTTTGAGTTGTTTCTAAGCCATGCAAATAAGGATGTGAAATAAGCAAAGAAATATGCCATATTTTATTGATCCCAAGGCTTATTTTCCTAGTGTTCTTTGACAAATCTCTAAAAAAGATTTGCCTTGTACAATGGATGTTCCATTAAATCACTGGTAGTCAGGTAGCGATTATGATGTAGCTGCCACTGTCTGATCTTGGGCAAACTTAGCATGGATGTTTATATTGTAAGGACTTCAATTAAGTGCTGTGCATCATTAGTCCTCTGGCCACATAAATGACTTTCTGATTCTTACCCAAAATATTTGGGACCCCTCAACATATAAATAGCACTTAAGCGATAAAACTGGAGGAGATACCCTAGAGCATCAACAAAGGTAGGAAAACAAGAAGCCTAAACCTCAGCCTTGTGACATGCCATCATTGAGAACTCATAAAATCATGGCAAACTCAGCAAAGGAAATTGGAAAAGAGATTTCCAGGCAAGATGGTGGACTAGAAGCAGCCTGCATGCACCACTGTCAAGAACAGGACCAAAATTTGCAGGTAGATGCCAACCTACCATTGGGCCTCCTTGGAGAGAGCATTTTGACACATTGGAGAAGTGACAGAGGATATTCAGAGTGAAAGCGAAGGTGACACAGGGATCCATTTGGCAAGATCAGAAGGCATTCACATGTGGGGAAGGAGAGGAGGAGAGAGCCCTGGGGCTCCACAGTCTCCCTCCAGACACTGAGGCCCGAGCTATGAGGGGACCCCTACCACCATTGCAGACCTTCAGACTGATCAGAGAGATGTGCAGTGACATTGCACTGGAGAGCAGGCACAGCAAGAAACAAGTAACCTTCATTCCCAGGTTGCTGCAGCTGATACCATTCTAGCTCTCTGGTCCAGTGCACTTGATCTAACACAGGGCTCAGTTTTGCTGCAGTTGCCTCTTCATCACACCAGCCAGGCCAAGGTGGAAGCATGGAAAACAAACGGTCTTGCAAGCCCATTGTTTGGGAGCTGAGCACCCTTCCCCTTCACGGGGGAGTCTAGCAGAATGAGCATCACAGATGCCACCTGAGAAGCCCTGTAGCAAATGCCTCAGCAGGTCCTGGGCAGGGAAGAGCCAGGGGAACACAAAAGCCTGTCCTTGAGCCTCTGCCCCCAAGTTTTCTGCACTGCCAGGTCCTATGGTACAACATTCTGCTAGGTACCTGTGAGCTGCAAGCGTCCATCACACCTCACCCAGATGGAGTGAACACCTCCAGCTCTGAAACCCATAACCACTCCCTAGATAGCCTTATCCAGCTACAACTGCCACCATTGAGGGGAGACATGGGCAGAGCAATCACCTGCGATGTCAACCTCAATGGATGGGGAATTGCCCAGAGTCTAGCCTGAGCTTCCAACAGCGGTTTAGGGAATGACCCACACTCCACATGGAGATCATCCAGAACCAGCTTGGACTATGACAAACACAGGGGTATAGAACAATACAAAACAGCTGTACTATAGGCTATCAGTGTATCTGCCCCTATTCTGCTAAATCAATCTTCCAGAATAGGTCACAAAAGTGCCATCTAGGGACCTCTCCTTCTTCTCACTAAGTAGGAGAGTCCCCAGCAAAGGCAGACAAGTACACTGCAAACCTATCTGCCCTGAGCTGAGAGAAGAGGTTTTAGATGAGAAGAAACCAGCAAAAGAACTTTGGCAACATGAAAAACCACCTAATTCAACACCCTTAAAGGATCAGAACAGTTCTACAGCAAAGAACCCCAACCAAAATGAAATTGTCAAAACGTCAGAAGTGGAATTCAGAATACAGATTGCAAATAAGATGAATAGCATTAAAGAGAAAGTTGAAAGCTAACACGAAGAAGCCAAAAAAATAAATTTAGGACATTAACCAAAGAAATGAAAAAGTCACTAAAGACCTACATGACATAAGAAAGAATATAATAGAACTCAAAGAAATAAAAGGCATTTAGAGAACCTCAAAATACAGAAAAAAGCTTCAAAAACAGGCTAGACTAAGCAAAAGAAAGAATCTCAGAGCTTAAAGACAAGGCTTTCAAGCTATCTCAGTCAGTCGAAAAGGCAGAAAGATAAAGAAGAATGAACAAATACTCAGAGAAATATTGGACTATGTGCCACAAACCAATATATGAATTAGAGGTATCCCTGAGGAAGAAGAATAAAAACCAAAAAGCATGGAAAACCTATTCAAGAGAATTGTGGAGGAAAACTTCTGTGATATTGTCAGAGATTAAGATATCCATCCACAAAATGGTAATAAAACACAGGGAAGAGTCATAGCAAATAAGACATCTCTAGGACACAGATTCATCAAACTGGCCAAAGTCAAAATAAAAGAGACAATTCTACAAGCTGCAAGATGAAAGCCACAACTACCTACAAAGGAAAACACATCAGTCTGACAGCAGACTTCTCATCAGAAACCTTACTAGCCAGAAGGGATTGGAGTCCCATTTTTAGTCTTCTTAAGCAGAACAATTGCCAGTCAAGAATTTTGTATCCTTCAAAACTAAGTTTCATAAATGATGGTGAAATAAAGATTTTTGCAGACAAGCAATCACTATGGAAATTTTTCAATACTAGGTTTGCCCTACAGGAAATTCTCCATAGTGCTTTAAACATGGAACAGTACAATAGATACCCACTAGTTTAATAATACCTGAAAGTTAAAGCTCACAGACATTCCAAAACAATAGCACAAGGGAGCCATCCAACATGATGAACACAGCAGTAACCCACATATCAATACTAACACTAAATGTAAACAGTCTTAATGCCCAACTTAAAAGTCATAGACTGGCTGAATGGATGACAAATCATATACCTTATGCTGTCTCTAAAAAACACATCTAACTTGCAAGGACTTGCAAAGACTCAAGTTAAAGGGATGGGGAAAAAAGCCATGCAAATAAAAACTAAAATCAAGCTGATGTAGCCATTCTCATATAAAATAAAAAAAGATTTGAATCAACAATAGTAAAAAGAAGACAAAGATGGTCATTATATAATGGCAAAAGGAGCAATTGAACAAGAAGGAATAACAATCCTAAACACATACGCACTTAACCCAGCTCCCAAATTCATAAAGCAAGTTCTTCTAGAACTAATCAAAGAAATAAACAGATGCACTATAATTTCTGGGGATTTCAACCCCCCACTAACAGAGCTAGACAGGTCATCAAAGCAGAAAATACATAAAGAAACACTGAAATTTAAATGGATCTCTAGAAAAAAATGGACCTAACAGACATTTTCAGAACACTCTACACAAAAACTACTGAATATACATTCTTCCCATCAGCACATGGGGCATTTTCAAGATTAATCATACGCCACAAAATAAGTCTCAGCAAATTAAAAAAAAATGAAATCATACCATGCATCTTCTCAGACCATAGTGGAATAAAACTAGAAAATAAACCCAAGAGAAAAACTTAAAGCTTCACGAAGTCATGGAAATCAAACAACCTGCTGCTGAATATTCCTTGAGTAAATCATGAAATTAAGAGAGAAATCAAAAGATTCCTCAAGTAAAATGACAAAGGGGACACAAGCTCTCAAAATCTATGGGAGACAGAAAAAGCATTCCTAAGAGGAAAGTTCATAGCTGTAAATGCCTACATCAAAAAGACAGAACGATCACAAATTAAAAACCTAAATTCATGTCTCAAGGAACTAGAAAAAGAAGAGTAAATCAAACCCATAGCAAGCATAAGAAAAGAAATAACAAAGCTCAGAGCAGAACTGAACAAAATGTAAATAGCAACAACAAAAATACAAAGTATCAATGAAACAAAACATTGGTTCTTTGAAAAGAAGAAATCAATAGACAATTAGCTAGATTAACCAGAAACAAAAAAGAAAGGACTCAAGTAAGCTCATTCAGAAATGAAACAGGAGACATTACAACTGATAAGCAAAGAAATACAAAATATCATCTGTGAATACTACACAAACTTCTGTGCCACAAACTGAAAAACATAGAGGAAATGGATAAATTCCTGGAAACACACAGCCTCCCAAGCCTGAACCAGGGAGGAAATACAAATCCTGAACAAACCAATAATGAGGAGTGAGATTGAAGCAGCATAAAAAATTTCCCAACAACAATAAAAGACCATTTTGGAATAAAAACTCTTAATAAAATAGGCATAGATGTAACATGCCTCAATGTTATAAAAGCTATGTAGGACAAACCCATAGCCAACATCATACTGAATGGGGAAATGTTGAAAGCATTCCCACTCAGAACTGGAACAAGACAAGGATGTCCACTGTCACCACTTCTATTCAACACAGTGCTGGAAGTTCTAACCAGAGCAATCAGGAAAGAGAAGGAAATTAAAGGCATCCAAATGGGGAAAGAGAAGGTTAAATTATTGTTATTTGCTTATGATATGATCTTATGTCTAGAAAACCCCAAAGATTACATCAAAAAACTTCTGGAATTGATAAATAAATTCAGTAAAGTCTCACACTACAAAATCAATGCACGCAAATCAGTAGCATTCTTATACAAAAAACAACAGTCAAGCTGAAAATCAAATCAAAGACTCAATACCTTTCACAATAGCTACAAAGAAAATAAAATACCTAGGAATATATTTAAGCAAGAGAGTGAAAGACCTCTACAAAGAGAACTATGAATCACTGAGGAAGGAAATTGCAAATATGGACAAATGAAAAATAATATCATGCTCATGAATTGACAAAATCAACATTCTTAAAATATCCATACTACCCAATGTGATTTACCTATTCAGTGCAATCCCCATCAAAATATCAGCCTCACTTTTCACAGATCTAGAAAAAATAACTCAGTGCTTTGTTTGGAACCAGAAAAGAGCCTGAATTGCCAAAGCAACCTTAAGCAAAAGGAACAAATCCAGAGGCATCACTTTACCAGACTTTAAGCTATACTACAAGGCTACAGGAACCGAAACAGCATGTTATTGGCAGACAGAGAGAGACATAGACCAATGCAACAGAACAGAGAACCCAGATATAAACCCATCCACAGATTACCATCTGATCTTTGACAAAGTAGATAGCAATATGCAATGGGGAAAAGAATTCCTATTCAGTAAATGGTGCTGGGAAAATTGGATAGCCACATGCAGAAGAATGAAATAGAATCCATATCTCTCACCACTAACAAAAATTAATTCAAGATGGACAAAAGACTTAAATGTAAGGCATGAAACTGTAATAATTCTAGAGGAAAATGTTGGGAAAACTCTTCTAGATATCAGTCTAGGCAAAGAATTTATAAAGATGACTCCAATAGCAATTATAGCAACAATAAAAATAAATAAATTAGACTTGATTAAATTAAAAAGTTTCTGCATAGCCAAAGAAACAATCAACAGAGCAAATAGATAACCTACAGGATGGGTGAAAATATTCATATGCTATACATCCAATAGTGGGTTAATAACCAGAATCTACAAGGACCTCAGCAAATAAGCAAGAAAAAAATCAAACAGCCCCATTAAAAAGTGGGCAAAAGACATGAACAGAAGTCTATCTTCTCAAAAGAAGGTATACTCATGGCCTATAAACATATGAAAAATGCTCAAGGTCACTAATCGTCAGAGAAATGCAAATCAAAACCATAATGATATCATTTAACACTAGTGAGAATGGCTTTTATCAAAAAGTCCCAAAATAGTAGATGCTGAGATAGATGCAGAGATAAAGGAACACTTACACACTGTTGGTGGGACTCCAAACTAGTGCAACTTCTATGGAAAGGAGTATGGAGATTCTTCAAAGAATTAAAAGTAGGCCCACCATTTGATCCAGGAACCCCACTTCTAGATATTTACTCAAAGAAAAAGAAGTCATTTTATCAAAAAGACACTTGCAATAGAATGTTTATTGTGGCAAAATTCATAATCACAAAGATGTGGAATCAACCCAAGTGCCCATCACTTCGTGAGTGTATTAACAAAATGTGCTATATGGACACCGTAGAGTACTATTCAACCATAAAAAAATTAGTTAACACCTTTTGTAACAGTCTGGATGAAACTGGAGACCAATCTCCTAACTGAAATATTGGAAGAATGGAAAAACAAACACCACATGTATTCACTACTCAAATGGAGCTAACTGATCGGTACTCATGTAGAAATCATGCAGTAGGGACAGGGGAGGAGGGAATGGGTGAAATCATACCTAATACGTACAATGTGCACTATCTGGATAATGGGCACACTTATAACTTTGACTCAAGCAAGACAAAAGGAAACTATGTAGCCAAAACATTTGCACCCCCATGATATTCTGATAAAAAACTACAAACAAGGCAAAAATTAAAAAAGCCAAAATTAATGTACAAAAATCAGTAGCATTTCTATATACTAATAATAGTCAAGCTGACAGTCAAATCAAGGACTCAATACCATTTAAAATAGCTACAAGGAAAAATAAAATACCTAGGAGTATACTTAATCGAGGAAGTAAAAGATCTCTATAAGAAGAACTACAAAACTCTGAGGAAAGAAATATTAGGTGACACAATCAAATAGACACACATTCCATGCTAATGGATTGGCAGAATCAACATTGTCAAAAGGTCCATCCTGCCCAAAGTAATTTACAGATTCAGTGCAATCTCAATCAAAATACCAATGTCATATTTCATAGATATAGAAAAAAATAATTCTAAGCTTCATTTGGAACCAAAAAGAGCCTGAATAGCCACAGCAATCTTAAATAAAAAGATCAGATCTGAAGGCATCACATTACAGGACTTGGAGTTATACTACAAGGCTATGGTACTGGTGTAAAAGTAGAGACATAGACCAATGGAACAGAATAGAGAACCCAGAAATAAAACCACCTACCTGCCACAAACTGATCTCTGACAAAGCAGACAGCATACACTGGGGAAACGAAGCCTTATTCAATAAGTGGTGCTGGGAAAACTGTATAGCCACATGCAGAAGAATGAAACAGGACCCCATCTCTCGACATATACAAAAATTAATTTAAGATAGACAAAAGACATAAAGGTAAGGCATAAAACTATAGAAATCCTAGAAGAAAAAGTAGGAAAAACTCTTCTAGACATCAGCCTAGGCAAAGAATTTATGACTAATACTCTAAAAGCAAATACAACAATAATAAAAATAAGTAAATGGGACTTAATTAAATGAAGAAGTTTCCTCACAGTAAAGAAAATAAACACTAGAGTATATAGGCAACCTGCAGAATGGGAGAAAATATTTGCAAACTATACATTCAATAAAGAGCTAATATCCAGAATCTACAAACAATGCAAACAAATCAGCAAGGAAAAACAATCAACCCCATTAAAAATGGACAAAAGACATGAACAGAAGCTTCTCAAAAGAAGATAAATGGCCAATAAACATGAAAAAATGCTCAACATCACTAATCATCAGGGAAATG
>VBSM01003199.1:10837371-10893149 GCA_008086735.1 Cheirogaleus medius | reverse complement strand
CACACACCATGGAGGGAACAGAAAACAAACACCACATGAACTTACTAATAATTGGGAGCCAAATGATGTGCACACATGGGCACTATGAGATGTAAAGGACACTGGAAACAAAGAAGGGTGGGGTGGGAGTGGGATGAGGGTAAAAACTTACCTCTCAGATACAAGGCACACTGTTATAAGGTCATGGGCACACTAAAAGCTCTGACTCTTAGGTAGTATACAAGGTATCCATATAACAAAAGCAGTTGTGCCCCTTTAATATTTTGAAATAGAAGAAAAAAGAACTTTAAAAAGAGTGGTCAATTGGATAAGAAAAAATGGAAAAAAGTAGAATTTTAGAAGCCAGAGAAAGCATTTATTTACAGATGGAGAAAGTAGTCAAAGGGATTAAATGTTGTGGAAAGTTTAAATAAGATACAAACTGAGGACTGACCATCGAACTTGGGAAATGTGAGCCATCTGTGACCTTGACAAGGACAGGAGCAGTTCCATGGCAGAGGCAGAGACAAAAGCCTCATTAGAGAGACTTGGAAAAAACGAGAGATGAGGAAGTAGAGTCACAGAAGATAACTTCTTTGAGGAGCTTTAGAATAAGGGTGATTGAAAAACATAGATGAGGGGTGTGTCAAGAGAGATTTTGTTTTAAGACAGAAGATCTTACAATCTTTTTATAAGTGTATCACAATGTCATAAAGAAAAGAGGGAAAAAGAGACATGAAAGAACCAGGGACTATAGAAACAAAGTTCCTAAGTACACAAAAAAGGATATATTTTGACAGAATCGCTCTGGCCTTACAAGGAAACAGACAGAATGCTGCTTCGCCGTATGGAAGAGCCTTCTTCACATTGAGAGGATGGAAGACTTTCACCTGCACTCAGGGCAGGCAGAGTAATCTAAAGGACAATGACTTATCTTAGTAACAAGGTACTCCATGCTCCAAGCTCCTCCTTTGGCAAGTGCATGCCACTTAACGTGCTTTTAGATAATGCTCACCATGCCATAGCAGACCAAAGAAAGCTAGATGCCAGGGCAGTTTGAGTGTTCAAAATAGTCTACAAAACGCAAGGTGCTTTGATTGTTTTCCATCAGACTGTTGTCGGTTCTCAGAATCATTTTTTTTCATCCCTGTGCCAATGTGTCCCTGTACACCACCCCCACCAGCACCCCAATTTATTTTATTGGCAACAGTAAAAAGCCTTACTGGGGAAGAAGCCATGTGTTTCACTTCACATGCTCGCTGCATGCCAGTAGCTCACACACAAGGGCAATTTGGAACACAGTTGGCGCCCTGGATCTCCTGGTGTGACTTTCCTCAGGGTGTGATGGCTGTCTACGCACCACTTGGGACCCCCGAAGCCACCAGCTGTGGTGCTTTAGAGGAATCCATGAGGGCTGGGACTCAGGAGGAGCTATCAACACCATACATCTTCAGAAAATTGGAAAATGTGAAGGAATATTACTGAGAGTTGCTAAGCAAAGGATTGGGGTTTTTTTCTTTCTTTTTCCACTTCAGATATATGCTGTGTATGTGTTTCTGTCAATTACTACCCAATCAATTCTGTAGATACCTGTGAAATGCCTATATTTTAGGTATCTCCTTAGCCCTGGAGAGGCTCAAAGCCTTGTGACAACATCGATACACAAATAATTGTCCCAGAAGAGCTAAATTGGGGAAAAGCCCAAGTTCCAAAGTCCACAGTGGAGGGAGAAAGCAACCATCTCAACATCAAATAGGTAACTTGGCAACCCTGACTTCCGTGTTTTGGTTTGAAGGAGGTAGGGAGTGGGCATTTCAGAAGTTCCAAAAGGGGATAACAAGCATTCTAAAGACTTAGAGATATAAAATGACAACATTTTGGAGAATTGTAAACTTTTAAATGTATCACTCTTCTGAAGACTGATTGGATCATCAATTACTCAGAGAAAAGGATTATACCTTTTCATTTTTCTGTCATCTAATGACAAATCTGTCAACACAAGACACGTACAGGATGTGATCAACATGGAGATGCATGGCTGTGATACTCATTCAAAGCGAGCTTCTGCTCAGGCGTGGGTGCCATCAGTAGACAGCATCTTGCTGTCAGTCATTTCAGGGTTTGCCGCAGCTGTAGTGTACAGTCTCCCCTAAGGGCGTGATATTCCTGGGGTAGCCACATGTGGAAACTGAGCAAGGTGGGGTGTCAAGGCCCAGCCCTTTGGCTCAGTGTGAGAACAATTCCATCAACCAGTATTTATGGCAGAGCATCCACCAGTTCGAGGATTTGTGAGCCTGCATTACAATTTGACTTTTCCTTCCACAGGTGTTGATCCTAATGAACAAACCCTACTTCAAACTCTATGTTAGTTTTTGCTTCTGGAAAACTCAACCTGTGATGAGCTTTGCACATGGTAAGAACTAAATCACTGGTTGGCTACTTTTGCTTTCTATTATTTTCATTGTGGTTATTGTGATTATTGCCAGAAGTAGAAGAAGAGGGAGCACAAAGAAGACAAGCTTCACCTGTTTTGCAGTGACTTCCCAGGGCCAGTCTTCTTGCCCATTCAAACTCAGGAAACATTGCTCAGCATCAGTAGTTAAACAAAAATAAATGAATAACTCTCTTATAATTGTCTGTAAAGCCTTTACAAAAATGCAAAAACAGAGAAATAAGAAAAAGAAATTAGTGGTGATAATACAAATTGCAATAATGAGCATTTGAGAATAAGTGCTGATTCATTCTTTTAATTGCAGTACAGATCGGAATTGATTCAGGCTGTCTCAGAGGAGGCACATGAAGGGAAGGAGGAGAGGGGTGTGAATATCAAAATGATTTCAAAGGCATTAAGATAAACTTAGATAAAAGGCTGATGAAATATTGAATTTTAAATAAATATTCAAGAGATGAAAAGCCATGAAAAAACCCTTCTTGCCTCTTTAGACAACTGGGCCTGCTTAAAAGGAGTGTGCTTGTGTCAATACAGCCCAACAGCTTTCTCTAGGAGACATTATTCCGGCTTTTTTTCTATTAAATAATTTTGTGGGTCTTGTCAGGCAAGTACTTTTTGGTATATATTTCTTCTAAAGCTAAAGTCATAATCAGTAGCACTGGAAGTTTCTAAGGTATTATTTAAAGCAACCCCTTTGTTTTAAGGCAATTTTCATCACATTATGAAACCTTCCTATTCTTCCACTGAACAGAGGAGATCCAGAAATCTGTGTACAAAGCTTATTGGCAAAGTGAGAACTAGAATCCTATCTTCTAACTTCCAAACACTCTCAAATCTACATCTCTGTATTGACCTACATAGATTTCTGTTTCCAGAATTAGCACTAAGTTTCTATGAAATCCTGTTTCTCTCCTACAAATTGAAGGTTCTGAAATTTTTTCCTCTCGTTGGAAGGATCTTAATATGAGCTGTGCCCTAGACAATTCACACCTGTCTCCAAAATCTCCTTCTTGAATTATATTCTCTCAGGATCATATTTTTTCCTTCATGTCTTCATTCTTTGATTTATACACAAAACATCTATTACACAGTAACAGAACCTCAAAACCAGCATCCAGAATACTCACAGTCTAAAACGGGCAACAGACAAGTCAAAACAACACCACCATAGTAAAAGAATAAATATGATAATGTGTGTAAGCACACATCCATCGGGGAGGCACAATGGGGTAATCAAACCTTCTGCGGTACGCAATTAGAGTTTCCCGGGACTGAGACCTAGTCTGGGTCTTTTAGAATGACTAGGAGTTTGCCAGTTATGTTGACAGAGAGTAATCCTGGCAAAGGAAATATTATTAATAGCATGTACACATGACCTGATTAAGTAATTAATAGGCATACTCTCTCTCAAGTTACACTCCCTTTATGTTTATTTTCTCCCAATCCAGACTGCTAGGTTCATGAAGTATCTTTACAAAGAATAAGAAAGCATAGACCTCAAATGCTTGGCTTTTACATTGAAAAAAGCAAAGTTCCAGATCCAATAACTGAATCAAAGAATACCTGCGGATGACATGTCTATACCCCAGAGAAGATATAAATTTTTTAGGCCAGGGGATTGAAGGAAAAGCTAAAGAGAAGATAAAATAGAAAAGCTGGTGAGATTTTTGAGAAAAGGCCCTGGCTCTGCCCTCCTTTTCTCCCCAGGAAGTGCTCTAAGAAGGAAGAATATCAATAAAGCCCATAGTTCAGTTTGGGAAATCAGGAGATCCGCTGAGGGCATGAGAGCATGAGGAAATATGCTGACATGCCCCCGCGTGACCTGGTGATAAATAATTAAAAATAAATAAAAAAAGATTCTGGAAATAGCCTGAAAGCGAAACAGCAAATAAAGATCTATTCATATAAATCTATGAACAACTGGTGAGAAACTCAAGAAGTTGTGGCATTGGCACCTCTTCTGTTATTCTGGATAGAGCTGGGGCCCATCCTTCGAAGTGAGGTATCACAAGAATGGAAAAACAAGCACCACATGTACTCACCATCACATTGGTACTAATTGATCTACACCTAGGGGCTCACACGGAAGTAATATTCATCGGGTACTGGGCAGGTGGGAGAGGGTGGTGGGGATGGGTAAACTCACAACCAACGGGTGTGGAGCGCACTGTATGGGGGAAGGACACGCTTGTAGCCCTGGCTTGGGTGAGGCACAGGCATTTCATGTAACCAAAATGTTTGTACCCCCATAATATTCTGAAATTTAAAAAAACTAACTAAATAAAAGAGTTAAAATTTTTTTTAAAAAGTGTTAGAGATCAGCTTTCACTACAAAACCATACCATTTTTGTTCTTTCTGATCACATAAATATGCTCTGTAGTAATTTTGTAAAATATTAATTTTATAAAGAAAGTTTTAAAATTACCTACAATTTCATCTCCCAAAGTCCCATTAAGATAATTGTTCATTTTCTTCCAGGCTTTTTTCTGTGCATTTTTTAAAAAAGTATAATATATTATATATAATTTTATATTCTGTTTTTCTTTCACTTACCATATAATGAATGCTTCCATCATTAAAAATATTTTGAAAATATTTTTTAAAAAATGTGGAAACAAACCAAGCACTCATCAATACATGAGTAGATTAATAAAATGTGGTAAATGTATACCATGGGGTACTACTCAGCCACAAAATAATGGTCAACTAATGCCTCTTAAATTAATCTGGATGAAACTAGAGACCAGTCTTCTAAGTGAAGTATCACAAGAATGGAAAATCAAACACCACATGTACTTACCATTAAATTGGTGCTAATTGATTAACACTTATGTGCACATACGGAAGTAGCATTCATCAAGGGTCCGGCAGGTGGGGAGAAGGAGGAGATGGGCAAATTCATGACTAATAAGTGCATTGCGTGCTGTCTGGGAGATGGGTGCACTTGTAGTTTTGACTTGGGCTGTGCAAAGGCAATTTATGTGATCGAATCATTTATACCACTGTAATGTTCTGAAATGTAAAAAAAGATAAAAAAAGAAGTTGTGGTATTGGAACCAAGACTGCTACCCACACCCATCCCCCTGCCCACAGCTGAGTTAGGTAGAGACTCTGTGTCCAATGACTGAAGCAAAGAACAAGGAGTTCCCTCCCTCCCAGCTGGAGGGCTTTCTTCCTACCCAGCAGGGCTTCAGCATTTCTCATCCTAACCCTAGATGCCATTGCTGAGGCCAAGGCCCAGGTGAGAGCATTAGAGAAGTGAGGACAGCTCCTTCTGCCTACCCCGAACTCAGTGGCATGAAGACTGCACCGTGGGCATGGCATGCCAACAATACTGGGGTCCTGATAGTTCTTCCCCAGCTTTTGATGAGGTTGTGTGAAGACAACTGGTAAGTCGCAGTTCTAATGGAGACACAGCCTAAACTACAGGCTGCTTTGCAAAAGAGAAGCCGAAAATCGGAGAACTGGGAGAAGCTCTGCTGGGGTGCAATGAGCATTAGAAACTGACCTCAGCAACTATATTTTCCAAGTAGCCTTAATTTGATTGGTTTAGTTTATAAATAAACATATGTCCCAGGGTATTACTAAAAATAGTAGAGCAATAGCTGGCTATTAGTGGAGTTTAATAGTTGGATGTGGTTTGGGAAGGAGTAGAATAAAGCACTTCCAAGACCACTTTCTTCCCAGAATGATCGTGGTCATGGCCAAAAATGTGCATCCCTGAGGAGGAACACTGGAGGCTTATCACTGTGCGTGGGGGTGGATGGGTAGTGAATAGACTTCACCAAAATAATCCAGACAGTCACTAAACAAATAAATAAGCATAAAACAATGAAAAGTCTCAGAAGAGAGTGAGGATCAGTCCCCAGAATTGCTACAATAAATTATCTCAAATGTCCACCTTCTAGCAAACAGTTATGAGGCATGCGAAGAAGAGGAAAGTATAACCCACACATGGGGGAAAAACAGGTAACCAAGCTTCCTATAAGAGCATCCAGAAGTTGGATTTAACTAACAATGTAGCCAGTATAAACATAAGTCCACAGCATGAAAAGAAAGCATTATTAAAGAAGTAAAATATATATATATATCTATATATCATGACAATGGCACATCAAACCAAGAATATCAGTGAAGAAATAGAAATCATAAAAATAACCTAATAGATATATAAATATTCTAGAGTTGAAAATTGTAATAACTAAAATTAAAAAAAATCACTAGAGAGGCTCAATAATATATTGAACAGGAAGAAGAAATAATTACTAAAATTAAACATAGATCAATAAAAACTATACAAGCTGAATAACAAAAGGAAAATAAGAATGAAGAAAAATGAGCAGAGCTTTGAAGAAATGTGTGATAACATTAAGTGCACCAAGATAAGAATAATAGAAGTACCAGAACAACAGGAGAGAGAGAAAGAGAAAGGATGTGAAAAAAATATTTGAAGAAATAATGACTGAAAACTTTCAAAATTTAATAAAAAATCAATAACTTACACATCCAGCAAGCTCAACAAACTCCAAGTAGTATAAACACAAAGAATTCCACAAACTGACATATCATAGTAAAAATTCTGAAATTTAAAGACATAGAGAAAAATCTTGAAAGCTAGATAAAGATAATATGTCCTCCTATAAGTAACCCCAGTAAGATTTTCAGTGGACTTCTCAGCAGAAACAATGATCAGAAGACAGTAGAATAACATATTCAAAGTGCTCAAAGAAAAAAAAAAATGAACAAATAAAGACCACTAGGCTAGAATCCTATATCCAGCAAAACTATCTTTCAAAAATAAAGGCTGAATAAAGACTTTCCCAGATAAACACAAAATGAAAGAATTTGTAGCTAGCACCTCTACCTTATAAGAAATACTAAAGAAAGCTATTTAGGCTAAATAAGCAAGTAACTTCAGATAGTAATCTGAAACCACATGAGCAAATAAAGTGCACTAATTAAGAAG
Organism: Cheirogaleus medius; assembly: GCA_008086735.1. Classification (NCBI taxonomy): domain Eukaryota; kingdom Metazoa; phylum Chordata; class Mammalia; order Primates; family Cheirogaleidae; genus Cheirogaleus; species Cheirogaleus medius. Next base: position 10,885,751 of record VBSM01003199.1, on the reverse strand, counting down.
ATAATTATTTAAATTACAAAGGAAACTGTAAATGTATATTTTCTCATTTTTTCTTAACTGATTTGAAAATCAAGTGTATAAAATAATATGTATATTATGTATTACTGAGACTATAACACATAGAAATGTAATATATGTGCAATATATTTGCCCAATCTGTACAAGGGAGGTGGGTAGGAGCAAAGCTATGATATGTTAAGGAAATGGTGACAGATGGTAAAATAATAGCTATAACAGCATATGATTGAGTTTCTAACATTAATGAATGTCGTATATAACAATAATACCACAAAGTAATATGGAGCTATATAGAAGCAATATTTCCATATATTACTGGAATTAAGCTAGTATAATCTGAAGCTTATTTAGATAGGTTAAGATGTACATGATAAACCCTACATCAACTATAAATAAATAGTAAAATTAATAAAATTAAAATGTTGCCATGAGATTCTTACTTAATACAAATGAAAACAGTAAAAGAAGAAAAAAAAACAACGAAAAAGAAACTGATAGAAAACAAACATTTAAATGGCAATATAAATTTAACTATACCAATAATAACATTTAATGTGGATGGTTTAAACAATCAAATGAAAAGGCAGAGATTGTCAGACTGCGTAAAAACATGATACAACAAGTTATCTATAGGCGAAACACTTTAGATTAATTGAGAATAAAAGGATGGAAAAACATATAGTATGCACACAGCAACAGGAAACCTGGAGTAGCTATACTCAGATATAACAGAATTTAAAACAAAAACTATTACTAGAGATAAAAAGGGACCTTTTGTAATGATAAAAGGGTGTTCAAGAAGATATAACAATTATAAACATATATGTACCTAATAACATAACACCAAAATGTGCAAAACAATCACTGGCAGAAATAAAGGGAGAAATATACAATTCAACAATAATAACTAGAGACTTAAATACCCAACCTTCAATAATGGATAGAAGAACAACAGAGAAGATCAGCAAGAGAACAGAAGACTAGAACTAAACTATAGACCCACTAATCTTGATAGACATATATAGAATAGGCCACTCAACAGCAGCAGAATATATGTCTCAAGTGCACATGGAGCACTCTCAGGATAAACCATATACCATGCTGTAAAAAACTCAGTAAATTTAAAAGCATAGAAATGATGCAAGTATGTTCTTCAACCACAATGGAAGAAAATTAGACAATTATCAGTTCTTTACTTAGAATGAAAAGAAAATCAGAGGAAAGATTTTAAGAGGTAGCCTATTCTGCCATAGTTGAGAGGACAGATCAGAGTAGATTAGATAAGCAATAGACAGATCAGTTAGATGACTTTTGCAATACTCTTTGGCAAAGGGCTTTCAAATAAGGCAATGGAGGTGGGAATTCAGAGCAAATTCACAAAAGATATCTTTACCCAATTAGAAAAATGTTACCAATAAAAATACATAATATGAGTAATTAGCGATACTAGAAATAATGAGAATGGTAAAGCCAATCAAAACAAGTGTCATAAGCAAATATATCAGAGTGAGGAGAGAGCTTAATGTTGGGAAACATTTTGGATTATTGGGGTCTTCATTAATAATGAATGAGGAAGTGCAGGATACCTTGGGATGAGAGAACTATGGAAAAGAGAAAGTCCACCTTTTGCAATGGAGTTTTCCACCTGAGTTTGTTCCTGTGAATTGAGGCAGAAGACACACACATAAACAAAATAATTTGGACTAAGCTCCTGTTTAGTTTAGAGCAGAAGCTACCCACCCATATGTAACCATGCATGGGGATGAAAGGCAAGAATAGAACTAGGTGAAAAGTCACCCTACAGCTCCTGGCTACACTTACCTGTATGCACATATGAAGGGGATACGGAAATATGGAACTGAGTATAGCTGTACAGTGGCTTTCCAAGCACAGATGAAGAAACAGAGAGAGTGAAACATGGGTGAGTGAGTGAAAGAGGAGGGTTAAAAGGAATTGATGTTGAGTGACAGATTCAGTGGCCTCAAGAATGACAGAAATCAACAACTGAGTTTCCTGCAGAGCCCATTACTCATTGGATGGGTCAGCATTTCTGATGAGAGACTGAATTAAATTCTTGTGCCAGCTCCAGTCTTCAAAGGGAAATGCTAAATTATGTGAGCTGGCAGCTATATCACATTGGATCATGAGGCTCATTTCAGGAAAATCTTCATTTGTGGCTTAGTAAAGGGAATAAATAGAATACTAATTAAACTTACATCATTAGAAGTGTGGCAAATATCCATATTGAATGAGAAATTGCTGAAAGGCACATAAAGAGGTGACAATTGTGATATAGCTATTGAAATCAGCCTATAGCAACAAAAGGTCAAGAAACCTAAAAAGTATAAAATTTAAAAACAGAAATCCCTCAGGGGGTCGTAAATCCAATTAAACTACCTATTCGTCCCCATTTCTCTCTTCTATCCTTTTTCTGACACATCCATACAACCAGGATGCCAACCCTGACTAGGACCTTCACCTTTGACAAAGCCTTTCATGATTTTCATCTTCAAAATGTGCTTGCATGCACCTCTAAATTGTTTGAGAACATATTTCAAACTCATTATGGCAGAGAGACCTCCTTAATAGTTGGTTTTCTACATAGAACTAGTCCCCTACTCAACCTACCTCCTGCTTGGGTGTTAGATCTGTGGTTACAACTACTGAAAAACTTTAGCTTTTTGCTGTGCCCTAGGAGGTAAATGCACATAGAGAGTGCTTTGTTCATTAAAAGAACAGAACTAAATTCAGTCTCCAAAACTGGACTTCCTCCTCCAATGGCTGCTAGGCTGCTGGTTTCCAAGCTGCTGCTGGAGAGAGGGATATTGGAGGAGGATAAGTGAAAAGGCACAAAGCCCACTGTTCTTACCAAGATTCAACATTTTTTCCTTGGATAAAGACTTTTCAGATCATTGCAAGCCTTTGGTTAATTTAAAGAGTTCTGAAGAACTTGATTTTGATAAGTTATTGTTAATGTTTCTGTTACATTTATGGAGGAGTCGCTTTAGGGAGGATTCTGGCTTATATGTACAATATTTAATTAGATCTTCATTTTCTAGGCAGATGCATAAGGAGAAGAAAAGGAAGAGATGGAAGAGGAGGAAGTGAAGAAGAAAAGGAGACAAGTAGAAGAGAAAAGAGGGAATAAAAGTCAACTGATGCTTAAGTGTTTGGCTGGCCTAAAATCAAATATCTAATAATTGGGAAATGCCCACACCTGCATCTCCATCTCCTAACTCTTAGAACTGTTTTAGTAAATCCAAAAGGGAAAAGTGCAATTACAATTTTTTTAATTTAAAAGTGTGATGATTTGGTTGGAAAGACTTACAGAATAGCAGAATCGCCAGTTGCCAGTAGTGGTTAAGATGTGGCTTGGCCCAAAGGCAGAGAATTTCATAAACTAACTGGAACAGGGAACAGATCTCAAAATCATGAACAACTCTGAGTTCCCTTCCCACGGGGCATAGAGGGCAGAATCACACAATTGCTTATGGCATTCTTCATAAGACCATAAACATCAGGAATGTTTGAGAAATGCACTGACTTCTTCCTCTTCTTCATCTGGAAGCAAGCAAAGAATAATATCACTTAGGTAACATTTTGCTTTTCCTTTTGAATTGATTGATAGACCTCGGTTCATATAGGGAAATTCTTTTCCACAAACTTTTGCCTTGTAAGCTACCTTAAAGAGCAGCTCATTGACTTCATTTTAGTGAGGAGAAGGAAAAGGATCTGAGAGGTTAAGTGATTTCTCCAAGGACCTTATGTTAGTAGTCACAAAGCCACAGTCAGGACTCAGGTCTCCTGATTTCAGGAGCTGATGACTTTTATATTATCCTATCCTCTTTAATAAGAAAATCATGTTTCTTCCTGGCTATTGTTAGGTATAGCAGGAAAGTGCCTCTGGTTGAAGAGGGTTCTGATCCAAATTCCAGATGATCAAGCAGAACTAAGAGCTTTTTGAAGAATCAGTAGGGAGATGATTGACGTTTTAGATTATGTTGGTTAATTATGGCATGAGGCAGAAATTTTTTACCTATGTTTGCCTGCTTCTAACCCTGAAATTGAAATTTTCTTTATCAGATAATTTTTGAACTGTTTAAAAGCACATTTTCATGGCATTACAGGTAGCAGGTATAAGGGAGAGGAGAATGAACAGGGAAGGAGAAAAAGTCAAATAATTCTTCTTTAGTGAGTTATTCATCATCACAAGCCTTCCTGAAAAGTAGCTCAGTTCCTGGGGAATATGGGAAGAGCGTTTATCCATTGACTTCTCCCCCCCAGTTGGTCAAGGTGACCACATGGGCGTAATATCCATTTATTTCTAGATGTACATGATGAGTGACAAGCAGGTTTCTGTGGGCATATGATGCAGCAAAGTCAGAGGAACTCCAGGATGGGAAGTAAGACATCCATGGGACAGGGTCCAAGGTAAACTAGCAGGTTGCACCTACATGAATTGATTAACAGCTGTATAGGACTAGTCAGTGCAACAGTGATTAGAATAAGAGGTGGGGTTTAGAGGATAGGATATGGTGTACTAGGGGAGGAAGACAGCTCACTGCTTGCACATTTCAGTCCCATTTTTGCCTTGTATTAAGTCCACCCTGTCACAGGATCTTCAGATTGATGGCCAACCACAATCTCTGTAAAGACTTCATACAAAGGATTAATGAAGTAAGCTAGAATCCCTACTGTTGCAGCTAGACTTGAGGCAATAATTGATTTTTATCATCTTCTGTTTCCACCCCAAATTCTAAAATTCTTCATTTCAGCAAGACTAATTTGTATTCCTGGTGGAATGACCCATAATTTTATCACCAAGTATTCTGTGTCCTTGAGTGCCATGCCCCTGTTGGCCAGGATTGCTAACATAACCCTTTCACTCTTACCACCTGTTTGGAAGCATCAAAGGTCACCCTAGCGAATCTCTGGCATTGTGAGACAAAATCATCACTGTCCCCATAAACAAGCAGCACAATGGCAATTACTCTTACCAGTAAAGTAATACCTCCTTGCCTTCTGGTCCACTGGCATGAGGAACCCAAAGTGACAATATGATCATCATAGCTTCAAGATCTGTAGAATGTTTCTTCCCTGCAACCTGATTAAAGTGTTTCTCCATGCTCTCTTTGGCAGCACATATACTAAAATTGGAACAATACAGAGAAGATTAGCATGGCCCCTGCACAAGGATGACACACAAATTTGTGAATCATTCCGTATATTTAAAGAATACCCTATCAATAAATGGTGCTGGGAAAATTTGTTAGCCACACATAGAAAACTGAAACAGGATCCGCACAAAAGTCAATTCACGATGTATAACAGACTTAAATCTAAGGCATGAAACCATAAGAATTCTAAAACTAAATGTTGTAAAAATGCTCATAGACATCTGCCTATGCAAAGAATTTAAGGAAAAGACCCCCGAAAGCAATCATAGCAACAAAAAAATAAATAAACAGGACCCGATCAAATTAAAAAGCTTCTGCAAAGCCAGGGACACAATCATTAGAGCAAATATACAACCTACAGAATGGGGGAAAATATTTGCATGCTACACATCCTATAAAGGGGTGATAACTAGACTCTATGTAGAACTCAGTAAAATCAACAAGAAAAAAATCAAACAACCCCATTAAAAAGTGGGCAAAGTACATGAACAGAAACTTTTCAAAAGAAGACAGACTAATGGCCAACAAACATATGAAAAAAAATGTTCAACATCTCTAATTATCAGTGAAATGCAAATCAAAACCACAATGAACTATCACTTAACTCCAGTTAGAATGGATTTTTATCAAAAAGTCCCCAAACAACAAATGTTATCATGGATACAGAGATATAGGAACACTTATACACTGCTGGTGGGACTGAAAACTAGTACAACCTCTGTGGAAAGTAATATGGAGATACCTCAAAGAACTAAAACTAGAATTACAGTTTGATCCAATGATTCTACTACTGGACATCTACCCAAAGGAAAAAAACACATTCTACAAAAAAGATATCTCAAATGTTTATAGGAGCACAATTCACAATTGCAAAGATGTGGAAACAACCCAAGCAAGTATCCATCAATCCATGAGTAGATTAATAAAATGTGGTATATATATTAATATTATATGGATTTCTACTCAGCCATAAAATAATGACAAACTACCTCTTGTATTATCCTGGATGGAGCTGGAGCCCATTCATCTAAGTGAAGTATCACAAGAATGGAAAAACAAACACCACATGTACTCACCATCAAATTGGTACTAATTGATCAACACTTATTTGCACATATGGGAAGTAACATTTATAGGGTGTCAGGTGGGTGGGCGAGGGAAGGAGAGGGTAGGTAAATTCACACGTAAGGGATGTGGTGCAAGCTGTCTGGGGGATGAGCAAGCTTGTAGCTCTGACTCAGTGGGGAAAAGGCAATATATGTAACAAAATCATTTGTACCCCCGTAACACTCTGAATTTTTTTTTAAAAAGGTAATAAAATTAAAAAATAAATAAATAAAAAATAAAGTATTTCTCTATTTTTGCCCTAGACACAGGACTCTCTATTACATCAGAACCTAGGTTTGTGGGCAAAGGGGGAACAAGCGTCACAAGCACATCATTATGAATGATGGTGAGAAGGGCGTATTACTTCCACCTCTTGTTTCACAGATTCTAGCTTTTATTTAGCACATACACTTAGAAGATGGCTCCTCAATGCTACCTGTCCTTGAGCTGGGGCTTTATCTGCAACTTTAATACGTAATTTCTTATCTAAGGATAAGCTCCAATAGCTACAGTTACATAGTTACTGAATATTCCAGGGTCAAGAACTCTCTCTAACATGGCCCATATCATGACAGGAGCTGCTTTTCAAATACCAAGTTGTCTTCTGCCACCATAAGCACAGCCTATTTCTAAGACCCTATAATGGTGCCCTGTAACTCTTGCATTGGTGTTTGTCAGGTTCAAATGATCTCCTCATCTATTCCACATGCCACAGCTCCACTGGATCTGAGGTCACGTGACTGTAGTAACATAGCAGGTGGCACTGTACCTAGACCTGTGGAAGAGTGTCAGCTTCTAGACCCTACTCAAAACTGCCGGCCTTGTAAGTTACCAGAGAAGTAAAGCAGAGCGGTATTCTCAAGTGGAAAACATGCTAGCTGCAAAACCCAAAGGCCCAGCAAGTGCTATGCCTCCTGCTGAGAACAGCAGGTGTGGGAGGCAAGGACTCTGTCTTTTACCTTAGACACAATGATGTCCCAGCATGTTCCAAACCACTGGGCCTATAACAATCAGTTTATGTCCCAACCCCCAAACTCTTGTTGAGTTTATCTCTCTTTTTCTGACACTGCATGTTTTAGTATTTAGAGTACTTGCTACTCTACTCATGAGATCCTATTAACATTATATCATCAGTATAGTATATTAATGGGATGTTCTAGAGATAGCAACAGTGTTTGCCTTAATCCTTCAGGCTGCTCTAACAAAGCTGTTATAGACGGGGTGTCTTATAAACAACCAGAATTTATTTATTTTAGTTCTAGAGTCTGGGAAGTCTAAGATCAAAGTGCCAATACTTTCAGGATCTGGTGTGGGCCTGCTACCTGTCATAGCTGGGGTCTTCTCACTGTATCCTCACACAGTGGAAAGGGTGACAGGTCCCTCTGGGGCCTCTTTTATAAGAACACTAATATCATCAATGATGGCAGAGTACAAAGGCCCCATTTTCGAATATTTTCATATTAGAAGTTAAGTTTTGACACCTGAATTTTAGGAGGACATGAACACTGGGTTTATAGAAATGAACAAGGTCCTTCAGGGCTATATTGTGAGAGAAAGTAGAAGAATTAGCCATGTCTGGGGACAATTAACATAACTGTCCTTCCCACATAAATGAAAGCGTCTTTTGTTTCTCCTTACTGATGTATGTTGAGAAAAGTGTTTTCATCAGACTAATAGCTACATACTAAGTGCGAGAGGCTGTGTTAATCTGTTCCAGGAGAAATACCATAGTGTGCATGTGCATACAATTGTGGCAATCATTTGGCTAAGTTTACAGTAGGCCACTGCCATTTTCCAAGAGTCATCTTTAACTTCAGGGGCCATACAAACTCACTGGATGTGATCTTAATGGGAAACAGCACTGCAGCATCCTCTAGAACTCTAAGTCTTTAATGGGGGCTTAAATCTAAAATTCCTCCAGATGCATTTGTGGTTATTTCTGATTTACTGCCTGTGCTGAAGGGAAAGGTGGTGCCGAGGTCTGTTCCAGGGACCTCACTTGGTCCTTACGAGCAACATGGCTTTTGTTCCACAGATCATGTAACCAAAGTGAGTGTTCTGCCAGGTGCTAAATATATTTATACCAATTATACACTTGGAGACAGGGAAATGCTAACAGGAACAATCTGCAGAAAGACTGAATCCCTTGGGAGATGACTTGGCCTAGAACTCCAATCATAACTGTCTCAGCAGGGCCCTGAGTAGCTGGAGGATTCCGATAGCACTGTAGTTTCTCTGTAGTGATATATCAGAACTCAAAGCCAACAATTCTGAAAAAGCCTGAGTATTCTTTTTTCTCCTGAACAATTTTAGTCAGATATATTATCATAGGCTTTTTTTTAGAAGGATCTGTGGATGGTGAACATAAATACTTGTGGTGCATTGCAGAATCCTCCCTTCTGCTCTCCCCTTCAGTCCTCCAGTCAGTGGGTTCTGGGCTGGGGGGCTATGGTTTTCCATGCAGGTCATCTGCCTTCTGGGCAGCAGTTTGTACTCACTCTTTCCCTTCCTCCCTTCCTTCCTCCCTCCCTCCCTCCCTCCCTCTCTCCCTCCCTTCCTTCCTTTCTCCTTTGTTGTACAAGTCAAATACTACCACAATCAGGTACTGACCTAATTTGCCTCACTGAATGCCATGATCTGTTAAAGGCCTCACCGCAGATCCCAGGGGACAAGCCACTCTCCTAATCTCTCCAGCCTTCCTGCATGTTGTGGTAATTACATCTTGTCTCCAACAGTTAGATGCCATCACCTGGCCTCTGGCATTGCAGAATCCCATCATCTGCGTGGATTCCAGGGAGCCCAGGTCCACAGCGCATCTCCTGCTATCAGAGACCGGCACTGATTCTGCACATCCTTATCTTAAAGGAGTGCCCTGTCAGCCTGCCTGGAAAACACAGTCAAGTGATGGTTTTCCTGGCTTCACATAAATCGATTACCACATTCCCACCTCTGCCTGTCTAGGTCTCCTGGCCCTTACCTCGATACCCTGACAATGCTGTCCTGCTGTCTCTGTGGAATTCGCTGTTAACCATCCTTATGCCCGAGCTTCAAAGAGCCACCCCCACAGCACATCGGGGCTGCTTCTCACTGACCTTTTCAAGATGGTCACTGCTCCCAAGTTCTTACCTGTCCAAATCCATTTTGCCACCTCCCCCTCCTACTACAACTCTCTCAGGATCCATTCCCACTCCTCTTCCCCTGATTCCTACTGGCGTGTTATGATGTAAGTGCTAATTGTTTTTTCTTTTTCTGTTGGCGGTTATTTTCTTCTATGCCTTGGGCTGTATGTCCCTATGTGCCCAGCACAGAGACCTGACCCTGCTCACCAGCCTGGAGATGATGAGGAAGGCGAAGGGGAACCTTCATTAGGAAGAGCATCATCATACAAGGTGCTTGCTTCCGTGAAGCCCTTATGGGAGCTCACCGAGAAGATAACATTGGAGCAAAGACACAGAAAAGGCAACTGGACAAGCCGTAATGAAATCTGGGGTAAGAGTACCCAGGTAAAGCCAAGCTGAAGAGCAAAGCACCTGAACAGGGTGTGCCCGACACACTTGGATGGAGGTGTGGGGCATGGGCAGCGCGCATGGAGAAGGGTCCGAGAGAAAGAGGGTGGTAGGAGCGAGATGAGAGAACTCACTAATCTACCAGCACTTAATGAGACATTGCCCTAGACCATTCAGGCTGCCATAACAAACTACCATGAACTGGCGATTTAAAAACAATAGAAATTTATCTCTCACCATTCTGGAGGCTGGGAAGTGAAAGGTCAAGGCACATATGGTCTCTGGTGAGGACCTGCTTTCTGGCTCATAGACTGCACATTATTGCTGTGTCCTTGCGTGGTGGGAGGAGCAAGAGGTCTCTCTGGGGCCTCTAAGGGCACCAATCTCCTTCACGAGACCTCTGCCTCCATGACCCGGTGACCTCACAAAGGCCCCACCTCCCAACACCATGTCCATGGGGATTAGGATTTCAATATATGAATTTAGGGGCACATAAGCATTTAGTCCATTGCAGACATAATTTATAATTTTCTTCAATTTATAGCTAAGAAAACTTGTAGCAAGTTTAAATAGTTTTGCCTTCTGGCAGTCCCCTAGAGATAGCGTTGAAACCAAGGAGGACTATTTCTAAAGCACGTGTTCTTAACAACCATGATGCGGTAGCGAGTGGGGAAAGAAACAAAGCAGCCACGTTCCATGTAAGCCTGTGAGTCTCATAGTCCTTGTGTACACTCTTCGTGCTCTGGTCCCTGGTTCTTATCCTGGACCTTCTGCAGTGACAGGTGTCAACTAAATTTGCATCAACTGAACTTCATTCCCTCACTCTCTTCCTTGGGGATGTCCCTCCAGCCCTCTCTGTTCCGCTCTCCTGATGTCTTACTCTGCATAGCATTGACACACCATTTATATAATATCGTACCATAGAATGGACTCATTTGTCTACTGTTTTCCAGCTAGGACATGAGCTCTCTAAGGGCATGCCATTTTGCATCTGCTGTGTCCCTAGGGCTTAGAGGAGTGCCTGGTGCGTAGTAGGCATGCCATAAACATTTACCAAATGAATTAATGATGAATAAATACCTGAAACCCACTCAAAACAGTATCTGACATGTGTTCATCCCTCAATAAATGGTATTTGTTGTTACTATTACTTGCCATGTGGTCTTGCTTAAATACTTAATCTCTCTAATTTCTGCTTTGACATCTGAAAAATGAAAGAACTATCTGTCCCATGTGACTGGAGTAGGGGATATGTGAGATAATGTGTGGAAGGTAACCTGCACAGAGCAGGAAATCAATATATGGCAGCTTTCATCGTTTTATTATTCTGTTGTCAATTTATTAAGTGTTAAATTCTGTATGATAAGTTTGCTTAAACTGAGAGAGAATTGTTCGATTTAATTTAATTGGGGCTGTGCAAATTCACAAATTTTTATCCTTTCAACGTTTCCCTCCTCCGTTTATTATTTATTATTCACTAAATGCAACCATTATGGCTTAGCCTCAAGGTCCTGTTTACAAACAGCACCACTCAGAGACCAAATGCATTTTCTCACATACACACACGGGCATTTCAGAGCAAGTAAAGATCATTTAATAATGTACGAAAAGTCCAAGGATTATTAAAAGAAAGTGAGTTATTCTTGGAAAACACTCAAGCCAACAGCCCTCTGTCTCCCTGTGGCTGAGAAACTAGTGAAGCCCAGTGCCGTATTGGTCATCCTCAGGACCCGGTCATCACTGGCTCATTTGCATATTGCCTTGGCTGTATCACTCTTTAAGTGAAAGAAGTATTTAATTAGACTTGTTTAACTTAAAGGAATGGTTTCCCAGGATTAGTTATGAGCTTCATTTATTTTATTATAGAAAATAAAATTTTCTGGAATTATTCCAGTTCATGATCAAAATAAAGCACAACTTCAGATGTCAGTCAACTTTAAGTAAATCCTATCTCGGCCCCTTATGAGTGATGCTATGTAACTGAACTCCACCCAGCTTGGGCCTCAGTTTTGAATATGCAATAAGAATAATAACACTTCACAAAGTCATTGTGAAAATAAAACTAAAGGAATATAATATAAAGTTCATGGCCCATACTAGTAATTCAAAAGATATGATAAATGTCATAATCTAACATGTTTTGTTTTTAAAAACTATCTATCTGATGCCTATGATATACTGGATACTGTTCTGAGCTTTTTGTATTAGCTCATTGAATCATCACAACACTTTCAAATAAGCTGTTATTATCTTCATCGCACAGCTACTAGCCTGCAGAGAGAACTCACAGAACGTGCCCAAAGTCCGCAGATCAACAGGCGGCATCATTCCCCATTCTTCCTCTCAGCCATCACTGACTTGAGTCATTCAGTCCTTTTTGCACCCCATGCAGGAGAGGAGCATTTGCCAGAGGAGGCCATGATGTCACAGAGAAGCCAGGTATCATTCCTGCAGGCTGTCCCACGGTTGATAAGAGCTAGACTTAAGAGCAAGGCTGTCTGAGTCCGGGGAGAGACTTAACTACTTACTCTGCCCTACTGCCCTGTTTGATCAGTAACCCTAAGTGACTAAAGTAAGTGAAAGAAAACAACTTACTTTTGGAAATCACCTTCTGATGAAGAACTATTATTTTTAAGCATAAGGCAGTTCGCTGACCCTGGGCACATTGGTAACTCTGCTGAGGATAGGAGGCGGGGCTGGGTCTCTCAGCCTCCTCCTTGCTCAGAGAGCAGCCCCCATCACATCCACCACTGTTCTCAGCCTCGAGCTGAGAAGTCGGTACTCAGTTGCCAAGCAGAGATAAATAGGAACCTAACTGGTTTTATATATTTCAATTGAAATATTTATTCATGTGAAAAGAACCCTCACTCTATTAAAAGTAATTTGATTTAGAAATATTTTTCCTTGAAAGAGTTCTGAATAATGTCCTCATATTCTATGTTATGAAGGCAGAAGGGAAAATGTTTCCAATTAAACACTTGAAAACATCTTATTCATAAATTATTTTGCCAAATTTACAGCAATAAATTCCATAGAAGTTAATGTGTGGATTGGGAACACTGTGTTTGTTCACAGTGCAAGAGAGACAGAGAAAGCATAGAAACATAATTGTCATTTCCTTGTGAGAAACCCTCGGAGGACAGGTGGTCTCTACTAATCTAGGTTTGCTGAAGCAATTGTCCTGCTGAGTGTTTATAAAAATATTTTATCAGTTGCTTTATTTTTCTGTTTAATTTAAGTATGGGCTGGACGTTCCTATACCTTCCCACAACGTCCTGTGCTTAGACTTTACCGCTTCATGTTCCAACTGCTTATTCCACCATCTCCACTAGAATGTGAACCTCTTGAAGCCAGGAGTTTTCAATAAGTTATTTTTGTGTCCCCCAAATTTTGACTGTGCTTGAGAACGATGTAAGAGAGCTCACATTTAATAAGTCACAACGGCAGAGCTAACCAGGCAGAGATCACGAGCCTCGCAGGTGCCAAGAGGACAAACACGGAGGAAAGATCAAAACACCAGGAGACATGTTTTCTGCCTACAAGAAACTTAAAGTAGATTTTAATGATTCTCAACCATTTTTATCTTTGATTTCTCCAAATGAGATTTTGAGGGACTTGATTTCTACAGTTTGTATTATGAAAATAATATGTATTTATTTTCTAAATATAAGTTCATAGCAAAATACTGAACATGTTATTTGATACTAACCTCACTGCCATATCCCCACGGAATACTTATCTCCTTTGGGGAAAGGTGTTTCCTCGCCACTGGTTGAGAACAGTCTGTATCTGACGTGTAATATACATTCTTACAGACATCTATGCCCAACTGTAGTAAACAGCAAACTGCAATTGAAAGAATGGCTTACTAATTCTGCACTGTTAGTGAACACTATATATGTGACTGTATGTTTTCCTCAACCAAGTGGTAGTTATATGTGTAGCAAACATTTTATGTGTGCTATTGTCACAGATTAAAATTAACACATCATTGAAACATACAACTTCACATTATTGCAGAGGCTGGGGCAAAGTTAGCAAATTTTCTTTTTCTGTTTTTGTTGCTGTGATTTTCAGCCTTGTAAGGGGGTGACTCCACTTGAAGGTGAGAATGCGAGGATGCCCTCTCCTCTATTGCCCTTTCTAACAGCACCCACTGCAATTACTCTGCCTATCAAGAATCTGCAGCAAATGTTATGTCTTTAGCTTATCCCAGCTTCATTTTGGTCTTAAAGAATTGAAAGACAAGTAGCCCACTCTCCAGCTTCACAAGTCTCATTGGTACCATTTCTTCCACCATGCCTCCCAAATAATCTCTCCTTTTCCCCAAATATCTCCCCCCATCTCCCTTGGAGGTTTATTGTCCCATTGCTCCTCTACAAACATATTGCATTATGGAACAGTTCATGATCATTAAAAAAACACAACAAACAAACAACAACAACAAAAAAATAGGGCTGGGCACAGTGGCTCACACTTGTAATTCCAGTACTTTGCAGGGCTGAGGCAGGAGGATCACTTCAGGCGAGGAGTTGGAGCCCAGCCTGGACAACATAGTGAGATCTCATCTCTACAAAATAAAAATTTAAAAGATTAGCTGGGTGTGGTTGTGCGTGCTTATAGTCCCAGCTACTCAGGAAGCTGAGGCTGGAGGATTGCTTGAGACCAGGGGTTTGAGCCTGTAGTGAGTTATCATCTTACCACCATACTCCAGCCTGGGAGACAAAGCAAGAACCACATTCTTAAAAAAAAAAAAAAAAAAAAGATGGAGTCTTTTCTAATGTGGAGCTAATTCACAATGATAGCAGTTTTCACAGACTGGTTGGTCATGTCAGGCATACAATTTAAGTAGACATTGTGGAATTTGAAAATCACCACTGGAATAGCTGAAAAACCGAATGGAATATTCCAGAAAATGTAGTAGGTTCTGGGCAAGTACCTTCATCCAGGCGGTTGCACTCCCGGAACACACACACACGAGGTGCTAAGCTGTGCTACACTGGTGAGGAAGCAAAGTCCAAGTCTGTGCCCTACCTTCCAGGTTACAGGTAACCTTCCAGAAGGTTATGGCCAGTTGAGAGATCTGTGCACAATTCCTGCAGTTCACTATGTGGTAAGTGGTTGCCATAACATTGCCTCAACCTTAGAGTTGAGGCAATCACTGTTAGAGCAGTTTAGAAATAAGAAAGATTAATAAAGTCTAAATTTTTAAAAAATGTACCACTTGCAACCTCAGCGCCCGGAACTTACTGAGGAACTTACTGACTCCTTATGGAACCATGGTGGGGGAAACTAGGCACCAGTCCCCTGGCTTTGCATACTCTCCACTTATCCCACAGACCATACACCATCACTGATTGACCACGGGATGTGGTTCACCTCCTTGTCTCGGAATGTAACAGGGCAACCTCAGCTTTATATATATTTTGTCCTTGCAGCATATAGTCACATGAAAATGCAGTTTAGAGAGCACTAATCAAATCTAAAAGAAACATGAAGGAATGAGTGCCTTTGTCACTAAGCCTGGGAATCCTCCTACAACCATCAGATGTGGATTGAGTCCAGCCACAGGGATCTTCCAGAGGTTTCTCCAATGTCTAACAGGCCCTACATGTGGCACTTTGAACATCTTCTACCATCAAAACAATGTATAAATCAGGTTTAGTTCTTCGGCTGGGCTTACAAAACTCACATACTGACTCATATACTACAAAAAACATAGTGCCATACAATTTTAAAAGCTCAGTTTATAGCAATGTTTCCCAGGAGAAATACGGGGGAAGCTCTAATTTGAAATATCAGAAAGTTTGGAATGAAATTCGAGGGAAGATGCATAAGAAAGAATCAAGGATATCTGTGACTGCTAAAAGAAGAATCTTCTCATCCTCCTCACCATTTCCAGGGTCAATTTGCTAGCCTAATTGGAAAACATTTTAGGGCCAGAGAAAATGTAAAATAGACAAGTTTTCTGATAACTATCTCTGTCATTCCCCATTTTCTTCTGCTTATTCCAGGCTGTCAGACTTTGGTAAGTGTTGGCTCTTGATAATATCTGTATCACCTTGTGTTCCCACAGAATTTAACAGAGAGAGAGGTGTTGGGCTCAATTCCTAGAACATTGTAGGTGCTCTATAAATATATTATTTTAAATTGAATAGTTTCGTGAGATTAAAAAATTATCACTACTTTTTAGAAAATATTGTGCATACAATTCAGGTTTATAAGGCTAACTTATTTTTCTTATTCACATAGATGCCTACTATAATATTGAAAAAGTGTGTCTTTGTAATGGACATATTAATCCATAGGTCACATTAAATACACCTGCCAATGCACTGAATTTCCAAAAATAGAACCTCTCTACCTGACTGCCTTGGTTAGACTGATGGAGCACTTGCCATCACATGTGTTCAACATAATCCTGTCTGTCATTGGTCTATAGATGAACATCTGACTCAGGCTGGGCCAATCAGATAGCCATAAGGCTTGGCCTGGGAAGCTTCATCTACACCTCCTGCTCATAGCATGGAAATATAGTGATATCCCATCACTGCACTTCCGTGTTATGTGCCTGACCTTTTCTTCTTGATTCCAACTTTTACCTTTTGAAAAGAGACTTTGTTTGTCCTCCTGGGTGAAGAAGCCAATCAGCTTCTATAACTAGAATCTCTTTAGAGTATATAATAGAACATTTGAGGAAAAGTGGATTTTTTGAGAGACAAACACTAACGTTTTCAAACTTCTTTTTATTTTTTTTTAAATTGGTATATAGTGATTGCACATATTTACAGACTTTGTTAGGAAGCTGGATGAGATCTAGTGATATGGCTTCTTCCCAAGTACCAAGTCTTTGGT
This sequence comes from Cheirogaleus medius, assembly GCA_008086735.1. Taxonomy (NCBI): domain Eukaryota; kingdom Metazoa; phylum Chordata; class Mammalia; order Primates; family Cheirogaleidae; genus Cheirogaleus; species Cheirogaleus medius. Next base: position 10,869,088 of record VBSM01003199.1, on the reverse strand, counting down.
AATATTTATTGCCAAATATAATGAACCTAATATTCATAACACAGGGTAAACAAAATGACCTCATTAATGAAGACAGAGGAGTTCAAACAAAAGAAAGCCAGTAGGTAGAAGGTTTCAAGTGTGAGTCTGAACAGAAGAGTAGAAGCAGGATTCACACATCAGAGAGTATTCTGGCTTTGTAGATGTTCTTACATCTGATGCTAGTCTTCTGCTGTCTGGATCAGCATAGCAGAAAGGCACTGAATCTATTACCTTATGCTATATTTCAATGCGAAAATATGTGACCTTCATAACTTGCTGTTTCACTCAAAATGGAGATGACATTTATCATTCGTATCTTACTCATTGATTGGATGAATGTATATTGGAAATTACATTGCAATGTGAGACATTGAAAAATTAGTCATCATGATAATCATCACTGGCGTCTTGACCTCACCTGCATCTCATTTGAAGATTTCACGGTCCATATCTAAAGGCAGAGCTATATTGTTGCACAAAGGATGACATTCTTTCACTACATGCAGCTGAATTCCACATCCAAACATGCCCATCTGCAGATCATTTCCGTGTGTCAGACATTCCCATGTCTCTGAGCCAAAATGACCTCAAGAGAACTCCTCATTTTCCTCCATATATGTTTCCTCCACATATAATCCTTTTATGATGTTATGATTTGCACTGCCAGTTGTTAAAGCAGAAAACAAAGTGTCGTTCTTGACCTAAGTAACCAATCTAATTGATTTTTCTTACTAGTTGTTATATCTGCTTCTGTCTGTTCCTATCACTGCTCTTGTCTTACTCCAGGCCCAGAGGTTGTTTCATTAACCTTTTAATTTGTTTTCTAATTTTTTCTGACTCATCATACACATTCTCTGCACCTCTAAGAAAGTGATTATTTTGTCATTAGTACAATTAAATTTTTATTTTATTAATAACTCACAGAGTCTTCATACTCCAGCTCCACAAGCCATCTGCATACTCAGCTCCTTGTTGCTGAATACAGGCTCAGCTGCCCCCACCCAAGAAGCAAACATGAAAGGCCAGTGTTGGTTAAGGAAACGTGGCTTATGCAAGTGTCCTCAGCCTGAGGAGATGGCAGACTATTGTCTCAGACCATCTCATCTTTTTCTGCTTACTGAACAACCTAAAAGTGGAGGGGTAAAGGAGGTACATAGCAGAAAGCCAGTTTTGTGCATCATCATGACTTGTTCCACGGTTATCAGCAAACAATAAGTCGTCTGTTTGATCTTGTCATCAGCTGTTTGCTTTGGCTTGTTCCAGGCTCTTGATCTGTTTTTTTTCAAGGTCATTTTCTAATCTTGTGCCCTGCAACGGTGCAAGCAAGTAGCTAACAGAATAAGCACACTGGAAGCAAAATGACTTTCCTTTAGCTAGCCTAGGGACATAGTCTGAACGGCCCTTGGGGTGGCTGATACCCTCACCCTCACCCTCATCCTGCAATGGCAAACCCTGAGCTACAGTCCCCAAATTTGTTCAGTATTTCAAAGCAAGTAAGGGGTAAAATCAGTACAAAAATGCTAGTTCTTAAGACTCCAGGACTTTAACATTTCCTTAAATTGCTTATATACCATTGGGCTTTTAATGGTTGCAGTTGTCTTAAAGCCCTAGAGGAGATAGTCTATGACCTTCTCTTTTCTTCTTTCTGTGTCCCACACCTCTTACTCTCAGGAGATGCTTGGGAGTGCCTATTCCAAGTCACTCCCTCAGGCTAAGCTCATTCTATCTTGTTCACTGAAATGGAAATTGCTACTCCCCACTGTTCACCCCATGTCATCTCCTAATGTGGGCACTTGTCATTACAATCACCTTAACATCATTTAAAGCCAGTCAGGCATTCACATTCTTTAAGGAGTAAAATTTATGTTACAGCTAAAATAAAAATTTTAAAAAAGTCAATTATCTTAATGAGTTGCAGGTGGAGGAAAAAAAGACATTTGAAAGGGCATGCCAAGGAGCTATAGATGGTGGAAACCAGACAAATAGTGCTTACCTCCTGTAGCAGAGAGGGCAGCTGTCCTGAATGTTGGGAGCAGAACAAACAGCTGTCCTTCCAGGTCCTGACTGAGTGCATTGTCAGCGAAGGGAGCATGGGGAGAGTGGGGTGGTAGACTGGGAACACGGAGGCAGCACTGAAAGCTGCGTCACGAGAGGGAGAGGATCTATGTGGAGGAGGAAAAACAGTGGGACCGAAGATAAGGGTGAAACAAAGAATGGCGGCCACACTCTGCTCTGACCATAGCCTTGCCCTGGTGTGAGGGAGATCACTTTCTCGGGGAAATGAGGTCAGGTGGCACACCTCAGTTTTAGGGTACATGTTTAAACGGAAGAGAATATCCACATCTATTTTCATCTACTATTTTTTTTCCTGGAAATTGACTTAGGTTATAATAGGAGTTTAATGTGAGATTTACTTGTTGCTATGGTTTTTAAGGTGCTTTGCTTACTTTGTGCATTTTTATTGCCTTTGCTGGTTTGGTTTGCTTTAACTCAGCAAGGAAATAGGAGTCCTCCAGTAAGCTAGGGCAGATTAATGGTAACTAGCTGGGGATAATCCTTATTTAAGACCCCCTCAGTTACCAGCCCATTCTAGAGACCAACTCAACTTCTCAACTTGCATTTTCTTTTTGGAGCCTCAAGCTACATACATTCAACTTCCTAAAATTTCCCTTGACTTCAGTGTCTGCAAGTGCAAGAACGTTGGCCAGGAACTACCAGTAACTAACTAACTCTGTCTCTTTTATTAATTTCAGCATATTACAGGGTACAGATGTTCAGGTTATATATGTTGCCTTTGCCCCACCCGAGTCAGACCTTCAAGCATGTCCATCCCCCAGATGGGGCACACCACACCCATTAGGTGTGAATATACCCATCTCCCCACCTGCCAGACACCGGTGAATGTTACTACTGTATGTGCACATAAGTGTTGATCAGTTAATACCAATTTGATGGTGAGCACATGTGGTGCTTGTTTTTCCATTCTTGTGATATTTCACTTAGCAGAATGGGCTCTAGCTCTATCCAGAAAAATACAAGAGGCACTAGATTAGATCAACATTGTTTTTTGTGGCTGAGTAGAACCCAATAGTATACATATACTACATTTTATTAATCCAGTCATGCATTGATGGGCACTTGGGTTGTTTCCACATCTTTGCAATTCTGAATTGTGTTCACGCCTGTAATCCCACCACTGTTGGAGGCCAAGGTGGGAGGCTCTCTTGAGCTCAGGAGTTTGAGACCAGCCTGAGCAAGAGTGAGACCCTGTCCTACTAAAAATAGAAAAATTAGCCGGACATCATGGTGCACACCTATAATCCCAGCTATTTGGGAGGCTGAAGCAGGAGGATTTGCTTGAGCCCAAGAGTTTGAGGTTGCTGCGAGTTAGCCCATTACTAACTCTCATTCATGTATGAGTCTTAGACATGGTTGGGTTCAGAAAACAATTCCCCAAAACATGGTGCTTGGACATGCTGAGTGCTTTTAAAAATTGTAAGATCTCAGAAATAAGACTCAGAATCAAGATCCTTTTAACCTTGTCCTGTTCCTTCTTCTCAAGTGCAGAGAGGGACTCTCTGAAATTTCTTTATCTGACCAAGAAAGCTTTTTACCCAAAGAAACCCAATTGCCTTCTAACATCTCCCTGAACTCTCATTATCTAAGGAGAAGAATTCAACCACACCTGGATAGTGCCTGCCTCTGGGCTCATTCAAATTCCAAAGAAAATGATTTACAAGTTAATTTCTATCTCCCTTGTTCATTCATTCTCCCTAATAATCATTTACTGTCCATCAAAAAAAGAACTGTCTCCATTTCTCACTCCCTCCATCATGAGAAAGGTATACAAGCTTCTGTATCACATTGAGAGGTGGGGGTAAACACACTGTGATTTTCTCCTGTGCAAGTTAATAAATTTGTATGCCCTTTTTCTTGTTAATCTGCCTTTTGTCAGTTGATTTTTCAGTAAAACTTCAAAGGGCAAAAGGGAAGTTTTCCCTTCACCCCTACATTTTTAAGAATTATCTGTTTCCATTAGATTATGTACTACCAATATCCAACAAGTGCAGGCATCGCTTACTTTTACCGAAAATTAGGCACTTGTCCCTCAGGCCACATCAGAAGAATGAGGACATATAGTGTGAGGAGAAGGAAAGAAAAGTTTATTAATTTGCCGGCCAATGAGGGGGGTGGCAGACTCCCATCTCAAAGTACCAAAGTCCTATTTCTGAAAAAAAAGTACAGAGTTTTTAAAGGTTATGATCAATCCCATCTTCAGCTAAGATACCTTGTGACCTCCGCCCAGACAATTCCCTAGAGCCATCTTCTGTGGCACAAAGAACACAAGACCCTGCCCCTCCTGACCACTGGCCCGAGACAGGGATGCAGGTCTTAGTTCTGCAAAAGGAATGAGGGATGTTTTAAAGAGACATAAAACATTTTGCCATTTTTGAGCTAATTCTTCTGTTACACATTCATCTGTCAATATTACCCTTCCATATCTATGGGAGGAGGGGCGACTACCTTGTTACGTTACCTTATGGTTTGGGTTTCAGAGTAGCAAAAGCGTTAAAAACTTCCACAGAATTATCGATTTTTTGACCCAACCGTGACCGAAGCTTGTGTTGACTGGTGCTAGTATACCACACTGTTCACCTCATTCCCACCTTCCGGGGATCAGCCCAGATCTCAGACACAGATTTCTCTGTTCCTGAGTTCAACCTGAAGGTGTCAAATGGTCTTCTAGCTCCTGGGTCACACTTTAGGCATCTGGGCTTTCACTACAGAATGAATCTCACTTAACAGCAGGAGAACTACTGAGAAGAAAGCAATGAAGTCTCTCTTCCCAACAAAATTAAGGGAATTGACATTTGAGCAACTTGCCTACTCATCCCTTTCTCAATATGGTTTTAGGGAGTTTCTTCCCCTGTCTGTTATACTTTAACTTGTTAATAATTATTTTAAAATAACATCTCTAACTTATTTTATAGTTTTCCAGCTCATTCTTTTCTTTTTTTTTAATTTCAGTTACTTAAAATGAATTTAATGTCCAGCCATTGGAAGAATTCTTTAAATTCTTTAAGTTGTCTCTGAACAAACACCAGACGATTTTCGAGAAGTTAATTTGTTGGGCACTAGGACAAAGAGAATGGTTTGTTATGAAGGATTTAAAGAATGGAAAACACTGAGAATTGGTGGGGCAGCCTCTTTTTCATGCATGAGAGGAGTGAGGCCAGGGAGGGCAGAGACCTGTCAGAGGACACCAGCTGATCACAGGAAGGTGGGCCTCACAGGCCATGGCCAGTATCCTCTCTGCAGCTGGCTCCCTGACCAAGGAGGGAAAGTCCTCCCTTTCCCATGGCCTTTGAAGAAAAAAAAAATGACTATTCAATTTTGCAATGCTTCTCCTGATAATGACAACATGCAGGGCGAAGGAGCTCCTCTCATTCGTTTCATTATGTATCCCAGAACATTTGGTTCTCCAGTGCTTGTCTTCCTTGTCAGTGCTCAATTGCTCAACATGAGCAGTAGCCTCTTCACCTTACTAGCTTTATATAATATGCTCTTCTGGTGGTAGCTTGGGGTTTTTTGTTTGCTGTTTTGTTTAATTAGCTAATCACAAATATTCTGTTCAAACAAAATAAACACTTCAAATGAAAAAGAAAGCTTCTGTTGCTGTTACCAATCTTTCTTGTCCCTCTTAATGCAGGGTCTACTACATTTTGGGCTGATGTTATTTTACTTTTGTCTTTGGCTGGATGTTAAAGTTGCTTTCCTAGATAAATTATCAATCAACAATTCATCACTTACTGAGGGCATGCTAGGGGCCAAACTTGGGTTGGTTAGGTGATAGAAAAACAGCATGGTTTAAAGGGAAGTCTAAGAGCATTAAGATTTAAAGTATAAAAATATAATTTGAATTTTTTTCTGTAAACATAATAACGTACTAGCTATAAAAGCTTGGGTAAGTCAGAACTTTATTTCCTCAACAATAAATTAACAGTATTGATACTTAAATTTATTCTTAAGGAATATATATATACATTTATATATATGGGGGCTGGCACATTGCATATGATAAATAAATGGTAATTGCTATTATTTATTTTCTTAGCAAATTTCACTAGAATAAAAGAGGATTGCTTTTCATTTTCCCTACAGTGACTTCATTTGGTTCTTATTTCTAACACTCCTATTGTTTTACAAACTATTTCTTCACCATTAGTTTTGTGAAGTTGGTGAATGAAGCTTCATGGGAAGCCTGGAAAAACAGGGTGTTGCAGTGTGTTGGAAGACAAGAATGCTTCTTACCTTACTGTCTCCAGGTTCATGGACAGATCCCTAAACCTCTGTGACCTCTCTTGCTTGGAAGACAGGTCCCTTCTAGTGCGAACACTGGGCTGTGTCTTCCAGTGGCAGCATGGATGGCCCAGCCCAGCCGCAGAAGCATCATCACATGTTATGAATGTCTGTCCCCAGAGTGATGATGCACACACCCCCTGGCCACCATCCACAGCTACTCTTGCTGCATCCTCTACATAATTTAAGATTCAAAAGGAGTCTCGGAATTCATCTTAGCTACACTTAGCTGAGTCCTGCCCTCGGAGGTGTAATCCAGGATGGAATCTTTTAAATGCCTCTAGGCACAGGAAGTCCAGCCTTTTAATTTTTTTTTTTTTTTTTTTTTTTTTTAGAGACGGGGTCTCGCTCTTGGTCAGGCTGGTTTCGAACTCCTGACCTTGAGCTATCCACCCGCCTCGGCCTCCCAGAGTGCTAGGATTACAGGCGTGAGCCACCGCGCCCGGCCCCCAGCCTTTTAATTTTTAAGGAGAGATGTTAGTTAGGGTTTTTTGTTTGTTTGTTTGTTTGTTTTCCTTTTATCCCGATCCAAAGTATTTCTTCAGATACCACAAACCAGCTAACAAGTGCTATTCTTTACACTTAGGGGAAAATAAACAAAAAAATAAAAGAATTAATTGTGCATTTCATCTATGTCACCTTTAAAATATAGAATTCAAAGGTGGACTTCGTCCTCAAATAGGGGGAGTGCACCTACACAAAGGTCACATCCAGACCTGGCCAAGGGCACACAATGAATGCCACAAGATAAACATGAATAAGCTTCTTACAGTAATATTTTCATTTGAATAAACACTGAGGGAGACTTTTAATTTCGAACTCTAAAAGTTTGTGCTACACATGCACTACCTAATTTAATAGAATTTTCATGTAGGCTAATATCATGGTTTTTAAAAAAGTCTAGAGAGTAGAGGACTTTTATGATAAAAGTCTTAAATGATTAGAAAATTTGGTCTTACTTATTGTAATTATTTTCCCAAAGCAAGTAATTTATATTTCTATTAAAAGAAACATCAATATATTATGGAGCAAAATGAAATTTTACATACATTTTTATAATAAAATAAAAATCCTAATATACTATTTCAAACATTTCTCAAACTGCTTAATGTTATATCCTGTAATTTCTTGAGTAATGTACAGAAAAGTTGTAGAAATGATCCATCCCTGGTTTCTCAAGCTCAGCATAGTTCTCCTGTGCCAAATCTCTGACTCTAAAATAGTTCTTGCTAGAAAAAGTTTACTCATTTTACTAGAAAAATGCAATTTAGAAAATGCAGGGAAGTAAAAATAAGAGGTAAGTTTGTATTGTACCTAAAAGTTGGCACTCTGGCACTCTGCTTTTTCTATTGATCAGTACTTTATGCACTGTGCATTGAAGGGTTACACCATAATTTACTTAGTCATTCCTTTACTGTTGGAATTGTAATTTTTCAAGATAGATATTCTCTTTTGTGTAAACATTTTTATAAATATTTGATATTCCATATTATATATTTAGGATAGATGCCTAAAACAAAACAAAACCAAAAAACCAAAAACAAACAAAAAAGCAAACATAACAAGCAGACACAAAAACCTTCTTATTTGTTAAGGGTAAATAAATCATTTCCATGGTTTCCTCTTTAATACAAATGAGCACCCCTATGTAAGGAGCTCCTGCAGACCAGTCAGGCTAATTATGAGTCCCCTGCCATGGGGATTCAGTCAAATACTTGCATCATGCTGCCTGGAGGAGCAGTTGGTATGAGAAGTGAGGCCGGTCTAGTGGATGATCATGTGCCCACCGAACTTCATAGTTGGCAAGTTTAGGACCAAAACCACCCTCAGTATCAATAATTCACTAACGGATTCTCAGACCCCACTGAAAGCTTATGCTCATAGTTACAGCTTAGAATAGTGAGGGGGCACAGATCGCAACCAGCCAGAGTGAGAGGTACACAGGGCAGAGTCAGGCCAAGTGCTGACTCTGAGCAGTGGAAATGAGTCAGTGTCAGTTCTGTTACCAGAACAATCACATGAGCTCATAATAATTAGAATATGCTGTCTCCAACCTCAAGTACCTGGAGACCAAAGAAAGTATTTGGGAAGACAGAGATTTCAGGAAGAGGAAATAAACACAGTGACAGGTATTAGCCCTGAGGACACTCAGGGGAAGGCGCAATCTCATCAGTCCTGGGAGTTTTGTGCCGTTGTAGAAGGAAAAGAGAGAGAGAGGAGAATGACCGATTAGGGGAGTTCCAGGGAAGCAAATGACAAGTAGTGAATTCTGGGCAGCACGGCTCAGCCCTTGTGTTAGTGTCCCCATTATTTCTATTGCATTCTATGTTTCTTTTTTCTTTTTCTTTTTCAAAAAATGTAGGCAGTACAAGTGTTTTTTGTTACATGGATGAATTGTATCATACTGAAGTCAGGGCTTTGGGTGTCTTTTTCTTCTTTTCCTTTATTCCAACATTTTTTTTTAGTAATTGCCACATGCCTAATGCTGAGCTAAAACTTAGGTATTCAAATATGAATAGGACGCACTCTTTGTCCTCAAGACAACATCACAATGTCAATGTTTTGAGAGACATAGAGAGATGCGTGTGTAATAACTCTACAATATGGTAAAAGTAAAACTGTAAGTAGGCCGGCGTGAGCAAGGGTGAGGGGGCAACCGACCCAGGGAGAGGGTAGAAGTGTGGAAGGCTGTGAATAGCAAGTAGACAAGCATGAAGAATCAGGATTAGAGAGGTAAAGGCTGAAACGAAGAAACAAAAATTCTGAGCAAGCAGATTGCTTGTCTACACACAGACACACACACACACACACACAGAGGAACAGAAGAACTTATGTTAGAAATAATCACAGATTAACAGTAGCTAACTTTTACTGAACATACTATAACATGTCAAGTGCTGTCCTAAACATACTGTATTAATTAGCTTAGTGTTTCTCAAGTGATCAGTCACAAAGAACCATTTTTTTCTTATTTTTAATCTGTTGCAACTGGATAATATTCCTGCTGGGCAGACTAATGCAAAGTTTATGTCATGTGCAACTTAACATGCAAGTTCAACAACATCCAAACCAATCTCTACCCTATTCAACAAGACATGGTCACTGATGACACACTTAGATGTCATGATAATGTCAAATTATTATAACACATTTAAATGCATCCTCTCAACATTTGTACTTTTTATGGACCAGTAACTAACAGTGCTCCACAGACAGTGCTGCCTCTCAGACAAGTGACCTGTGAGGTTGCACAGGACCCAGGCTTGGTCTGGTGCTCAGCTGTCACCATCCCGAAATTCCTGGCAATCTTGGAGCAAGGATCCTTTCCTTTTCATTTTGCACTGGGCCTTGTCAACTATGTAGCTGGTCTTGCCCACAGAACACACTCTGAGTAGCACAACGTCAACACATTTAATTCTCACAACGCCCTGTGAGGTAGGTACTATCTTCATTTTCATCTTCACCTTCAGGAGAGGAACGCGAGGCACGCAGTGGTTAAGGACAATGAGGGACAAACAGACCTGGGGCCAGGCTGTCTGGCTTGAAAGCCCAGACTCCTAACCACACACAAAAGTAAGGTAAACTCTGCAAAATTATTATATTTAATATACTCAGTGTTGCCAAAACAAGAGGAAAGGAAAATTTAAAAAACCTCAACAGCAAGAGGGAGTCAGTTTGTCCTTCCTCAACCGAAGGAATGGTCCTGCTAATTTTTTTTTTTTTTTTTTTTTTTTTTTTTTTTTTTTTTTTTTTTTTTTTTTTTTTTAGAGACGGGGTCTCGCTCTTGGTCAGGCTGGTTTCGAACTCCTGACCTTGAGCTATCCACCCGCCTCGGCCTCCCAGAGTGCTAGGATTACAGGCGTGAGCCACCGCGCCCGGCCGGTCCTGCTAATTTTAAAGCTGCTGCAGCACAGGTCATAGGACTGTGCTATTCTGCAACTTAGTGAGGATGGTATGGAAGGGAGCTGTCCTTGGATTTTTCTTTCATTTTTGGAATACAAAGAGGTGAAATTCCTGACTACTTGGAGTGCAATTTTGCTAGGGATCTGTGCAGCCCAGAAACATTTCCTTCAGCCTCCCTTGCATCAGGGCTTGGCCAAGTGATGGAGGCTCAATGAGACAGGTGTGCGTGCCCCTGTGTCAGACCAGGGGCTAGCAAAGTACTGGAGCAGCCACAGTGCAGGGTTCTCTATGGTGGCTGAGGATGGTGGCCACATGTCTGGTTCCCAGGGTCAGCAGCAAAGGCTGAGCCACATGTCCAGGGTAGAGTCTTGGTGGCACCTTCCATGGTGACCTGCATTCTGTGATGAGGACAATGGTGTCCCCCACTCATATAGGGTTGGGGTGGTGTTCTGGCCTGTGGCCACTCTTGGCTCTCACCATTTGCAAACCAGGTGTTCCATGTTTCACAACCATTTCTTCACTCCCTGACATCTTTTCAGTAGTTTCCACTTTTGCTCACACAAGCCCTAATCTGCATCTCTGACTTGCTAACAGTAGCCCCTCCTGAGACAAAGACTGAATGCAAAGATGACATAAATCTTGACATTTCAAAGCAAAAGACAAAAAGACAGCCCCAGAAAAGTGAGGTGCTATGAGTTGCACGTGAAAGGAAGAGTTCCAGAAATACCATAAAAAGGTAGAATTAGAATGGGCTTAATCATTCATTTTAAAATTAAATATTAATTATCAAGATTAATAACAATCTTATATTTATGGAAGGCATTTCCTACCTGAAGAACCTCCAAGAGCCCATTTGAATTTATAAGCTAAGGTAATATATAGAACATAAAATCATTAATTAAAACATGAAATTCATGAAATATATACAACCTTAACCAGCAAGAAAAAAAGATTTGCAAAAGCCCATTATTACGTTAACATCTATCATTAACAGAGTTTCAGGAAGACACTAGCAGTTGGGTTCAGTTCTCTCCACTGATGTCCTTGTGGTTTGCAGTCCTTTGCCGCTTTGTCCTGGGTCCCCGGAAACCTCTGCCAACCCGCTTTCCCTCCTCTGACATTCATTCATGGCCCAACATGACTCCTGCCAGCTACCTTCTCTCTAATTTGGCAGTGTAGAAGGTATAGAATGCAGGAAGGGACTATATGTTCCATAAAGATGATACACAAACTCCAAGGTCAAGAAGCTAGACTGAAAGAAAACCCCAAGGAAAATGTAAATCCCACAACCCACTGGCTTCCCTGAGCAGGGCTGTGGACAGGGAGTAGCCACGTGTGGTGCCAGATCTCTAGGAGTGATGTGATCCTATTAACACATGTGACTTCTAGCACAGGGTCCCACTGTAACCTGCCCCTTACCCAGAATTAAACAAAGACATAACAATAGCTACCACTCCTTCAGTGTTTAATAAAATGCATGGTACACACAGCATTGCAAATGGACAAATAACTTCAACAATCCGTCACCTGTAGGTGTTAATATTGTGTTGGTCAGGGTGTGTTGGGGTGGAGAAGAACATTAATGGCTCATTAAGTGTGAAACTGAGAAAAGCTTTCTGAAGGGTGATGTGCAGATGTTGTGGGCAAAGTTAAGAGAACCCAAGGGCTCATATCTAGAGAAACAGATTCCCAAGTCCAGCAGGTGCTGAGGCCATGGAGAAATGCAGCCACTGCCGAGGCCCCACAGGCACAGAGGAGGGAGTGAGGGACATCCTGTCCTGTCTTTCTTCTCCTCCTGAGACACCCTTCCACATGCTCCCTGGGGATGTGATCCATAAGGTCAGCCTTCCAGAAGCCAGAGAAGGGCACAGGAGCTGTGAACATGAGCCTGGGGCGTGGTTCACACACAGCATCAGTATTTACATGTGGGAAGGTGAAGTTCAGAGGGTCAGTGATTTGTGCAAGTGGCCTTCAGGTAGCAGAGCTGGACGTTGAAACTAAGACAATGCACTTTCTTTCCCTGCCCACCTGGCCTCTGCATCTCCCCATATGTCCCCAAAGACTTTTCAGACTTTCTCATCAAAACACCCTTAAAATCAGAGGCAAGTGGATATAAACTCAGCCTGGGGATGGGGTGTTAATCATAAACAACCCACTCCAAGTGTGAAGTATATTTAAAGTCTCATATTTTACCTTAAACATTAATGCAGTTTGTTTTTCTGTTCCTAATTTGGGACTCAGAAGCGAGGCAGATGGGAGGGGGTGAGAGATGAAGAATTACCTGTCGGGTGCAGTGTCCACTATCTGGGCGACAGGTGCACTAAAAGCCCTGACTCCACCACTATGCAATTCATCCGCGTAACAAAAAAACCTCGTGGACCCCCTGAATCTGTTGAAATCACTCTTGAGCCTGGTGTGAATTCCGGTGCGCTTGTTCAGGAGAATTACCCCGTCAGAACAGTTCTTACACACTGGGTGACTTGCTTTTAAGGGTGACTTAGGCGGCGGTGACAGTGGCCTGGATGAAGAGACACAGGAAGAAGAAAAGCCAGAAGCAGCCATGACTGGCAAGCTGAGAAAGGCCACGGAGCGCGACTGAGCTTCCGCGACCAGTGCTGAAGTGCAAGTCCTTCTGTCCCCGCCTGACACGGCGGCCTGGGCAGCGCAGCCAGGTCTGGGTCTGCAGTGTTCAGGGTCGGGAGTGCGGGGAACTCAGGGATGCAAACCTGCAAACCGTCCACTTCCTGATCTACTACCATTTGTTAGGAATGTTATGCATTTCATTTTAATAGAGGTTTTCTAAGCTTCCTCCTTTAGTTCTCATTAGTGATGCTTTTTCAAATTTTTCTTGTACAGAGAGTGCATTAAAGGTCAGAGAGGTAAAGAAGGAGCTCACACAAGGTCACACAGTTTAAAACCCGATAACGCTGACCCCCGAACCCACGCTGTCTTATGCTAGCCCTGGATTCAGTCACCACGTGATCCAGCCGAGGGGCCGACTTTGGCGGAGGGCCACGCAGGCTTCCTCCAGCTGGGGCTTGAGCCCCAACATCAAACATAAAACAGTGCCCAGCACAGGTCCATGGGCCACCACTACCACAGTATATTGCCCTGCGACCTTGTCGTGTTGTGTTTAAGGTCAGGGGCTTTAACCATACAGACCTGGGCTCATGCCCCATCCCTATCGCAAATGTGCTAAATGTGTGAGATACTGGGCTATTAGGCTAACGGCTGTCTTCTACCTTCTGTCTGTTGCTTGCTTGCTGACTGCAGGGCATTATGGGTTGAAATAAGATGCAGAGGAAAAGCGCTGAGTCGGGAGCCTATCGGCTAGGACCCAGAACAGGTTAGAACCAATCAGAGGCAGGGTGAAATAAAATGCTGGGAAAAAATGGTGGATAAGAGGCTAACCAATCACTGTAAAGGGCAGATGCATGATCAGTGTATAGAACCAATCACTGTTAAGGGTAGATGCATGATCAGCGCATGGACAGCTTGTGCCTGTCAAGTATAAGAAGCTTCCTCCCACACTGCACGCGGTCCCTGCCCGAATAAGAGGCCACTGCGTTGGTGCTCTGGGGCTCGGACCCTAGCTCGAGCTGGTCAATAACATTCCTTTTGGTGATTACAGCCTCAGTGACTCTGTCTCTCTGTTCTGTGGTACTGCGGATTCTGGCTCCAACAAATGATCTTTGCCAAGTTACTTAGCTTTTCCAAGCGCCTGTTGTCTCACCTGTAAAAAGGAATGAAGAGTTTTCTACTCCATGGCATGGCCCAGAGGGCTCAGTGAGATTACCCATGGAAGCATTTTGTCTGGCACCAGGACCCTGGGATCCGCGGCCTTGTAGCTCGTACACACTTGTCAGTTGCCATCGTGAGTTACTGTTTGTGGCCTAAGCCTATGTAATTAAAAGAGTCAGTGTGCTTGTATTTAGAAGAACCAAAGAAAGAATTCAGGGTTGTGAGGAAAAAGGAATCTCTAAGTCAGAGCAGGTGAAAGCATTTTGCGGAGAAGAGGAAATCTGGCCGGATCTGTGGTGCGCGGGGGAGGGAGTCAGAGGAAGGCAGGCCCTCCGCAGAGGAGCCCCGTGTGGGGCTTGTCGCCCACCCACAAGCCCCGTCCCAGGTGCTCAGCGGGCCGCACAGGGAATCACAGGAGGATGTGAAGGGTGTCTGGGCCCCACCCAGGACGTGCTGGCTTAGGTGGTCTGTGTGCACAGGAGCGGCTGAAGTCGCCTGGTGACTGCAGCATCAGAGTCTGCTTAGCTGTCCCCTCGGCGTGTCTCTCCTCGGCCGCTGCCGCCAGGTTCTGAAATCCCACCAGACGCGCTCGCAGTCTGCGTGGCCACTCACGGTCTCCAGGATCCCGCAGTCTGGGAACCTTCTCGCTCCCACCCCTCCATCCAGGCAGCCGCTGGAGTTTGTAACGGAAAGCGACTCTCCCAGCGCGGGCATGCGTGGGGGTCAGGGTGGTTTGACTCCTGCTGTCCCTCTGCTTTGGGCAGCTCGGTGACCATCGAGCAGAAGCTGTGCGCCATGACGAGTCCCGTGTCCCTCCGGGCCCTGCCCTGCCTGTTAATTGGTCGGAAAATCCCTAAAGGCAGAATGGAGTCCTGGTTCTCCCTAGCGGCCAAGCCCTGAGCTAGCGCAGTGGGAGCGGAAGTCAAGCAAGAAGGAAAGAGGATTTAAGAAGTGAAACTGGAAAATATTTAATCAATTGATTGTGTCTACTTAATGCCAAAAATGTGATGTTTTCATGCAAAACACGATGGCTGTGTGCATTGAACAATGATTTGTGATCATGCCTCTCCAGCTTGACTGAATTCATCTTTGCCTTGGAAGAGCTGGTCTTGGGTAGAAACCTATTGAGATACTAACTTCACTCTTTCGTACCTGAATATTGTCCCAGACCCTAGAAAGCCACAATATTAGGGTAAGAATGAAAGTTCCTTCAAGAAGCATAGTGGTTTTTTACATCGTGAGTGCTCAAAATAATTGTTACTGTCATTGAGAGACCCCAGTCCCCTTCCAAAAGTGAAAATCTGCCCCTGGGTAGCTGATTGTTGGATTTTTATAATATTATTTTGTAAGCCAGATATGGTATGCAGGTATGCATGACCTTCTGAATAGTGAAAGTATATTGAAAATAAAAACAAAGAAAAAAAAACAAAAAACGGTCAACTGCAACAGCATAAACCTTCCCTTAGGATTCCATCTGCTTTTTCTGACCTGAAAAAATATTCCTCCCCCAGGGGTAAACTTCACCTGAATTACTCAGGTTTGTTGCCCTGAATATCATCACATATTTTTTAAATATTACCCTGCTGCAAAGATGGGGATGGTAGAGATTCAGAGAGAGGGAACAAGCAGATTATTTCATCAGAATGAGGCACTTACTCTCTGCTTTCTGTTTAATGTGATTTACCAGATCCTGAGGAAGGTGGTTTTGCATTCACCTCCCTTACTGCCACCAACTGCACCAACTGACTCAAACTGCAGCAGCAACGGTCATCATTTTCCTATAATAAACTCTCAGCCACTATAAGCTGTCCAAATTCAAAGAGAGTTTTGAGTGTGACCTTTCAGGACATGAAGAAAAGTCAGCTTAAAGCCAACTTAAATGCTTTGTTCTTTTCTTCCAGCTCTTTTTTTTATTTCTTTTCCCCTTTGGAACTTTCTGGAAGGCGCTGTGGCAATTCTTTGTGCAATTTTATGACTTTTGTGTAGAATCTATGCAATGAAAGGCCACTTGTGTAATCTAAAAACAAAACCAAATTGCTTTGTGGTGGTTGCTATCCCCCGGTGAGAGAGGGCTGAGCTGGTCTGGGAGGGCACAGCTGTCTTTGCCAGCAGAGAGCGGGCGGCACCCTGGAGGAGTGATGGATGGCACAGTGGCTCTGAGGAGGAATTTGTTTCCTTCTACTGGTCCAGGGCACTAGCCCCACTTCTGGCCTGAGCTAAATGGGGAGTGCTCACCACACTCAGAGAACATGCCTTTTATCTTTACCTTGAACATACAAATTTGCTTCTGCAATAGGCCTTCCATAAGGCACAGCTTAGAATGTGCTATTTCCCTGACTTTTTCCAGACATTATAGACTCCAACCAACAGCTAAGTGAGAGCTGCTATTTCTGTACCTGTGGGAATGAAGTAAGAGGTGGAGAGTACTCAGGTGGAAAAGGCAGAGCATACACCTGGCCACTGGAGAGAGGGGCAGGAAGACAGTGGACCAGGGAGAGAAGCTGAAGGATGCTCTATATCTGGGCAGCCTGTTTTCTCAGTGAACACAGTGGTAATAAAAGCAGACTGCATTCACTGTCAGCTTTTACCAGGCATGCAACAAAAACCAACAATGGAATATTACTCAATTCTAAGAAACGACAGTGAGCTAGTACCGCTTATATTATCCTGGATTGAGCTTAAGCCCATTATCCAAAGTGAGGTGACACAAGATCGGAAGAATGGGCTCCACATGTACTCACCATCAAATTGGTACTGACTGATTAACACTTTGGTGCTCAAATGGTGGTGGTGTTCACCAGGGATTCGGGGATTAGGGGGGTAGACCCACATCTGAGGGATGCGGTGAGCATTGTGGAGGGGAAGGGCATACCTCTAACCCTAGCTAGGGAGAGGCAAAGACATAAAATGCAACCAAAATGTTTGTATTCTCATATTTTCTTGAAATAGCAATAAAAAAATACAACCCTCTTTGCTGAACAAACTAACTCACTAGAGTACTATGGGTGGTGAGACTAGAAAGGGCCTCAGGAGGTCGTGTAAACTAGCCTCTAGAAGGAAGCATCACATATGTTTCACACATATGGAGTATATGTTTCAGAGCCATGAACCTTGTCCAAATCCTGGATGTATGATCACTGCCTTGGTGGCTTTGGACAAGCTGCTCAATTTACTTGAGTCCCTGTCCCATCATCTTCAGCCTACCAATGATAATACCCAACCTAAAGACTCCTGTGGGGGTTAAATGAAACATTTTGGGTAAACATGCCTACCACAAAGCCTACCTATAATACATCTTCAATATCAGTTAGCTATCACTACTTTTTAGTAGATAAGTTACTGCATTTTATTATATTTAATTGTATTCTATTGTCATTCATATTACAAAGAAAGTAACTGAATCAAGACTAACTGATTTGCTACAAGCCACGTGGTCCAGCAGAAAGGGGCCTGGAATCCACCTCCTGCGCAGTTGACCCAGTATTGCCTTTGGCACCGCACAGAGCCAGGGTTTGTGGCTATTTGATGACTTGCTTAGTGACCTGCAGTTCCTCCTCTTCCAGTCTGTCAATCAGCAAGTCAGTGAATGTTTGATGAGATCTCAGGGTTTGACAAGACACTGAAAGAGATTGAAAACACAAATGGTCTAATCGGTCATTAAAAGGATCATTGTTACAAAAGAACATATCATCATTGAATTATAACACAAATACCAGTACCATTTAACAGTATGAGTATCATACAAATAAACAGACCAAAAAAAAGAAATTTAGTTCTGCCTAGATTTTCTCATAGCTTTCAGTGTGATTCTTCAAATTTACGTAGACAGAGACATGGCAGGTCATCCACACAGAAACAGCTAGAGGCCACCGGCAGTGGAATATAGCACCATGCTTGTGACAGCAAGAATGCCTTCTTTAAACACTGAGGGTAGAAGTTTACCCCCTGCCTTCTGTGGTCGAGACAGTCTATGAACAGTGACATGTCCAAGTGAAGGACATGTTGAAAGAAACAGACGATGAGATGGAGGGTGTTTCTGCGCAGTAAGACTGTAACTGAGTTCTGACTAAGCTCTGTCCTGCTGGAGAAAATATGTTGCAGTTTCCTAGATGGTTTATACTGTAGGTTTACCTTTTTACAACCTCTGAGAAGGTCCTACCAAATTTATCTTATTTTTGTGATCTTTAATGTATAGGATCTCATAGTTCTATGTTATGCTCTTGACCACAAAAAGAAACTAATCACTGTTTTGTTTTTATTCTCAAATGCCTTTCTCTCTAACCAGAGTGATGTAAATGAATATACCTTGGATTCACCTCATTCATTAACATGTATATCCTGCATGAGGGTTCTTGGAACAAAATGTTGTCCAGGTTCAAGAAAGAACAACTTTATAGATTATTATGCTGGGCTGAATAGCAACCCTCAAAAGTCATGTCTATCCTGAACCTCACAATGTGATATTATTTAGAAATAGGGTCTTTGCAGATATAATTAGTTATTATGAGATCATATTGGATTTAGGGTGGGCCCTAATCCAATGGCCGGTGTCCTTATAAGAAGAGAAAACAGAGACACACAAAAACACTGGGGAGAACACCACATGAAGATGGAGACAGAGACTGGGTCATGTTGTTTACTGGGCAAGGAATGCCAAGGGCTGTGGCCACCACCAGAAGCTATACAAGGCAAAGAAAGATTCTTCTCCAGAGCCCTCAAAAGGAACATGTCTTGGCTCACACCAGGACTTAGGAATGTCTAAGTGCCAGAACTGTGAGAAGAAATTTCTGTATGGTACTTTGTTAAAGATCCCTAGGAAACCCACACAGTCATCTGTCAGATGAGGCTGAGTAGTATACGGAAAAGCAGGCATTGAGGATGATGCTTTTATCAACACCTTTTAGTTGCAGACAACAGAATGCCACTGCAACATGGCCAGCACATAAGGGAGATGGCCACGAAAATGAATGCAATATCCTATGCTGGAAACTCAAGGATCTTGATGCAACCTCCGTCATTCACTGGGGTGCCCTGCCTCTGCGTTTGCTTCTCTCTGCATAGTGACTTTTCTCTCTTACTCTTCTCTGAAGATCAATTTTTTCTGCTTACATATGCTCCTTTATTCTCAGTGACCTTTTCAAAACTTCGGCAGCCCTGCCTTTTTGCTTTCCATGGCCACTAAATCTAGCAAAAAAAAAAAAATATATATATATATATATGTCTTTTGATTATTATCATATGACTGGTTAATATTTCACTCACTCTCCAGATTCCTAGGAAAGGTAGTATGATCGGTTCCTTAGAGGTCAGCTCACCATGTCTACTAGGCTGTGAGGATGGGTCCCTTTAGGAAGACCATGTGAAGAAGAGTCTGAAAAATGTTCTTTGAGCAAGAAGACAATAATTGATATGCCATCATAGGCAGCACTGACAATATCTCTTTGACATTCCTAGGAGAAAGAGCTAAACCAGGTAGTCATCAGCAGCTTAGAGCTTAGAGAACATTTTCTTCTAGAGAAGACAGCAGGAGATTATTGCACTTGACCATCTCTTGAATAAAAGTTTTTGGAAGATTATCTTCCTCTCTATGGTATAATTTCATACTTCACAAGCCTAATACAGGGGACACAAACATCCTTGCCAATAAAAAGGTCCATTGAAACACTAATTATATAGTAAAAATCTGAAATATCAATCCTAATATTACTGGGCACTCATGAAGTCCAGTTTCTAGTCCAGCAAAAGCAAAGACAAGATTCTAAACTGTGGAGAATTTAGCAGGGTGCTAGCTCCCATCAAGGCAAGGGTATTGACTTTATTCTAAATAAACTAGACACTTGTTGAAATATTATGGGTTCAACTCCTTAGGCAAATTTTCTGTCTTTCCTCACAATACATCTGCATGTAATCATGAGTGTCTGAAATTTTTAACACAATTTCTCAAATCTATCTGCACATTGGAATCACACAGGGAGCTTTAAAAATATATGCACTTGGATTTTATCCTTAGAGCCTCCATTATAATTTCTGGACATTGTTTAAGAGCTCCCAGTATAGAGCGTGGGAAGAGAAAAGAGAGACCTGTCAAACTACTACGACTTAAAGATTTTACCAAAAGTAGGCCCTTCATCTGCCTATGCAGAAATAATATACACTAAGATGTGGGTTCACACATAGATGAATGCCCAAATGAGAGATCGCTTACTTCATAGGCAACAAGTCTTTCAGCCTGTGACTATTCCTTTGGATGTAGCTAGAATGGAGCTGACAGAAATAATCTAAAATGGTACCAGGAAATACACACACATGATTCATATGAAAGGAACCTCTGCAGGAAGAGAAGAGAGCAAATAAATACCTCATTTCACCCAAAAACTGAGCTGCAGCTGGCAAGCTGAGAATAGTCTGGCTTTGTTCATGTCCAATTTTGTTCAATAGAGACAGTCCCACACAGCTGAAATCAGAAGGTAGCACCGGCATTTACGCTTTCCTTCTGAGTTACTGGAATTCTGCAGGCCGTATAAAGCTCGCTTTATGTAGTGCACAAAAAACAAGACTCACCCCACTCCCTAGGATTGACTTAAATGCTGCATTCATTACCTATGGATCACCCCTTAAAACAATAAGACACAATTTCCCAAAGACCAAACACTAAAACAAAATGAAGCATTTTATCTTCTGCCTAAGCTGACTGTAGGCAGGAGGACAGAGTGTTTTGTGTGGGAGCTCGGCACATAGCTGGAATTGGATAGTCATTTCCTGAAGCACACTATTTAGGATCTCGCTCTACAGAATGATAGCTTTTTGGTAATTCAGGTCTGGAGAACTGACATTTCTAAAGATTTCAGTAGAATAAAATGAAGATTTCTTAAAATAAAGGATAGATAAACAAAAGCCCTGCCATACCATTTTTTTCTGCAGAGTCTTAGACTTTTACACCATTTTGCCCTTATCTGACTTAGCTCCTCTTTCCACAGGGAGCCCAACGACAGTAGCACCTGCCCTCCTCTCTCAGGACAGTTAACAGCTACTGAAGTTCTACAATCATGAAAGAAAATATGTTGGTTCCCATGATTGAAGACTTTGCTCCATGTCTCTGGATTTCTAAAACAACTGGCAGAATGTGGAAGTCTTTGGGGTTAGAGGGAAAGAGTCTGGGAGGTGTTGGCATATTCCATCTGTTATACATAAAGCACTCAAGACATATGTTTTGCTGAGAAGAGAGGAGAGCAATAAAGGAACAAGGGCCACAAGGGAGGGAGTGAAGCAAAGCAAGGAAGGAGAAATGTCAGCAAAGAGCTTGAGCTGCCAACATTATAAATGGGAAGTGGGAGTCAGAACCCAGCCAAAGTTTTGGGCAATTAGAGCTGGGTGTGAGTCACAGGGGCACCATTCTCTGCCCCGCCCTAGAAGCCTCCATGCACTCCCTCTTCAGGGAGAAACTCACTCTCAGGCATGTTTAATCGGGAAGGAGCAGTTGGATGCAAGTGAGGAGCCCTGGCTGCACTGTGGAGTGAGGACAGTGGCAGTGTGCATATTCTGTCAATCACAGGAAGCCCATGACACTTTGTAACTCATCCAACACAGGAAATGTGGATTTCCAAAAGAAAAAATGAAAGTGCTAAGTTGACACTCTCTCTTTTCTTCTTTCCCTGTCATTCCCAGTCTTGACTGGATAGATGACTGTCTCAGTCCATTTTGTGCAGCTACAGAGGAGTATCTGAGGCTGGGCAATTCATAGAGAAAAGAGGTTTATTTGGCTAACGGTTCTGCAGGCTGTGCAAGAAGCCTGGCACCAGCATCTGTTTCCGGTGAGAGCCTCAGGGAGCCTCCACTAAGGGGCAGAGGGCAAAGGGGAGCAGGTGTGTCACATGTGGAGAGAGGGGGCAAGAGAGAGAGAAGGGGTGTGCCCACACTCTTTTAAACAGCCAGTTCCTTGGTGTGAACTAACAGAGTGAGAATTCACTCATTACCATGGGGAGGGCAACAAGCCATTCACGACCCCAGCATCTCCCACTAAGCCCCACCTCCAACATTGAGGATAAAATTTCAACATGAGATTTGGAGAGGACAAACATCCAAACAATAACAGTGACTAAACTTTTTCAAGTCAACTTAGAGACATATACATTATGTAAATATTTATATAATTGAAATATCATATAGTATAATTTATATGTTCATAACTCATGTCCCCAAAGACTGTGAAGAATTTGAAATGACTACATAAGGTTCACATTTTTGGTAATGAAGTCATGGGGCACTGTCAAGGGAAAAGAAGGTATTCTTATTCCTTTTTCTACATGCATATAGGTAAATTTATTGCACATGTATAAATGATTGCATGTATATATGATTAAAATAGACACATAAAGTTTCAATCTTGAAATATGTGAGAAACTGACATTTTAATGTGAGACACTGTTTTATTAAAAGATAAAAAGTAAAATCTGAAAAACCTATTTATTAGTAATGAGAGATTCAGGTTGGGAAGCCAAGTGCCTTAATTGAGTTAGTAACCTGTATCACATGATTCTATTTTATTATAAAAGAAAATAAGAACTGTAAGCAGATAATTACCTCTAATGGGATTTGAATGAAAAAAAAAAAAGAAAATATTTTCAGCTCCAAGAGAAGCCATATATCTATAAATGGGTACATGGGAAATATATATTTTGCTCAAAACACATCTGTTTTATGCAAAGAAAATTGTTAGCATACTTATATTTCCATAAATAAAATGTAAACTGCAATATTTTACACTTAGGATGGTACAAGGAACTATCTTAAATCATTCCATGGATGGGGGATAAATTGTGAGTTTTTTTAAGCTTATTTCTCTTCAATTCCAGAGCAATTATAAATTTGATTCAGTGCGATTACAGTAGAGAGAGGCAGAGTTAAATTGGAGACATATATACTATATTCCATAAAAATCTTGGCATCGTAAGTGAGAACACAATTCTGCCACCCAACATTTCTCTACTCATTGAGAGTCATTACTAAACTATTCTTCCCCTGAGAGTGACTCTCTGTCAAACACACAGGCACACATGCAAGCATGGTGACACACTCCCACCGATATGAAGCAGTAATTTTGTTTCAGCTTAATAAGGCAACCCTGAGGACCCTTTTCTCTTTCATTCCAGAAGGATTAGGTAAAGACGTTATACACTGCTTCTAAATGGTTGTTAGTCTCATTTAATCATTTAATATATTACACTTCAGGCCATAATAAAATCTGGGGGACCGATGTCCCTTACTTACAACTGTAGTTTAGAGTGCACATGAAACCTGCCTTGGAACAGGAGTGTCACTGATAGAGCTGCCGGTGAAAGGCTGCAGGTGCGTGTGTTGATAATACAGAAGAAGGAGACGTCTTGTCTCCACATATCTTCCCACATGGAATTTGTTTTCAGAATTGACCTAAATAAGAAATGCTTGTGAACACAAAAGGGTAGAGGTTTCCTCTTTTACTGTAGCCAGCCAGAGAAGACATCACAGAGAAACAAGGGTCCCATTGGGCCAAACCAAATTTATAGGAAATCTTATTGGTAGAAACAACTTTCCTTAGTTCACACAGAATCCGAGAAGCATCAACCAATTGTAATATAAGTCTTTAATATTAGACAGTAAAAAAATTTTTGCCAATCATTCTGAGACCAAGTGAAGCAAAACAAATAACAAAAGAAGAGAGTTTAGAAAAGACCAAAATAGTAAAATTACTTTATATCTGTTTCTTAGGGAAGAAGCACTAAAAGTTTGTACCAGAACTATGTGTCATATTTTATTGATCATATCAGTGCATAATTTATCCTGAAATGTGAGTACAAACACTGCCAATAAAACTTTATTATCTTTTTAAGTTACTGAATTTTCTGACATTATTAGGAATGTGTGCTTGAACTTTGTGGGTCACCTCTGACTACCGGAGTCTTCTGCCCAGAGTGGGCAAACCAATTAATCAGTCTTGTTTACACAATTATGCTTTAGCAAGATGCATTTCTATCTGAGTATGTGAAATGTTCTCATGTCTCTTTGTAGTACATTTTCTAATCCCTATATAATCCTTTTTTTCTTTCAAAAATTTTCAGACAAAATCATCTCCTGCACGTTTAACGCCCTTAGGTCAAGGCAGATAATTGGCCAATGTGTTCCAGAAGAGTAATGGATTCAAATTCACTTCTCACTTTGTGATCTAAGGCAAGTTATTTAACCTGTAAGCTTCCATTGCTCTTTATATAGAGAAATGTTATTACTGACAACTGGAGTTTCCAGGAGGAATAAACAATCTGATTATACCAATGCCTGGTACTTCTCAAATCACAATGTCATCTGCTTTGCTGCTTGTTTTGCCTTGATACTACTCTCTGTGAATGATAGCATCTCTGGAACAGAAAGGAAACTCAAATGTTAGAAAGGCTAGTGCCTTGAATTGGAGGTTTTATTTCTATTTCTGATCTTATAAGACTTACCTAATTATCTGGAAATCTGATTTACCACCCAAAATCATTTGCCTGTTGGATGTTGGTTTTTCCTTCAACAATGCTTTTGAAAGACTGATTCCTGCCTGCACACAGCTCTCGTAATACCCCGGGCTGTGCCCTACTTCTGTAGGGCCTTGAGGATTCCATGTCTTCTCTGACAGCCATCTCCTCATATGCAATAAAAGGAGATTTTAGTCCGTATCACTGACTAAAAATTGGGCATAAAACATTATATAATAACTTGCAGGTTTCAGGGGGAAATGTTCTATGAAGATTAATGTTATTCATCAGAACTGTGGTAAGGTGACTTCCTTTTTATCCAATGAAAAATGAGAAAATACCTTCTTATTTTAATGTTGTCAGAAAGTAGTTCTAATTTTTTTACATGGGCAATGGCTATTGACAATCATCAAACACCTACTATAATTTTTGCTGTTAAATATATATATAATTTTAATTAATAAACTAAAACTAGGAAAAGCCTTATTTAATATTATCTTGCCAACATGATTATCTATTCCATAGTTCTTGAAATAATCCTTAAAGGTTCGACCTCACCACCTTGATGCTAAAATTTACTCTACTTATTTCCAAGTTATGCAAACTGATGATTGGTTAAAATATAAGAAGGTAGATACTACTTTAAAAACATGTGAAGAACAAATGTAAATCAAAACAGGAGATTTCCAAAATCAAGTGTGTCCCTTTTACTTTTAAAAAGGAGATAACTGGACATGAGTCCTAATTGAGACTAGAATGAAAATACAAACAAACACATACAAAAAAGTTGCAAGGAAATGAGAAAGAATCTGTTAGTGGAAATCTTGGTGCATATAATATTTTTTAAATTGCTAAGCAGCAAATGTGAATTTCTAAAAGGAGTAGGCATAAATCAGTGTCAATCAGGAAAAAAAAAATACCTGAAAGATTTTTCAATGGAAATTTTCCATAACATTATGTTATAGGGAATATATATGATGGGGCAAAAAAAAATTGGTTGACAGGTGAGAACTTATGATTCAGAAATTTCTTGGGTGGAAGTCAAATATGACCAATCTTCTATTGCATCTTACACCAACTACAAAGCAAGGGTTTATAGTTCTTTGGAAGTGACTCAGTTCTCTAACACATTATGCTGATGCTGCTACACTTAGGGATAATATCTAATGAGAATATGGGCTTTAATAGTCAGGGGCTGGGGGTCTCATGTCATCCTTGGGCAAGAGACATGGCTTTGGGACTATATGAAGTTGGAACTAAGGACTCTGAATAAAGGAAATTTTGGAATAGGTACATGTTTGTTGAAAGAGAGATTAAAAATACCTTATCCAAAGGCCCAAGAAAATGTCAAGTAAAAAATTATCTCTCTTGTAAGAGCATAAGACCCAATCCTATGGCATCCGTGAATGTGCAGGCAGAATTTAGACACCACACAGTGAATATGAATCTCCAAACTAAAAATTTAATAAAAAAACATATCTGTGAGCGGTGAAAACCGTGGGGCACCTAGCTCACTTAAGACATGTCCATAAGCCCAGGGTAAATTAATATCTTCAGGGAAAGCAATCCTCAAGTTTACTTTGAAACCACAAAGAAAACTTTCAAACCATGCAGGTCATGAAAGAGAAAACCAACCAAACAAACAAACAAAAAAAAATTAATAGCCCCAAGAATCTGAGATAATAAGACAATTTGAAAGATACAATAAATATGTTCAAAATTATTAAAGGCATAAAAGTAGGAGTAGAAATCAAAATGGGAGAAAAGGATGTGATGAAAATAAAATAGGGCATCTTTTAAAATGTACTACCCAGAACTTCTAAGAAAAGAAAATGAAATCATTTCAATTAAAAATGCAATAGGTAAGTTCAATAGTAAATTAGACACAGCCGATGAGAGAAAACTCTTTGAAGTGCAGTACTGAGAGATAGAGATTTAAGAAAATAAATAATCGAATGGTAGGGAAACATGAATAATGAAATGATAAGATCCAAAAAATACCCAGAAGGAGATATAGAAGTGGATTGAGATCATGCAGAGAATTAAGGAGAGCAAAATAAAGGAGACAATGACTGAGGATTTTCCAATTTCAATGAAAGACATGAATGCTTGGCCTGTAGAAGCATGTGAAGTCCTTAGTGAGACAAATAAAATTAAGTCCATACTTGGAAATTCTTAGTTAAACAATAGAACATTAAATGTCATAGTAAGAGTAAAACACATAAAAAATTTAAAAATTAAAAAAATGCAAAAGTGGAATAATCTCCTCCCTGTGCTAATAGAAAATAGCTATCCACTTAGAATTCTGTATATTTCAAACTGTCATTCAACAGTGAGGGTGCCAGTGGAACAGAATAGAGAGCCCAGAAATAAATTCAAACATATACAGTCAACTAATTTTTAACAAGGGCACCAAGAAAACAAAATGAGGAAAGAATAATGTTTTCAAGAAATAGTGCTGGAAAAACTGGATTTCCACATGCAAAGAATGAAGCTGGACACTTATATCACACACCGAAATCAACTCAAAATGGAAAAAAAAGACCTAATTATAAGACCAGAAACTATAAACTATAAAATTATAAAGAAAAGAACATAGAGGAAATGCTCCTGCAGGTTGGCCTTGGCAGTGAGTTTTTGGATGTCACACCAAACGCTCAGTCCACAAAAGTAAAAGTAAATCAATGGGACTACATGAGACTAAAAGGTTTCTGCACCTCAAAGGAAAAAATCAATTAAATGAATAAGTAGCCTATGGATTGGGAAAAATATTTGTAAACCATGTATCCGATAAGGGTTTAATATCCAAAATTTATGATCAACTCATAATTTAATAATGATAAAACAAATAACCCAATAAAGACAATGGATAGACATCTCTCCAAAGAAGACACAAAAAGGGCCAAAGGTATATGAAAAGGTGCTCAACATCACTAATCATCAGGGAAATGAAAATAAAGCCACCATGAAATACCTCAAACCTGTTCGGATGACTATTATCAAAAAGTCAAAACACAACAAATGTTGGTGTGGGAGTGGAGAACAGCAAACTCGGACACTGTTGGTGGAAATGGAGGTTGGCATAGCCATCGTGGAAAACAGTATGGAAGTTTCTAAAGAAATTAAAAATAGAACTACCATATGACCCAGCCATCCCTCTTCCGGACATATGCGCAACATAAATGAGATAATTGCCTCATAGACATACCTGTGTTCCCATGTTCATTGCAGTGCCATTCACAATATCCAAGATATGGAAATAAACTAAGAGTCCATTGATGGAGGAATGAGTAAAGAAACTGTGGTCCATGCATATGGTGGACTATAAATCAGCCCTAAAAACAATGAGATCTTGACATTTGCCACAACATGGATGAGCCCGGAGGACGTTATGCTAAATGAAATAAGCCAGGCACAGAAAGAAAAATACTACATGGTGTTACTTATATATGAAATCTAATCTATATATATTCTAATCTATATAGATACACACACAGACACGCACAGAAAGAAAGGAAAATAGTGGTTACCAAGATAGGGGTGGGGATATAGGCAGATGCATGTCAGATGATACAAAATAGCAGATATGTAGGCTAAACAAGTCTAGCGATCTAATGTATAACATGAGGACCAGAGGTAATAAAATTATACTGTATATGGGATTCATGCTAAATAAGTAGATTTTAGATGCTTTTTCCACAAAAACAAAACAAAACAAAACAAAAAAGTAACTATGTGAGATGATTAATATGTTAATTTCCTTTACTATACAACCTTTTTACTATCTATGTGTATCTTATAGCAACATGTTGTATACCTTAAACATACACAGTACAATTTATGTTAGAAAAGAGTGAAGATGATTTCAAAATATTTTCCATTTGATGAGTTTATAATTCACAAATCCTCATGAAAACAAATTCATGAAAAAGGATATTGAACTAGAAAGAAGGAAATACAAGACACAATTATGAACATAAAAGATACGTAAACAAATGAAAAACTAGGCATCTACTGAAAAACAAAAATAATGACAAATTTTGGACTTAAGAATAAGGCAGAGCTTAAATACTAGAACATAGTAGATGAATAAAGCATTATATATTTCCTCTATTGCTGATAAAAAAGATGGTGATATTATCTCTTAAACTTTTCATGGATAATGACATATTTTAAGGTAAGTTTAAGAATAATGCAAATAAAAGAAAGGCTTCCAATCTGGAGGAGAAGGGAGAGAAAAAAGAAATAAAACAAACTTGATAAGTTTAATGGGTAGATGGAAAGAATGAGTTTTTGAAAAACAAAGTGACTGTGTGATAAAAATAATATTAGAGGAATAAATCCAAGGTGTCAATATTTATAATAAATTATAAATAGATTAATTTAACTTTTAAATGACAGAATTCACAATCTGAATAAAACATGCTATTTTATTTTTTTTAACTATTAACTCGTTTGTTAGCTGTCCAACAAATAGACCTCTAAAGCATAATTTTTCATAAATATCAATAGATTCAATGCTTACTATTGCTTCCTTTATTAAAGCTTCCACAGTTTTATGGTTCTCATTTTAACGCATTTCTTTTTTCTCTTTATGAACTATGTTTTATCATCAAGTATTTATAAACGTGGTAATCATTTCTCTCTATTTGCACTTTTCTTTAGATAATTGAAGGTTCATATGCAGTTACAAGACACAATACAAAGATCCTATACACCATTTACCAAATTTCCCCCAGGAGTAGCATCAAACTACAGTACGACATCACAACCAGGAAACTGGCCTTGATACAGTCACTATACTGCACAGGTGGCGCCACCGGGATCCTTCCTGTTGCCCTTCTGTAGCCACACTCACCTCCCGCTTACCTCCACACCTTCCATAACCCCTGATACCCATGAATTTGCTCTCATTTCTACAAATTTGTCACTTAAAAAGTGTTACATAATGAATTCTTACAATAGGTAAGCTTTGGAGACTGACTTTTTCCCCTCAGCATAATTCCCAAGAGGGTCACCCAAGTTGTTGCTTGTATCAATAATCCATTTATTTTTATTGCTGAGTAGTATTCTATGGTGTGGATGCACCACAGTTTGTTTATTCACTCATTGAAGAACATCAAGATTTTCGAGTTTTTGAACATTGCAAATAAAGCTACTATAAACATTTGTACATGAATCTATTTCTCTAGGATCCATGACCAGGAATCCATTACTCAGTCATGTAGTAGTTTCATGTTTAGCTTTTTTCTTTTGTTTTTTGTTTTTTTTATTTCAGCATATTATGGGGGTACAAATGTTAAGGTTATGTATATTGCCCATGTTCCCCCTCCCACCTCAACTCAGAGATTCAAGCATGACCATCCCTCAGATGTTGCACATCTCACTCATTATGTTTGTATATACCCATCACCTCCTCCCCCCTCCCACCTGCCAGACACCCGAGAAATGTTATTCCTATGTGCCCACTTAGGTGTTGATCCGTTAATACCAATTTGCTGGTGAGTATATGTGGTGCTTGTTTTACCTTTCTTGAGATACTTCATTTAGTAGAATGGGTTCCACCTCTATCCATGAAAATACAAAAGGTGCTATACCGCCATTGTTTCTTAAAGCTAAATAGTACTCCATGGTATACATATACAACATTTTATTAATCCACTCATGTATTGATGAGCACCTGGGTTGTTTCCACAACTTTGCAGTTGTGAACTGTGCTGCTATAAACATTCGAGTGCAGGTGTCTTTTTCATAGAGTGACTTTTGTACTTTTGGGTAGATGCCCAGTAATGGGATTGCTAGATCAAATAGTAGATCTACTTGTATTGCTTTAAGGTATCTCCATATTGCTTTCCACGGAAGCGGAACTA
The DNA here is from genome assembly GCA_008086735.1 of Cheirogaleus medius. Lineage (NCBI taxonomy): Eukaryota > Metazoa > Chordata > Mammalia > Primates > Cheirogaleidae > Cheirogaleus > Cheirogaleus medius. The sequence goes on along the minus strand of VBSM01003199.1, from coordinate 10,838,706 downwards.
GTTTGCAGTCCCAACAGCAGTGTAGGAATGTTCCTATCTGCATCCATGCCAACATTTATTGTTTTGTGATTTTTTGATAAAGGCCATTCTTACTGAAGATAAGTGATATCTCATTGCAGTTTTGATTTGCATTTCCCTGATGATTAGAGATGTTGAGCATTTTTTCATATGTTTGTTGGCCATTATTCTGTCTTCTTTTGAAAAGTTTCTGTTCATGTCCTTTGCCCACTTTTTGATAGGGTTGTTTGATTTTTCCATGCTGATTTTCCTGAGTTCTAAATAGATTCTAGTTATCAGTCCTTTATCAGATGTGTAGCTTGCAAAAATTTTCTCCCATTCTATGGGTTGTCTGTTTGCTCTCTTGACAATTTCTTTGGCTGTGCAGAAGCTTTTTAATTTGATCAGGTCCCATTTATTTATTTTTGTTGCTGCTGTGATTGCCTTTGGGGTCTTCTTCATAAATTCTTTGCCTAGGCCAATGACTAGAAGAGTACTTCCAACGTTTTCTCCAGAATTCTAATAGTTTCACACATAAGGTGTTACCCAGCGTGAGTTGATTTTTGTATGAGGAGAAAGTGTGGGTTCTGTTTCAGTCTTCTACATGTGACTATCCAGTTTTCCCAGCACCATTTATTGAATAAGGATTCTTTTCCCCAGTGTATGTTTTTGTCTGCTTAGTCAAAGACTACATGGCTATATGATGATGGTTTTATATCTGGGTTCTCAGTTCTGTTCCACTGGTCAATGTCCTGTTCTTGTGCCAATCTCAAGCTGTTTTAATTAATATAACCTTGTAGTATAGTTTGAAGTCTGTTAAATTGATGCCTCACATTTTTTTTTATTGCCTAGGATTGATTTCGCTATACGGGGTCTTGTCTGGTTCCATATGAAGCGTAAAATTATTTTTTCTATATCTGTAAAAAATAATGATGGTATTTTTATAGGGATTGCATTGACTCTATTGGTCACTTTGGGTAGTATAGACATTTTAACAATATTGATTCTGCTGACCCACAAGCATGGTATGTTCTTCCATCTGTTTCTCTGCTATTTCCTTCTTCAGTGTTTCATAGTTCTCCCTGTAGAGGTCTTTTACCTCCTCAGTTAAGTATATTCCTAGGTACTTTATTTCCTTTGTTGCTATTTTTAAAGGAATCAAGTCTTTGATTTGGTTCTCAATTTTACTGTTGTTGGTATATATGAATGCTTCTGATTTCTGTATATTGATTTTGTATCCTGAGACTTTACTAAATTCATTTATCAATTCAAGGAGCCTCTTGTTTGAATCCTTGGGGTTTCCTAGGTATAATATCATGTCATCAGCAAAGAGTGAGA
>VBSM01003199.1:10809278-10837271 GCA_008086735.1 Cheirogaleus medius | reverse complement strand
ACTTCCAGCACTATGTTGAATAGAAGTGGAGATAGTGGGCAGCCTTGCCTTGTTACAGTTGTAAGTGGGAATGCTTTCAGTTTTTCACCATTCAGTATGATATTGGCTGTGGGTTTGTCATATATGGCTTGTATCATTTTTAGGTAAGCCCCGTCTATGCCTATATTCTTGAGCATTCTTATCATAAAAGTGTGTTTAATTTTGTGGAATGCTTTTTCTGCATCTATTGAGAGGATCATATGGTCTTTGTTTTGCTTCTGTTTATATGGTGAATTACATTTATAGATTTGTGTATGTTGAACCATCCTTGCATCCTTGGGATGAAGCCCACTTGGTTGTGATGGATTATTTTCTTGACAAGGACCTGAATTCGACTGGCTAGGATTTTGTTGAGAATTTTTGCATCTATATTCATAAGGGATATTGGTCTGTAGTTTTCTTTTTTTGATATATCCATTCATGGTTTTGGTATCAGGGTTATGTTCACTTCATAAAATGTGTTGGGGAGGATTCCATCCTTCTCGATGTTGTGGAATAGTTTATGCAAGTTAAGCACCAGTTCTCCTTTGTATGTGTGGTAAAATTCAGGTGTGAAACCATCTGATCCAGGACATTACTTTTTCAGAAGATATTTTACTGCTGTTTCAATTTCAGTACTTGATATTGGTCTGTTCAGGAATTCTATTTCTTCCTTGTTGAGCCTAGGGAGGCTATATGTTTCTAAGAAATTGTCCATTTCCTCCACAGTTTCCAGTTTTTGTGCATAGAGGTTTTTGTAGTATTCATAAATTATATCTTGTATCTCTGTGGTATCCATTGTAATTTCTCCTTTATTGTTCCTGATGAAGCTTATTAGAGATTTTTCTTTTCTGCTTTTCATTAGTCTAGCCAAAGGTGTGTCAATTTTGTTTATTTTTTTAAAGAATGAACTATTTGTCTTATTAATCTTCCGTATAGTTTCACTGTTGTCAATTTCATTTAGTTCTGATTTTATCTTAATGATTTCCCGTCTTCTGCTGGGTTTGGGGTTGGTCTTTTCTTCTTTTTCCAGCTCTTAGAGATGATTCTTTAGGTTGTCTATTGGTGATCATTTCGACTTTTGGATATAGGCATTTATGGAAATAAACTTTCCTCTCAGGACTGCTTTAGCTATGTCCCACAGGTTTTGATAACTTGTGTCTCCTTTGTCATTTAGTTCAAAGAGTCTTTTGATTTCCATCTTGAATTCCTCGTTTATGAAGTGATCATTTAGCAGAAGATTGTTTAGTTTCCATGACTTTGTGTAGAAATAAGAGTTCCTGTTAGGGTTGATTTCTACTTTTATTCCATGGTGATCTGAAAACATACATGATATAATTTCTATTTTTGAAAATTTTTTGAGACATGCATTGTGTCCTAGAATATGGTCAATCTTAAAGAATGACCCATGAGCTGGTGAGAAGAACGTATATTCAGGAGTTTTGGGGTAGAATGTCCAGTAAATGTCAGTCAGGCCTATTTGTTCTAAAGTTCTGTTTAAGTCCATTATTTCTTTGTTGATTTTGTGTTTGGAGGATCTGTCCTGTGCTGTCAGTGGGGTGTTAAAGTCTCCTCCTATTATGGTGTTGTTGTTTATCCATTTGTTTAGATCAAGTAGAGTGTGCTTTATGAATCTGGGTGCAACGAAGTTGGGTGCATACATGTTTAGAATTGTTATGTCTTCTTATTGAACTGTACCCTTCACCATTATATAGTGACCTTCTTTGTCTTTTATTACTTTTGTTGATTTAAAAACTAAGTTATCTGTAATCAGCACTGCCACGCCAGCTTTCTTTTGGCATCCATTTGCTTAAAATATTGTTCTCCACTCCTTTACCTTTAGTCTAACTGCCTCCTTGCAGGTTAGATATGTTTCCTGAAGGCAGCACATACTTGGCTTGTATTTTTTTATCCATTCGGCCAGCTTATATCTCTTGAGTGGGGAGTTCAAGCTATTCACATGTATTGAGATAACTGAAAGGTGGGGCAGATTTCTGTTCATTATGTTGGGTTTAACTTTGTTGCTTTGTTTTCTCTCTTGAGCCATAGTGGTATCTGGCCTTTGATCTTTAGCTTTTGAGTGGATTTACATTCGTGAGTGTTTATTATGCTGATCCTTGGGTAACACTGTTTTGAGTACTTCTTGAAAGGCTGGTCTTGTCTTGGTGAATTCCCTCAGTCTTTGCTTATCTGAGAATGTCTTGATTTCTCCTTCGTATACAAAGCTTAGTTTTGTAGGTAACAAGATTCTAGCCTGGGCATTATTCTTTTTCAGAAGTTTGAGAATGGGGCCCCAGGCTCTCCTTGCTTGTAAGGTTTCAGTAGAGAATTCTGACGTTATTCAGATTAGCTTTCCTTTGTATGTTACCTGCTTCTTTCATCTTACAGATCGTAGAAGAGCCTCTTTAATTGATACTTTGGTCAGTCTGATGACTGCATGTCATGATGTCTTCCTGTTTGAAATGAATCTCCCAGGGGTCCTTTGAGATTCTTTAACTTGAATATCGAGATTTTTACCAAGGTCTGGGAAATTTTCCTCTATTACATCTTCAAATAGCTTATCCAACCCTTGAGTGCTTTCTTCCTCCCCTTCTGGTACCCCTATAACCCTCACATTAGGTTTCTTCACATAATCCTACATTTATTGTAGGCTTTGCTCTTTTCTCTTGTTTCTCTGCTTTATCTCTGTGACTGACTTATTTAATTGGATGGTGTTATCTTCAATCTCTGAGATTCTTTCTTCTGTTTGATCTACCCTGTTCTTGAGGCTTTCCACTGTGTTTTGTAGTTCCCTGAATAGATTCTTCAATCCCAGGAGTTTGGTTTGATTTTTCTTTATTATTTCAATTTCTTTAGTGAATTTTTCTTCCAGGTCCTGGAATCTTTCTGTGGTTTCTTTGTGTTGGCTATCCATTTTTTCTTTCAAGTCATTGAATTTTCTTATAATCCATGTTCAAAATTCTTCTGTCATTTTAGTGTTCTGATTTCGGTTGATGTCCAATTCTGAGGGGCTGGTGTTCCTCTTTGAGGGCTTGCTTTCTGTTTGAGTCTTCACATTTCCAGATTTCCTCAGGCAGCTGTAGGGCCCCAAAAGGGAAGGTCCCATTCCCTGGAGATGTCTCTGCCTGGTGGCTATATTATCTCTCTTGGCAGCCATGGATAGGGAAGGAGGAGGGGAGAATGTAGCAATATGGCACCTGCCATGCGGCTCGGGTCTGTGCACACAGAGGTGCCCCGAGGGAGTTGTGAGTCTGGTGCTGCATTCGCTACAGGCTTACCACTTGAGAGCAGTGGCCATCTCTGGGCTGGGGTCTGCAGGTCTCTCCAACCACTGAGGAGCCCACCAGCAGTCCGAGATGCAGGTGAGGGGAAAGTTAACTGCTCCACCTACCCTTTTCACTGATCTCCAAACTTCTCGGGAGCTCACTTCTTCCAGTTCTCCTCCGCAACTTCCTCCCATGGAGTCTGCCATAGTCTCCGGTACCACTCCTTCCAACCCTCATCCAATGTATGCTTATCTGCTTGCTTATTTCTTCTACTTTCTTTTAATATCTGTCTTTTTTGCAGAGACACTTTGGCTGGTGGTTTTTCTCATCCACCATCTTGCTCCCTCCCCTTGTTTTTGTTTTTAACAAACTTCTGATCTATTTTCCAAAGTGGCTGTACCCTATTATATTCCCACCAGCAATGTAGGAAATCTGGTTTCTCCTCATACTGGACAGAATTGTCCTATGTATTTTTCATTGCAGCCATTCGGATACGTGTGCAATGATATCTAATTTTGGTTTTAATTTGCAGTTTCCTAATGCCTAATGACATAGGGCATCAATAAGCACAATGCCGTGTGATCATTGGCCATTTGCATATCCTCCATGCTTTTTACCCATGTTCTAGTTGAATTATTTGTTATTTATGTCAAGTTTCAAGAGTCCAGATTCAAATCTTTTGTCAGATATATGATTTTGCAAATATTTTCTTCCACTCAGTAGCTTATTTTCACATTCTTTTAACAGTGTCTTCCAAAGAGCAAAAGCTTTTATTTTTATTTTTAGAAATTTTTTAGAGATGAACTCTCATCATGTTGCCCAGACTGGAGTGCAGTGGAAATTCACAGATATGATCATAGCACAATGCAGCCTCAAACTCCTGGGCCTAAGGGATCCTCCTGCCTCAGCCTCCCAAGTGCCTGAGACAACAGGCATGCACCACAATGCCTGGATCAAAATGTTTTAATTTTTATGAAGTAAGTTTATCAGTTCTTTATTTTATGGCTTGGGTTTATAATGTTTCCAAGAATTCTTTCCCTAGCCTTGAATCCTAAAGTTTTCCTTCTGTTTTTTTAAAGTTTTCTAGTTTTTCATTTTACATCATTTAAGTGTGTGATTCACTTTGAGTCTTTTTTAATAAGATGTCAGATGTAGGTCAAGTTTCTTTTTTTTTTTTTTTTTTTTTTTTTTTTTTTTTTTTTTGCCTATGGATGTCCATTTGCCCCAGCACCATTTGTTTAAATTTTCGTCTATTTAATTGCTTTTATGCTTTTGTCAGAAAACAATAGGTCATATCTGTGAGCATCTATTTTAAATTCCCTATTCTGTTCCATTCATCTATATATCTATCCTTTGCAAATAGCACATAATCTTGATCATTGTAGCTACGTAAGTCTTGAAATAAGATAGACTATTTCCTTCCGCTTTATACTTTTTTCAAAATTATTTTAGCTATTCTAGTTTTGACCTCATATATAAATTCTAGAATAATCTTTTTGATATGCACAAAAAGATATTGCTAGGATTTTGATAGTATTTTTGTTAAATCGTATATTAATTTACAATAGAAGGATTAACATCTTTACTATATTAAGTCTCTTCCAGTCTGTGAAAGCATTAATTTAGTTCACCTTTGGTATCTTTCACCAGCGTCATATAGTTTTTGGCATACAATCTTGTGCATGTTTTGTTATGTTTGCACCAAAATATTTCCTTTTTTGAATAATTGTAAATTATATGTATTTTTAATTTCAATCCATGTGTTCAGTGCTAATATATAGAATCACAATTGACTTTTGTATTGTGATTTGATAATTGTAATCTTGCTAAAGTTGCCTATTAGTTCTAGGAGTTTTTGTGTAGATTCCTATAGATTTTCTCCATACATAATTATATTATCTGAAAATAAGAGAAATTTTATCTCTTTCTTTCCAATGTATATATCTTTTATTTCCTTTTCTTGCCTTATCACTTTGCTTATAAATTTTATTTTGAATAAGAGTAGTGAGAGCAGACATTCTTGCATTTTCCCCAGTCAGAGGGGAAAAGTATTTATTCCTGTGCTTGGCTTCTTGAAGAACTGCCAAAGTGTTTTCCATGTCAGATGTATTAATAGCATATTACATTTCTTCCACCAGCAATGTAAAAGGGTTACATTTTTTCCATTTCCATGCCAACACCTATTATTTTCCATTATTATTATTATCATTATTATTACCATACTAGTAGGTATAGGTCTATTTCTGGGCTGTCTATTCTGTTCCCTTGACCTATTTGTCCATTCTGTCTCCAGTACCACACTGTCTTTATCACTATAGCTTTATAATAAGTCCTAAAGTCCACTGGTGTCAGTCCCATGACTTCATTTTTCTCCTTGAATACTGTGTTGGCTGTTCTGGCTCTTTTGCATCTCCGTATAAACTTTGGAACTATTTGTCTATATCCACAAAGTAACTTGCTGGGATTTTGATTGGAATTACATTGAATCTATAGATCAAACTGGGGAGAACTGGCCTTCTGAGAATATTGATTCTTCTTATTATGAACATAGAGTGTGTCTCTAGTTCTTTAATTCTTTGATTTCTTTCATCAGAATATTATAGCTCTCCTCATACAGATCTTGTGCATACTTTGTTAGATTTATATCTAAGTATTTTACTTGTGAGGGTTCTAATGCAAATGGTATTATTTTTAAATTTCAAATTCCAATTATTTATTATGATATAAATAAAATAATATCATACCCTGCAACCATGCTATAATCACTTATGAGTTCCAGGAGTGATGTTGTTCTTGATGTTTTTGGTTCTTTCAAATTTTGGGGGTACACAATCATGTCATCTACAAACAAAGACAATATTATTTATTCTTTTGTAATCTGTATAAATTTTGAAAGGTAGTCTTACCTATCTAACTAATCTAACAGATGAAAATACACTATGAAACAGAAAGTAAGAGACATAAACTCACAACTACCCTTTGTTTAATTAAGACTGTGTGAGGCCTAACTTGTTATCTCTGAGTTCTTTCTCAGCCTTGCAAAAGTTCCTGAGTGGACAGTAGGAGTGCAATCTTCCCCTGCTTCCTCAAGAAGAGACAGTACCAGATGTCGCCCACTATAGAGAGGAAAGAATAAACTAATTTCTGCTATCAATCTGCTACATGAGAAACAGAAAAAGCCAACATAGCAGCTTCACAGCCACTTTTATTATCAGTCCCCTGAAGCAGAGGGAAAGAAAGCCATTTCTACCTTTTAAAAGCACTGAGCAACTTTCCTTGCCCACCTGACATTGCTTTCCTTCCTCTATGTGTTGTGGCCACTCTCTCTTTAATGTGTAAATTTAGGTTAGTAATTTAAGATCTTTCTCTTTTTTTGTTAATGCAAGCATTTACAGCTATAAATTTCCCTTTGAGCCTGCTTTCATTGCATTTCATAAGTTTTGGAATATTTATTTTCATTATTCATATCTAAGTATTTTTAATTTCCCTTGTGATTTCTTCTTTGACCCATTTGTTGCTTCAGTATGTTTAATATTACATATTTGTAAATTCTCCTTCTGTTTTCCTTCTATTTATCAACTTCTAGCTTCATCCAGTTGTTTTTGGAAAATATGGTTTGCGCAGTTTCCATCTCTTTAAAATTGGTTGAGACTGTTCTTTTGGCCTAACATGTGGTCCATACTGGGTAACGTTACATGTACACATGAGAAGAATGTGTATTCTGCCATGGTTGGTTGGAGATATGTACATATATGTCTCTAGGGCTAGGTGGGGTTTTTATCATTATTTTTACAGTGTTATTGAAGTCCTTGATTTCCTTATTGATCTTCTATTTAGGTGTTGTTAACATAATAGTAATAAATTATTTTGGATTTGAAACATTAATGAATTTACTTCTTGTCTGTTGAGTTTTGTTTTGGTACAATTGGAGTGTTTTGGCCCTTGCGTGCTGTAATTCCCTTCTTTTTTATTTTAGTGTCCTTTGTGTTTTTTTATTTGGCATGTGTTGTTTTCTTTCCTTTCTTCTTACTCATATTTCCCAGGGGCAGCTTTGTTCTTACTCTGCTTACTCTGAGAGATTCTACAGGAATTCTTCTAGACTTTCTTTCCCTTTATTTCAGACTTGCCTGTGTTTTCCACTCAAAGCAGCCAAGGCCACATTGTGTTTGATACACTGAGTTATAACTGCAGTGAGAGAAAGCACATTCAGCTGCCTTGTTGGAGCAACCAGGCTCTGTTCTTCATGTATCCTGCTAGCAGGGGGCGTGCTCTTTCACTGGAAGGACACTCACAGGATTCTCTTGTTTTTCTCAGTCGGTTTTGAGCCCAGGCTTCCAAGTGAGAAAAATCAATCCTCATTTTTGCTTCCTCCATTGTCTCTAGCTCTCTACAGCTTTTCTTCCAGTTTTCTATCTCTAACCTATTACCACTGCAGTCAGCAGAGGACAAATATCCCTTCATCGACTTCTCTCTAAAAGTAGGGATATTAAAGAGAATTCTGGAACTTTAGAACTTGTCAATATCTTTCCTGTAGTTAGGCCTGACTAGAAACAATCTTCTCCAGCCAGACTTTGTTATCTTTTTGTTATCTCAGGACACTAAGACCTGGCAAATTAACATATACATGTAGTTTAAGCCATATTCCAGATCCAACATAATGTTGGCAGACTCACAAACCTATGCTTCTGTCTTGTGTGTGATGCTCACATTATATGGTTCCTGCCAATTACATTTGCTCTGTGGTGTTTATGAATAAACACACTGTTAAAGTTTGGCTGCAGATGCACTGGACCCCTGGCAGGTGGTTAGTCTGTGGGAAATAGCACAGAGGAAGGAGAAAACATAGCAGGCCTGGAAGACAGCAAGTAGTTTAGTATGATGAGAGAACAGAGAATATGGGAGGGAGCAGAAAGACATGAGGCTAAGAGGTACAAATAAATCAGAAAATAAAGGGCATGACTATTAAAGAACTCTAGACTTTATTCTGAAGACAATGGGTAGCCACTGAAGAAAGGGTTTAGAACACTAAAGAGCAACATAATCATATAAGCGTTTCAGAATTATCTCTCCGAGGACAATGTGAGAGCTGAATTTAATAGCAGAAAAATTGGAGACAAAGAAACCAGTTAGGAAATTATTATTGTTCTCTGGTCAAAAGATGAGGTGGATCCCACTGTGCTCCAGTCACAAGACCAGGAGAAGATCCTGAGCGCCACAGGAGGGGAACAGGGCTTCCACCACCGATAATAGCACAGCCTAGGAGCAGTATGCTAACCTCAAATCTATCCATCAGAACCTCCGGTCAGAGAACTAAATAGTACCCCTGACTCCTCAAAGCTACTGCAATACAGTGGGAGCTTCACCAGGTTCTAACATAGAGTTTCTTTGACCTTCATCATTCACGCTTCTGACCATGCTAAGGATTCAGTAGCGATCTTTTTCTTTCCCACAGGGCTGCAGCTGTCATGTGGAAAAGGAAATGACACTGCACATGTGTAGGATAAGTGGTGTATTCGTACGATACAGAAAATAAAACAGAAACAAATTATGGGGGAGAGAGAAGGCAAAAGAAGGAAGGGGTTCCTATATATGACGAATTAAAACTAACCCCAAAGTGCCAAAGTGCCATGGTGGTAGACATGCTAAATTAAAATTGCCACCAGATAATCTTGGCATTTTAGCAACAGAACTCTTAAAACTGTTTGTAGGAATAACAGATTAAAGTTTGGGGGATATTTGTTACAAAAGCAGGCTGGCACCAGGTCGATTTTTATTTATTTATTTTTTTATTTTAATCAATATTTTAATTCCATTGGGATTCATAGTTCTCTACATAGTTGCTTCTCTACAAAAGTGGAATTCCACTGCCTTCTTCCCCTCTTCGTCTCCAAGGTTTTTTATGACTCTTTTCCTTTGTGCCTCAATATCTCCAAATAACATGCTAACGTTGCTGCATCTTGATTTTCACTTTTTTTTTATTTCAGCATATTATGGGGGTACAAATATTATGGTTACTTATATTGCCCATGCCTTCCTCCCCCCTCGAGGCAGAGCTTCAAGCGTGACCATCCCACAAACATTGCACACCTCACTCATTATGTTTGTATATACCCATCCCCTCCTCCCCCCTCCCACATGCCCAACACCCAATAAATGTTATTCCTATATGTCCACTTAGGTGTTGATCCGTTAATACCAATTTGCTGGTGAGTACATGTGGTGCTTGTTTCTCCATTCTTGAGATACTTCACTTAGTAGAATGGGTTTCAGCTGCATCTAGGAATCTACAAGAGGCGCTATACCACCATTGTTTCTTAAAGCTGAATAGTACTCCATGGTATACATATACCACATTTTATTAATCCACTCATGTATTGATGGGCACCTGGGTTGTTTCCACAACTTTGCAATTGTGAACTGTGCTGCTATAAACATTCGAGTGCAGGTGTCTTTTTCATAGAGTGTCTTTTGTTCTTTTGGGTAGATGCCCAGTAATGGAATTGCTGGATCAAATGGTAGATCCACTTGTATTGCTTTAAGGTATCTCCATATTGCTTTCCACAGAGGTTGAACTAGTTTGCAGTCCCACCAGCAGTGTAGGAGTGTTCCTATTTCTACACATCCTCGCCAACACTTATTGTTTGGGAACTTTTTGATTTTCACTTTTAAGAATTAGCTATCAACTTCCCACAATGGAAGGTAGCCTGCTTTTAATGTTCCCACAGATCTGCCTGCCCCCTCTTCACCCCCCTGCATCCTTGCACCATTCACCCTCTGCTCTCCCCTCTCCCCTCCCCCCTCTGACATCATAGAATTGTAACTCGGGTTAACTGAATCATCAGTTTTTACATGATTTTGACAATTTAAATTCTATTTAGACCTGAACTGTAGTAAACTGACTACTTTTACTTTGTACCATAACTTGTAATATTTCCTACAATGAATAATTATTATTTTATTGTTATTATTGTCTTATTCTTTTTGTTAGTTATTTTATAGGCTTATTACTAATTTCACCCCAAACTCTCCTAAAACAATGACATTTCAGGTCTTGTATTAATGGCATCTTCTTGGAAAAATCTGTCCTGAAACCTCTTGCTAGATTCAAAATGGACTAAATTCCTGTAATTCTGGTACAAAGCTGCCATGTAGTCTTCCTCCCGCACTGCCACAATGGTAATATTTTTGGATCCTCTGGTGACTGGACCCTTGTTCTCCCCTTTTGGTAGGCCACATATTCCCACTGCTGCTTCTTAAAAACAAAGCATGGTAAATACATTTTTGACATACTACATCTTATAAAAATATTTATTATACATTGTCACTTGATTGATAATTTAACTTGCAAAAGAATTCTAGATCGAAATTAATTTTTCCCTAAAATTTTAAAGTCTTGTGTCTTTTGTTAGTGTAAGAGAAGTCTCAAGCCATTCTGATCAACTCCTGATGTTTTTTTTTAATGTGACCTCTGTATTTTCTTTTTGTCTTTCTAGAATTTTATTGTTGTTCTTAGCATTCAGATTTTTTCTTATGATGCACCTTGTCCTCAGTCTATTTTCATCCAACAAGCCAGGTACAGGTACCTTGGGTTCTTCCACTTTGGACACTCAAGCCTTGCCTGTCTGAAGATATTTTTTCAATCATTTTGTTGCTGATTCTTTTCTCAATTATTGTGAAACATCTCTCTGGCACATATCATACCTTCTGGATTATTTTTCTAATTTTGTACCTTTATTTTACTATTACCAATCTTACTTTTTTGTCTTATTTTCTGAAAGATGTCTGCACCCAGTAGGCACCTAATTATACCTTTTCACCTTCTATTGAGTTCTTGCCTGCATAATTTTGAGATGTTCTTTTGTCCTGTGAACATTTATTTTCCTTCTAAGTTCCTTTTATTAATTCATAATTGTAAAGTCTTTTCATCTTTCTCTAAAGGCATTTATTGATAATTATTTTTTGAAGTCTTGCTGTTATTGACAATGCTGCTCCAATTTGCTTTCTTATTTGTTGAATCTGGTCTAAATATCTCATGCAAGAGGCCTTCTTTAAAAATCTAATAATCTTAGGTTATCTATTCATCATTAAGTACTGCAAGCTAAAATCTATTGGTAAACTCTGAGTGTGGGTACTGTGTGCTTGTCTCATAGGCATTTGACTGATCTGTTTGGTAAGGCAGGTCAGAGCTTCTAGAGAAATCCTTCCCCACCTCCAGAGGAAAGGGGAGCAGCCAGCTGCTGCACTCAGGAGGATGAGTAGAGTTAGACTTCAGGCTCCTTGGCCTCCAGCGGGCGTGCATTCACTGGGTGGTTGTAGCCCTCAATATTTCAGTCTTCCATTATCTAGGGACATTTTATTTTACCCTCCTTGAAGGGCAACTTCAAGTGTTTTCCTGGCATCAGAGAAGGCAGTGGCCCAGGGAAGTAAAGTGAGACCAGGATCTAACTGATCCTCAACAACTTCTACCTACCCATCTTCATCTTTATCTTACCTACCCACCCCATTACTTCTGTTTCAGGGGATACATTTTGCACCAATCCCTGAGACTCTCAGAGATGCTGCAATGTCAATCGTGTTGTCGTTCAGTTCATACCCTCACCCCCACCCACACACCCAAGTGCTTCTAAACATGAGGGAGCCCTCAGTACTAGTATTTTACAGTTTCCAACATATTGTTGTGGTTCTCTCCACGCCATGTTCCCCCTCTTTATGTGTTTATTAACTAACAAACCAAAAATAGTCTCATATTACTGTTTAATGGGATTGTAAGAGGGAGTGAAGTTAGATGTATGTGGTCCATCAGTCATATATACTCACAAGCCACACGCTAGTTTTCGTTTGACCATGTACTTTAAATTCTGCTCAGCTCAAGTCATAGTTAACAGTCTAAACAGGTCCCTTGGGCAAATCCAATTTGTCTATCTTCAGAGAAGTACTTAACTAAGCAAATGATCAGGTTTTTTATATATGGAAAAAAAGAGTATCAGACACATGCATAGACACACCCACATGCACACACACACATACATATTTTATTAGTCAGGGTTCTCCAGGAAACACAACCAACAGGGTGTGCATGTGTGTATAAATAGGTAGCGGGGATTTAAGCAATTATGAAGACTGAAAAGTCCAAAATCTACAGAGCAGGCTAAGGACGCAGGGAAGAATCAACGCTAAAGTTTGAAAGCCATCTGCCGGCATAATTCCTTCCTTCTTGGCAAAGTCAATCTTTGTTCTATTAAATCCTTCAACCGATGGGATGAGGCCCACCCATATAACAGAGAGCAATCTGCTTTGCTGATAATCCACCAAGTTAAATGTAGATCTCATCCAAAAACACAGAAAAAAATGTTTGACCAAATACATGGACGCCATGGCCCAGCCACATTGACACATCACATTAGCCATCACACACACTCTCTCACACACATGCATACTCACACAGACACACACAATTTTAATTAGTAGAAACTGATGTCTGTATGAAACATAGTGGTTAAGGGCTCAGGTCTTAAACTACCTGAGTCTAAAATTGAACTTATTTTACCTTTAAAGCTCATTTTCTTTGCTCCCCTTCTTCTTCTTCTTGTTTTATTTTCTTCATTTTCTTACAATGAGAAGAATAATAATGGTATACACTTATAAGGAGAGTATGTGTTTTATAAATACACTACAGAATGAATTGATAATGCAGGTGAAGCTGACTGTCTGTCTGGTGTGTCCTATCACTTCTGTTATCACTATAGTCTTCTCTTAAATATTAATTCCTCAGAGAGGCATTTCCTACTCATTTTCTCTAATATAGTGTTCCCCACCACTCATTAACACCTTTCCGTGCCTTATTTGCCTTCCTAATACTCTCAGAGGGCAGAGATCTTTTTGTTTTGTTCACCACTGTGTTTCTGCAAAGTACCTGACATATGCATGGAAAGCAAAAGGGAAAAGAATGGAACACACAGATTTTCAGTATCACAGAAATTAGACATGTGCTCAAACCACGGTAACTGTTTTTGTTGGACTTGGTCTCAAAAAAATATTGAGCTCCTTTTCAAAACTAAACACAATATAAGCATCTGTTAGTACTGCAAAGCAGAATAATGGAAAAATTAAAAATTCAACTTTGACAAAATAAAAACATCCACTCATTAAATATGTAATTAAATATGTAATTGAATGGACAAACCACAGAGACTGAAAAATATTTTTCAAAAAGCATATATCTGGCAAAGGACTGGTATTCAGAATTTATAAAGAAGTTGTGCATTTCAATAACAAAAACTCAACCAATCTAGTAAAACATGAGCAAAATATTTTCAGATACTTCTCAAAAGAAGATATAAATATGACCCATAAGCACATGAAAAATCACTCAACATTATTGGACAGCAGTGAAACATACATAAAAGCTACAGTGAGATATAGTCCCCCAACCAGGATAGCCAAAATTAAAGATTGATAATAATAAATGTTAACAGGTATAAGTGGCATTAAATCTGTTACAGTGTTAGTAAGAGTATAAAATGGCACTAAACCCACATCTCTTCAGCAATTCTAAAGCTAGCTATTTATCCAAGAGAAATGAAAATATATATCCACAAAAAACCTTATACCATATGCTTATGGAGGATTTATTCATAAGGCCAAAATCTTGAAACAGCTTGGTATTCACCAATAGGAAAGTGGATAAACAAACTGTAGTATAATGAGATAAAAATATTATTTAGCAATAAAAAGAAAAGAGCTAATGCAACAGGGATGAACCTCAAAAATATTATGAGGTTACATAATACAAGAAACCTTGTACTGTACATGAAAAACCCTGTACTGTGTGATTCTATTTATATGAATTTTGAAAATACACAAATTTAGTCTGTGGTGGAAAAAAAAATCAATAACAATTGCTTAGGGTGGTGGTGGTGGGAAAGATTAAGGAATCTGGGAGAGATTAAGGAGAAAGTTTAATTATTGATAGGGGTTTGGTTGCTCAAGTATATGCATTTGTCAACACTTACCAAAAGAAAATAAGATTTATGTAGTTTATCTTTTGTAAATGTTACCTCAAAGGGCAGAAAACACTATTAGCAAACATTGAAATCTACTTAATGATATGCAGGCAGGAGTATTTATCATGCACATTTATTTAATTTACTATGAAATTAATCAAAAAGATAAGATGGATTCATAGATGGAGACACTGGTGACAAGAAGACTAGACATCTGGTGAAGCAAGCGTGGTGAAATATTACTAGTGGACTCTAGAGGGTGTTTCCTATAAAATCCATTCAATTTTGCCATTCGTTTCAGAATGCTGATAGTAAAATGTTGGAAAAAATAAAATCTGAATTTAAAAAAATTAAAAGAATCAAAGATATCATAGGTTTTCAGGAACCTAAGGTGTTTTTATAGCTCTAGTTATACTTCTGAGCTTTGGGTTTTCAAAAATTCAAGGCAAAAGGACAGATACACTGGATTATAGAGTCCTCACTGCCTGGAAATAGATGGTACCTGGTCATGCAACAATCTAAGTATGATGCTACATAAGCCTGCCTTGCTCCCCAGCTATGTTCTTTAGCTCGGAGGTAATCTGAAAAAAGAAATTAAGTAAACAAAATACCGGCACATTATTCTTTCTTTTGTCTTTGAAAGATACAAAGAAGCATATGTTTTCCAAGAAAGTTTCATTTAAATTTCAAAGACGTGAATCACATTCTACGACCAAAGAGCACATGCTGGTGACCGCCAATGAGGCTGACCCAATTCCTGCCTCATGAAACCATTCAGCACCAATTACCCTCCCTGGGTTAAATCAATACCTTGAAGTCAATATCTGAAGTTTTGGTGTTATATTACCACCAAGCATTTCAAAGTATGCTGTTTCACAGACGGTACTTCAAATACAATTGTTCTGAAGGGACTTGGGAAGAAAAATACAGCTATAAAGTAGCTGAAAAATACTCAGTGATGAAAATATCACTAAGTAGAGAGTAAGGATTACATAGTGGCCATGCTGTAAGTCTCGTAATAGGCAAGATTTCTCACCTGAATTTTCTTCTTCATTTTACAAAACATGGGCCTGGGTACATTTGCTCCTATCATTTGTTTGCATTTTAACATTTATCACACTGGATTATCACCGTTTACACAGGGAATATTCTACTAGACTTAAGGCAAGGCCAATATACTTTTCATCTCTATATTTCAGCTAGGTACTAGATACACTTACAAGGTAGAAATAAAGTTAAGTATTTGATAAATGAATGATGAAGGAAAGAATAAATACTTTTGGTTAATTTGATTGTGTATAGAGTTTGACTCCATGTATTAGCTGATGCCATATCTTAAAATGGCCTATCACTTAGAAATATTTTAGTTGCAAATAAACAAAAACCAACCCAAAGTAGTTTAAGGGAAAAAACAACAACAACAACAAAACTCATGTAATGAAAAGTTCAATGATAACGTTACCAAAAGTTCAGTACTTGTCACTGAGGCAGCATCAGAGGAATGAGGACAAGTGGTTTGAGCAGAAGGAAAGACGAGTTTATTGATTTGCTGGCAAATGAGGAGGCTGGCAGACTCCTGTCTCAAAGTACCAGCATCCTGCCTCTGAGCAGAAGTACAGAGCTTTAAAAGGTTCTGGTTAATCCCATAATCCCATCTTCAACTAAAACAATCTCCAGATTGATCCTATTTACAGCTAAGACAATCTCGTGACCTCTGCCTGGACAATTCCCTTGAGCCATCTCCTGTGGCACAAAGAACGAAGGACACTCCCCTGCCCCTCCTGACCACTGGCCTGAGGCACAGATGTACGTTTTCGTTCTCAAAAGGGTGAAGGGGTTTTGAAGAGACAAAAAACATTTTTACCCTTTTTCAAGCCATTGTCTCTGTTATAATAAGACTAGTTTTAGATGTACATTTTCTGGAACGAATGTAAATCTATTTTCTCTTCATCTCTCAGCTCTCCTCTGCTCTGCTATTCTTACATTTTTGTCTCACTGGCAGACTCTCCCCTGAGGTCCCAGTTGGCTGACTGCAACTCCCACAGAACATCTTTTCAGGTTTGGATCAAGTAGAAAAAGAGAAATCCTTTACCCTGTATCCACAGCAATAGTCCTGATAGTGGCACTGATTGTTGTAGCTTGGATATCTCTCCCCTACCTGTATGTCAAAGTTTTTGTTTCACATGAACTATCAATTCCCATTCTATACACAATGAATAAATTCAAAACCCATAAAGGATCTAAAAAGAACCTACAAACCCTTATTTGAACAACATGTATAATAAAATATTTTTCTGAAACATTTCTCATATACAATACTAGACAAACTGCTTTTATTACATTTATTCTCCAAGGAATCTTTCAGGCAGATGATACATTACATAAAAATCACTTCCTAATGGTTTTCTCCATCTTGTCATAAAAACTTAAAAACTTGTTCACATGGCTAAAGCCATTTCCCTCACTCCTTTATTGCGTATCTGAATTACACCTAGTCATTTTTCAAGGGTGAGCTTAAACTCTGTCTTTCCTCTAAAAATTTTCAAATTAATCCAGTGGCGAATGTCATGCTTCCCGTCTCTGAACTGAGATAGTATTTCCTGTCCCTGCCAATCATTGTGCATCACCCATGATACGTGTGTTGGCACTGCATGTCTTAAGATTGATACAGTGGCTAAAAACACTCCTGTATAAATTTAGTTTGTGATGATGTCTCTCACCTCTAATTTTTCTCAGATGCAGCATGAGTGGAAAAGGTGCACATCATAATCTAACTAGGAACAAAGAGATGGCATAAGCAGTGCATTTAAAACTGTGTTTGGCATACATTAAACATTCCGGAAGTTGTAGCCACAATTTTCATTATTTAATTATCCCACTGGTTATTTTTAAGTGTATGTTGGCACTTCACAAAATTGCAGATTCTTTGAGGACAGATAATTTGTACCAAAGATTTTTGTTTCCTTAGCATCTACCACAATGGCTTGAAGATCACAGACAGTCAATAAATTTTGGTCTAATATCCCCAGTTGCTATTATCTGCTATGGGAGATTTGTGCAGTGGAAATTTTCACGCATAAGATACTATATACTGGTAGCGAGGAACCCTTTTAGTAAAATATATATCACTTCTTTTGATGGATTTCTTGTCTTTTCTGAAATTGTTTTGCCCCTAATACATTTTTCAAGGGCCTTTCTCCACTGAAGTCTATCTGTGTAGTCTGTGTAACACTGAGCTATTTCATTTCCTTTTTTATCTTATTGGGATAAAATTCTGACAGTAAAATGACATAGAAGAAAAAAATGCTCATCATAGTGATTATTTTAGGGTGGACAGGTTCTCTTTGTTAAGAACATTCTTTGCAAAGGATTTTCAAACAAAATCATTTGCTTTCATTGTACATTTATCTGGTAAAACTTCTGAGCTTAATTTTTCAGATATTTCTAAAATGAGTAGCTTAGGTAGAAATATGGCTTGTTTTGACATGTGATTATCATTTGAAATGATAGTGGTTTTAAGACATGTTTGCAAATTCTTTCATGCTCATGCCATTGAAAAACATAGTCTACATCCCCTTCCCCTGAACCTGAGTGGGGCTTTGGGACTGCCTCAACAAATAGAAAGTGACAAAAATGACATGGCATGACTTCCATGGCTACTTTAAAAAGGGATATGTAGCTTTTGCTAGTTTCTCATGGGACACTGGTTCCAGGAGCCCTGACCTAAAATATAAGATGCCCCACTGTCTTAAGACGATCATACTGAAAAACCAAGTGAAAAATATCATAGAGGCAAGAAACCAAGGAAGCCCCAGTTCTTCCAGCCCCCACTGCTTGTATCTCTCATCCCAAGAGGTAGTCAGTCATATGAGGGAAGTCACCTCCTGATGGCGCCAGCCTCAGCCACCATCTGACTATAATCGTATGAGATGTCTCAAGTCAGAGCCTAGTCAACCTCCAAACTGGTGAGCAAAATAGATTATTGCTAATGTCTTAAGCTAATGTAGGCAGTTTCAAGCATTGAAAGTGTGTGAACAAATTAGTACTATTATGTTGGGGATATTCATCAGAGGAATAAATAAGATGAGGCATATACAATGTAAGGATTTATACTATAGCTTTCAATAATAAAACACACCCAAATGGTTAAAACATGAAAACGTAATAGGGAGTGGAAATAAACAAGTAGTAAAAGGATATTAGCACTACAATATTGTGTATATTAACTTAAAAATTTTAAATTTTAAAAACTAAATTTAACAATTTCTATAAATACTATGTGTTAGTTAATATGTGTATATTTATATAAATTAATATGTGCATATATAATACATTTTGATAGCCATATACATTAATAGCAAAGTTATGGAACATCATTCAAAAGAATATATATCATCTGGTTTCAAACAAAGCTAGAATTATTTTTTCTAAATCTGTGAAAAATGATGTTGGTATTTTAATAGGAATTGCATTTAATCTATAGATCACTTTCAATAGTACAGACATTTTAACAATGTTGATTTTGCTGATCCATGAGCATGGTATAGTTTTCCACCTGTTTATGTCCTCTGCTATTTACTTCCTTAGTGTTTCATAGTTCTCCCTGTAGAGGTCTTTCACCCACATAGCTAAATATATTCCTAAGTATTTTATTTTCTTTGTTGCTATTGTGAAAAGTATTGAGTCTTTGATTTGGTTATCAGTTTCACTGTTGGTGGCATATATGAATGATACTGATTTCTATACATTGATTTTGTAACCTGAGATTTGCTGAATTTGCTTATCAATGTTAGTAGTCTCATGGCAGAATCTTAGGGGTTTTCTAGATACAAGATCATTTCATTAGCAAAGAGCTATAGTTTGATCTCTTCTGTCCCCATTTGGATGCCCTTGATTTCCTTCTCTTGTCTGATTGCTTTGGCTAGGACTTCTAGCACTATGTTGAATAGAAGTGGTAATAGAGGGCAACCTTGTCTGGTTCCAGTTCTAAGCAAGAATGCTTTCAATTTTTCCCTGTTCTGTATGATGTTGGCTGAGGGTTTGCTGTATATGGCTTTCACCATTTTCAGGTAAGTCCCATCTATGCCTATTTTGTTAAGTATTCTTATCATAAAATATGCTGAATTTTGTTTAATGCTTTTTCTGCATCTATTGAGAGGATTGTATGGTCTTTGTTTTTACTTCTATTTATGTGGTGGATTACATTTATAGATTTGTGTGTGTTGAACCATCCCTGCATCTCTGGGATGAAGTCCACTTGGTCTTGATGGATTCTTTTTATGATAAGTACCTGAATCCTGTTTACTAGGATTTTATTGAAAATTTTTGCATCTGTATTCATGAGGGATATTGGTCTGTAGTTTTGTTTTTTCATTGCATCCTTTCCTGGTTTTGGTATCAGGGTGATGTTGGCTTTGTAAAACATGTTGGGGAGGATTCCTTCCTTCTTAATGTTGTGGAAAAATTCTGGAGGATAGGCACCAGTTCTTCTTCATAAGTCTGGTAAAAATTGGGGTGTAAAACCATCTAGTCTGGAACTTTATTTTTGGAGGTTTTTTTCTATTACTGCTTCAATTTTGGTACTTGATATTGGTCTGGTCAGAAATTCTATTTGTTCCTGATTGAGCCCTGGGAGGCTGTGTGCTTTGGAGAATTTGTCCATTTCATCCATGTATTCAAATTTATATGCATAGAGATTTTTATGGTAATCATAGATGATATTTTGTATTCCCATGGTATCAGTTGTAATTTCTCCTTTTGAGTTCCTGATTGAGCTTATTAGAGTCCTGTCTTCTCTGATTCTGGTTAATCTAGCAAAAGGTGCATCAATTTTGTTTATCTTTTCAAAGAAAAGATTTGCTTTATTTAATAATCTGTATAGATTTTTTTGTTACTGATTTCCTTTAGTTCTGCTCTGATCTTGGTTCTTTCTTTTCTTCTGCTGCATTTGGGATTTTTTTGCTCATCTTTTTTCAGTTCTTTGAGATGATTCATTTGATTGACTATTTGTGATCTTTCAGTCTTTTGAATGCAGGCATTTATGGCTATAAAATTTCCTCTCAGGACTGCTTTAGCTGTGTCCCACATATTTTGATAACTTCTGTCACCTTTATCATTTACTTCAGAGAATCTTTTGATTCCCATCTTAATTTCCTCCTTGACCCAATAATTGTTTAGTTTCCACAACTTTGTGTAGAGATGAGTGTTTTTGTTGAAGTTGATCTCTTATTTTATTCCACTGTGGTCTGAGAAGGTGCATGGAATAATTTCTATTTTTTTTAATTTGTTGAGAAATGTTTTGTGGTCTAAAACATGGTCAATCTTAGAGAATGTCCCATGAGCTGATGAGAAAAATGTATATTTAGTGATTTGGGGATAAAATGTTTTGTAAATGTCTGTCAATTCCATTTGTTCTGGAGTTTTGTTCAAGTACAATGTTTCTTTGTTTATTTTCTGTTTGGAGTATCTGTCCTGTTGTGTCAGAGAGTGTTGAAGTCTCCAGCTATTACAGTGTTGCTGTTTATCATTTTGTTTAGATCAAGTAGAATTTTCTTTATGAATCTGGGTTCACCTGAGTTAGGTGCATAAATATTTAGAATCATTATGTGTTCTTGTTGAATTGTTCACTTTACCATTATATAATGACCATCTTTGTCTTTCATTACTTTTGCTGATTTGAATGCTAAGTTATATGAAATAAGAACTGCTACACCAGCCTACTTTGGTGTCTGTTTGCATGGGATATTGGTTTTCAGCCCTTCACCTTGAGTCTGAATGAATCCTTGTAAGTTAGATGTATTCTCTGAAGACAGCAGATACAAGGCTATAACAAACAAAACAGCATGGTATTGGCACAAGAACAGAGACATAGACCAATGGAACAGAACTGAGAACCCAGATATAAAACCATCTTTACAAAACTAATCTTTAACAAAGCAGACAAAAACATACACTGGGGAAAAGAATCCTTATTCAATAAATAGTGCTGGGAAAATTGGATAGCCATATATAGAAGACTGATACAGGATCCACACCTCTCATCTCTCACAAAAATCAATTCATGATTGATAACAGCCTTAGACCTAATCCTAGAAGAAAATATTAGAAAAATGTCTTATAGATATCAGCCTAGGTAAAGAATTTATAAAGAAGATCCCAAAGGCAATCACAACAACAACTAAAATAAATAAATGGGACCTGCCTGATCAAATTAAAAAGTTTCTGCATAGCCAAGGAAACTATCACTGGAGCAAACAGACAACCTACAGAATGGGAGAAAATATTCACATGTTACACATCTGATAAAGGGCTGATAACTAGAATCTATGTAGAATTCAGGAAAATCAGCAAGAAGAAATAAAACAATCTCATTAAAAAGTGGACAAAGGACATGAACAGAAATTTTCAAAAGAACAAAATAATGAAGGGAAAGACAGAGAGACAGAGAAAGAGAAAACAGAATCAGACTCAGATGCGGAAAATAATTTTGTTCCTCAAAGACAGAGAAAGGAGGGATTTATTACAGAAATATCTGAGCTTTTCCAAACACATTGTGGAGGAGCTCGCTGTGTGCAGAGCACAATGAATGGAGAAGCACTCATGTCCAGTGATAGCATCTTGGAATTTCAGAAGAGAAACAAAGGGAAGATCCTAACAGGTTGTAAGAAGGCTAAATCACAGTCATGCTATGAGGAATGAGGAATTGATATGGCATATTACTTATCAGTTGCTATCTCAGAAGCTAATAGTACAGTGAAGCAATTCCTCAACAATTCTAAGGGAAGAGATTTTCAAGCTAAAAATTCTATACCTCACTTAGCTAATAATCAAGTATGACAAAAGAATTAAGACTTTTCAGATAAGCAAGGCATAAAGGTTTTCATTTTTGTACTATTTACTTTTTTTCAGAATGCACTCTCTCTCTCAAAATGCAGGAAAGAGCCAAGCAGGAAATCAGGGTCTCCAGGCAAGGAGAATAAAATGCAGCATGAGGCACAGTGTATCTCCTAGCTGATGATGAGGGGGAAACCCAGGAGAAAAACAGCAACATGCCTGGAGAGCAAAAGTCTTGATAGGAGCAGGAAGATCAAAGGCTACAAGAGGCAAAGATGAAATAAAGCCGCATACCTGATATGTTTTGGCAGATTGAAAGGAGAATCACATTTCAGGCAGTTTAAGGATAAACTCATGGTCGACATATAGCCCATCAAACATGGGAAAACATAAGGACGTAGAGATTCACAGGAGAATAAATGTAATTACAGTATGAGTGGCTTAAGCCAGCTAATGTTTTTTTAGTGGCATTGATATAAACACAGAATATTAATGTGGCCAACAATTGTGCCTTAATTCTTTTGGGTGGAGGGTGTGTAAAGCAAGCTAAATTCTCATTTTCTACAGCACAAAAACCATAGTGATATCTGAAATTGAAAAGTCACAAGTTAGCAGTGTAAATGTGTTATTTAGAAAAATAGAGCATGGTATTGGAAGAAACAATTGAAATAGTTTAAAGTGTTTTTGTATCGGTGGCAGGATGTTAAAATCAGGGAGAAAGATGGGTGGGACGGAGAACCGTTTTTGGTTTTTATTGTAGATCTTACCAATTTTACTTTGTGCAGGTTTTATGTTGATTAAGTAATATTTAAAATTGAATTACTCAAAAATTCATGGTAGAATACCTACTATGGCCTGGGCATCCCCCAGGCACTGTGGGAGATGCAGGAAATTCTGGAGAAATTTCAATATAGGTGTGGTCTTCAGAGAAACTCGAATTTAATTGAAAGTCAAAGTCTTCTACATAAATAAACTACTTAAAGATTGATAATTAAGTGAGAGGTTTTCTGGTGCAGAATGGAGTAATAGGAAGCAAAAGAAGTCAGCCCTATGAGGACAAATAGCTTTATGGAGAGGGAAAGACTTTAGCAGGCCTTGGAAGGAGATATTTGTATGAACTAAAATTTGGTAACCTTTTCTGAACACTTTGGTCACGCCAGGTATCGTTCTAAGTGAGTTCTGTTCATTCTTTGATTTAATTCTTAATTCAGACTTGCGTGGTAGGTTTCCTTATGATCATCCCTCCTTTCCAGATGAGACTCTGGAGGCTCTACACAAGTCAAGTGTCTGCTCTCGCATGAATGTTGAGTGGCATGTAGGGGGTGAATGAGCAAATTACACCGCCTTTCACAGTTTCCTCCTCTGTAATATAAGTGTCTTAGGCCATGTGAACTCCAAGTTCTCTTCCACAGATATCCTGTGTCCTATAGTCCTCAAATTGGGACTTATCTGGGAGCTTGGTTAGGAGGGAGTAGGAGAAGAGCATTCAACCAGTGTGTTTGTGCCTTATTTTTTAATAATTTGAATAATAGTACCCATTTGTCTTCAGGTTAAAAAAAATAATAATAGTAAAAATAGAAAAGCAGATGGTGCCAGGCCCCTAATGTAAAAAGAATGTGATAATGCACCAGCTAGTTAGCTCTCATGACCATAGTTCCTCTTCATTACTGTAGAAAGGTGGCTACAGCTTAGCGTCTAGGTCAGTTAATTCGAGGTTTGGAAAACAGCCCAGTTTGCAAGTTCAAGCATATTTAACTTACATTCTAATTGAATTGGGTATTTTGTCTGGATGCTGGACCCAGAACAAAGCACTTGATCTCTTCATGAATTGCCACCTCACACGTATGCACCTCATCTACTGAGGAGGCTTGAGTCTGCATGTGCTCACCCAGTGTTAAGAGCTAAACCTGGTAATACCAGGCCTCGGCCAAGGCTTTCTTACTGCATGTATTTTCCTTCAATGCACCACAGGGAAGTAGAACACAGCGGCTGAGATCACAGGCTTGGGATTGAGATCTGTCCATAAATCCTTACTCTAATCTAGCTATATGACCTTGAAGCTTAAACTCCCTAGCCTCTCCTTTCTTAACTGAAAAATAGGAAAGAAGAAAAAAAATAGACACATGTAGTGACTACTCCACAAGGCTATTGTATTAAAGGAGATAATGAACAAAATTTTAGCACAATACTTAACATTTTAGGTTTCAACAAATGTTGTGGTTTTTTGTTGTTATTTGGTTTCATGTTTATTTGCTCATCTAACTATCAACCTAACTACCTACCTGTCCTTCTCAGGGACTTAGTGACATGTGCATTTCCATCCTTACCCCAATCAACTCACTGGTTATTTTCGAACCACTCCTAGATGTGCAGATTTCAGAGTCAATAACTAGATATATTTTGACTAGCTACTTTGTACTGACTTCCAAATTTGGATCTTTGGATTTTGTCTGCTTTTTTTTATCTTAGGACACTCCTTTTGAGATGGCACAAGAAGGTAAATATAATGGCTTTTAGGACTCAGAACATGATACCTCAAAGTATGGTACCTGGGCATGCTGAGTCCTTTGAAATGAAGGGGATTTGGAAGGGCCTCAGAAGCAAGGTCTTTCTGAACTTTTCACTCACTCCTTTTTCCCTCTCTTTGTTCTCTTCCAAGTGCATCATAAAAAAGTAGAATTTTTTCCCCACAAAGTAAGTCATAAATCCTAGGAAGGTCTCTGGCCTCCTTCCTTTTTCCTGAAGGTCCTCATGTGACAAGTGTCCTGGCCCATAACCACAGGGGAAAGGAGGAAGGAATGTCTTACAGAGACGCAGAAAAGAGTCTGAGCAAACTGGCCTTGCAGGGCCCCTCTCAATCAGTTACCAGGAGATCACACCCTTTTTGTCCAATCGTTTTTCTCTACCGTTATCCACTTTATCCACTTCTCTCATCAGATTTAACATAAAACCACACAATTTTCCATAGGCCTTCGGGTCTTCATTTGTAAAGATTCCTATGTCACATAAAACTATAATTAAATAAATGTGTTATGCTTCTCTCTTGTTAATCTATCTTTTCTTATAGGAGTGTCAACCATGACCCTGAGGTCATGGAAGAGATGACTTTTTCTCCCCTGCATGATGTTGATTGCATTGAAGACAAGACATCTGGAATCGAATCACCCCATGCCTGATTTGTTTCTCTTTCAACAATGACTAGGAAAGCAGTAGTGATGTAGTGATGTGATCTTCTGGAAATTAAGTTTTTCATCAGCAAAATGGGAATACCAGGACCTACTTTGTCTCTAGGAAGTAAGACAGTGATTGTGAGAATTACAAAGTCTGTGCGACTGGGAATGTGAGAATGAGAGATAATGCATAAAATGTGGTACGAAGAACGTCAGCCAAGAGAAGGAGTTGCCGTTGTTAATACAGCTTAACCTAGAAGAAAAACTTAACAGATCATTATTTTCACTTCAGAACTTGATCATGACCAACACTAAGATGGGTTGAATGATTGGCTGATTGATTTTTAGGGAGGTGATTAAATTTTTATCCTGTGATTCTCCCTTAACATTTCTAAAAATGTTTCTTGAACTTTCAATGGCCTTTTATTTTCTCAGAATAGAACCAGAAACTAATCAGTTGAGTGAGGAGGAACCCAGAATGCATCTTGTCTATTCTCTTCATTTTGTTACCTAAAGTTCGGTACTTGTCCCTGAGGCTGAATTAGTGAGACCAAAGAACAAAGAAGTGGTTTGGAACAAACCAAAGTGGTTTTAGGAAATGGGAAGAGAAGTTTATTAATTTGCCGGCGAATGAGGAGAGCAGTAGACTAGTGTCTTAAAGACTGCCGTCCTGACTTCAAGCAGAAAAAGCGTTTTTTCAAAAGTGGGGGATTTTCAGAAGTTGGGCTCATGACCACTGGTGTCACATGTTATGACTTTGGGCTATTGTTTAACTGTGATTGGTGGTTTCCATGGACCTTATCAAGGATCTTGTGACCCTTGAACAATTCTGTTGATCCATCTCCTGTGGTTTAAGATACTAGAAAACAAACAGCAAAGGGCAGCCCCTTTGTTTATGGGTCTAGGGAAGGAACGTAGGTTTTAATTCCCAAAAAGGTTGTGGGGTTTTAAAGAGACAACTCATGAAACATTTCCTTGCCCTTTTCCAGATTTTCACCTCTGTTACAATTTTAAGGGGAAGACACTTAGATTAACAGGCAAAAGACTCTCCCAGGTTCCTCAGCTTTTTAGGGGAATGAATCCACCCAGTTAGAGGGACTTCACATCCTTACAGAGCAGTATCCTTTGTCCATTCTTTGCTGAGGTTTAATATCATGTTCTTTGATAATCTCTTCAGCCTTTGAGATTATTCAAATATGTAAAATGAACACTGACAATTAAATCACAGCCCCGTTGGACTTCTTGCCCTTCATTTTCTTAACACGGCATCCGGACTCTCTTTTCTGCACTGAAATGCACCCTAATCTCTCCCTTTAAAATCTCTAAGCTGTTTAAAGCAGGACTATGTGGGTAGAGGGTAGCTTGTTCCAGTTTCCACAGAGCTATTCAGAAAAATAATCCTTTAAACTGACAATCTAGTTCTCATCAGATTACACTTTCATATCCAAATATCTGAAACTGTAAAACAGCACTACTTTTACTGAGCCCTTCTTCATTTTCATCTAAATAATATTAATTCACCTAATCTTTCCTTTTGAGCCTATTTTGCTGGTCAATTATCTCCCCTGCCTTTACTCTTTTTTTTTTTTTTACTATCTGTTGGAGGTATGAAGCAGATGTTACCATTTATTTTGAAGAGGAAACAAACATACACAAACATGCAGTACTACTTCTAAGGATGCAAAAAATTAAGGAGAATTTACAGATATATATTACAAAAGTATAAAATCATAATTTTTAAAAACATGTACTTCTATTAGAAGTAAAACATACAAATTACAAAAGATCATGGCTTAAACTGGGACAATTATTTGAAACAAATCCTGCATTTGTAAAATTGTACATTTGTCTTTTGATATGACCAAAACACATTGCCAAAATATTGATGCAGAGAAACTATTGTTAAAGAAAACTATTTAGCAATTAATTGTCCCTGTGTATGCCTTTACTCTTTTCTCACTCCTGGAGTGAGGTTCCCAGAATGAGAGGGCCTTTTTATTTATTTGAATGGACCCAGTGGGGATGTTCTTCCTGACAAAAGGACATGAGCAGAGACCAAGCCAATTAGTTGTCTTTAGCATAGATTTGTGAGAATGGAAAAAGAAAAAAAGGCAAGACAAGAGAGGCAACCTGATGCTGGGTCTCTGCATTCGGACTCCTGACATCACAGCCAAGCCCATTCCTTGCCTCAAGTTGTGACCAAGAGGGAAGTCAGTTCTTTTTATTTATTTATTTATTTATTTATTTTTTCCTTTTATTTCATCATATAATGGGGGTACAAATATTGTTAGGGTTACATACATTCCCCCTACTACCCCTCCCCCGCACCACATGCAAGAGCTTCAAGCGTGTCCAATCCCTAGGTGGCGTGCACGGCTCACATTATGTAATTATACACTTCCTCCCCCCTCCCGCCTGCCCTCCATCCAACAAAAGATTTTTTTTTTTACATTGTATAACTTTGCCTCTCCCTAAGAAGGGTTAGAGGTTTGCCCTTTCTGCCCACAATGCTCGCCACATCCCTATGATGTGGGACTCGCCCCCCCCCCAAAACCCTGGTGTACACTACCACCATTTGAGCACCATAGTTTTAATCAGTCAGTAACAATTTGATGGCGAATAGATGTGGAACACATTTTCCATATCTTCTGTCGCTTAACTTTGGATAACGGGCTTAAGCTTAATCCAGGATAGCATAAACGG
>VBSM01003199.1:10798505-10809178 GCA_008086735.1 Cheirogaleus medius | reverse complement strand
AAGACTGATGCCTCCCAGGTTGTTCTTTTTACTTAAGATTGCTTTGGCTATACCTGGTTCTCTGGTTCCATACAAAGTGAAGAATTGTTTTTTCTAGATCTGTAAAGAATGCTGATGGTAATTTGATGGGGATTTCATTAGTTCTGTAGATCACTTTAGGTAATATTGACATTTTAATGATATTGATTCTACCAATCCATGAACAAGGTAGATTTTTCCATCTGTTTAAATCATTTGCAATTTCTTTTTTTAGTTTTTGTAGTTCTCCTTGTATAAATCTTTTGTATTTTTGGTTAAGTATACTCCTAGATATTTAATTTTCTTTAGGGCTATAGTAAAGGGTATTGTGTTTTTTATTTGGGTTTTTTCTTGATGGTTCTTGGCATATAAGAATGCTTCTGATTTGTGTATATTGATTTTATAACCTGAAAGTTTACCAAATTCATTTATCAAATCTAGGAGTCTCTTGGAAGAGTCCATGGGGTTTTCTAGGTATAATATCATATCATCGGCAAAGAGTGAGAGTTTGATTTCATCTGCCCCAACTTGAATGCCGTTAATACCCCTCTCTTGTCTGATTGCTGTTGCTAAGACTTCAAGCACTATGTTGAATAGGAGAGGGGATAGTGGGCATCCTTGTCTAGTTCCAGTTCGAAGAGGGAAAGATTTAAATTGTCCCCATTTAGAATGATATTAGCAGTGAGTTTGTCATAGATGGATTTGATAAATTTAAGATATGGACCTTCTATGCCTATTTTGTTGAGAGTTTTTATCATAAAGGTGTGTTGGACTTTGTCAAATGCTTTTTCTGCATCTACTGACAGAATCATATGATTTTTGTTCTTGATTTTATTTATGAAGTGAATTGCAGTTATCGAGTTGCGTATGTTGAACCATCCTTGCATCTCTGGAATAAAGTCTACCTGGTCATGGTGAATTATTTTTTTGATGTGTTGCTGAATTCTATTTGCTAAAATTTTATTTAGGATTTTTGCATCTATATTCATGAGGGATATTGGTCTGTAATTTTCTTTTTTTGTTGTGTCCTTTCCTGGCTTCAGTATCAAGGTGATATTGGCTTCGTAGAATGAGTTAGGAAGGATACCATCCTTCTCAATGGTGTGGAATAGTTTCTGTAGTATAGGTATGAGTTCATCTTTGTATGTTTGGTAGAACTCTGAAGTGTAGCCATCTGGCCTGGGAGTTTTCCTTTTGGGGAGATTTTTAATTACTGCTCCAATTTCTGAGCTTGAGATTGGTCTGTTTAGGAATTCTGTTACCTCCTGGGTGAACTTAGGGAGGTTGTATGAATCTAGAAATTTGTCCATTTCATCTTCGTTCTGTAGTTTTGCGTATATAATTTTTTATAACAGTCAAATATAATGTTTTGAATTTCTGTGGTGTCTGTTGTGATCTCTCTCTTTTCATTTCTTATTGAGTTTATTAGAGTCCTTTCTCTTTGAGTCCTTGTCAATCTAGGAAGAGGGCTATCAATTTTGTTCTGGTTTTGTTGATCTTTAGAATAGTTCTCTTGTTCTCGATTTCATTAAGCTCTGCTTTGATCTTCATTATTTGTTTTCTTCTACTAGGATTGGAAATTGTTTGCTCTTCTTTTTCCAATTCCTTGAGCCTATTCATTAGGTTTTCAGTATCTAAGCTTTCTGTTTTTTGGATGTGAGTGTTGATTGCTATTAGTTTTCCTCTCAGGTAAGCTTTTGCTGTATCCCACAGATTTTGGTAAGAAGTATCTCCGTTATCATTTTGTTTGAAGAAATTCTTGATTTCCTTCTGAATTTCTTCCTTATCTCAATAATTTTTCAATAGTAGATTGTTTAGTTTCCATGATTTTGTGAGGCGTTGAGTGTTTCTATAGGAATCGATCTGTAATTTTATACCGTTATGGTCAGAAAAGATACAAGGTATAATTTCTATCTTCTTTAATTTTTTGAGATCTTATTTGCAGCCTAGGATGTGATCAATTTTGAAGTAGGATCCATGGACTGCTGAGAAGAATGTAAACTCAATTTTATTTGGATGGAATGCTCTATAGAGACCTGTCAGACCTTTTTGATCAATAGCTCTGTTCAGGTCCATTATTTCTTTGCTTATTTTCTGTTTGGAGGATCTGTCCAGCTCATTCAGTGGAGTGTTGGAGTCTCCCGCTACTATGGCAGTGTTGTGTAACATGGTGTTTAGATAAGACAAGGTTTGCTTTAAGTAATTAGGTGCTCCTGTATTGGGTGCATAGATATTAAGAATTGTTAAATCTTCTTGTTGGATCTTTCCTTTCAGCATTATATAATGGCCATCTTTATCCTTTTTTACTTTTGCTATTTTAAAGCTTATGTTATCTCCAAATAGAATAGTTACCCCAGCTTTCTTTTGCCTTCCGTTTGACTGGATGATAGTTTTCCATCCCTTGACCTTCAGCCGGAAGGCATCTTTGTGGGTTAGATGTGTTTCCTGTAGACAGAAGATACTAGGCTTGTGAATTTTTATCCACTCTGCCAGTCTATGTCTCTTCAGTGGACAGTTTAAGCCATTTACATTTATTGAAAGGATTGAAATTGGAGGAAGTTTACCATTCATATTGTTGGGTGGAGACTTGTTGCTATGTTTTACTCCTTGAGCCATCATGTAGTTTGAGATCTAAGCTTTAATTATTTGAGAATTTTACTTTGAGGAGTGTCTACTGCCCTGTTCAGTTAGAAATGCGGGTCTGAGAACTTCTTGTAGGGATGGTCTGGACTTTGCAAATTCCTTCAGTGATTGTTTGTCTGAGAAGGACTTTATTTCTCCCTCATAGATGAAACTTAATTTTGCTGGATAAAGAATTCTGGGTTCGGCTTTGTTCTGTTTTAGAAGATTAAGAATAGGCACCCAATCCCTCCTGGTTTGTAAGGTTTCAGGTGAGAAGTCTGCTGTTAGTCTGATAGGCTTACCTTTATAGGTCATTTGCTGCTTTCGTCTCGCTGTATGAAGAATTGTTTCTTTCACATTTACTTTGGTCAGCCTAACCACGTGACGAGGTGATTGACTTTTCACGTTGAGTCTCCTAGGAGTTCTGTGTGCTTCTTGGATTTGGATATCAAGATTTCCAGCCAGGCCTGGCATATTTTCCTCCAGTATTCCATGACATAAGTTTTACAGCCCTTGTGAATGCTCCTCTTCCCCTTCTGAAATCCCAATTAATCTGAGATTTGGCTTTTTAACATAATCCCACACTTCCTGTAAAATTTGGTCTTGTCTCTTGTTTCTGTGTTCCCTTTCTTCCTCTGATTTGTTTAGAGTATAGGCATAATCTTCAATTTGTGAGATTCTTTCCTCTGTATCATCCATACTGTTCTTTAGGCTTTCCATTGTATTATGGAGATCCTTGATTGTTTCCTTCATTGCCAGAATTTCTGTTTGGTTCTTCTGGATAATCTCAATTTCCTTGGAGAATCTTTCATTCATTTCCTGTATAGTTCTTGTGGTTTCTCTATGTTGTGATTCTATTTTCTCTTCAATTCCATTTAGTTTTGTAGCAATCCATATTCGGAAATCTTCCTCTGTCAGTTTACTCATATTATGTAAGTTGGTGTCATATTATGGAGAATGAATATTTTGCTTTAGAGGTGACTTTTCTCTCTGCTCCTTCATGTTTCCTGTGAACTTTCACTGATTCTTCCTCATCTGGTTGCTATATTGAGGATTGGAGGTGATGGGGCTGGATTATGAGCTGAAATCTGGAATTCAGGGAGTATGATCTTTGGCAGATGTGAGGATATGTGCTCTGGACCTGTAATGTCAGCAGAGTTTGAGCGGCCAGTAGCCACTGAGATGGTCTGCCGAGAAGTGAAATCGTTCCCTTTTCCGTGTGACACCAGCGGAACTTGGGCCACTGTAGCCCCCTGGGGAGGGTCCATGGAGGGTCACACTCACTGTACTGCTCCTTAACCCGAAAGGATGAAGTGGCTGGGGACCCCTTACAGGTTCCGCCAAGGGGTGGAAAGTTTGTCCCTTCCGCACGTCCCGGCGGAGCTGGGTCTGCTGCAGCCCCCTGGGGAGGATCTGCAGAGGATAGTGCTCGCTCCCTCTACCGCTCCCTCCCAAACTGTGCTTGGGTCACCTGAGTCCACCAGACCACTCAGTCAAATGAGCGATCTGTCTCACTTTTCTGTCCCTTCACCAGTGAGGCATACGCCGCTGTTGTATACAGATCTCCCAGCCAAGGAGACCCTGTGCCATGCCCTGGAGATTTCTAATTGCTCTCCGCTCCTGCCTCCTCTCCGAACTGCCTGACTGCCCATGTTACCTCTTCACGCTGACTTCAGGCACTTCTCTGCTTGCGTGGGTGTGGAGGTCAGCGAAGGAGAAGTCGTCCCACTGTGGCACAGATCACTCAGTTCCATTTGGCTAGCCGTTGAGTACGGCAAGCTTGCACTCCAATCTCTGCTGTACCACTCGGATTCTTAGAACTTTACAGCAAATCCACTGCATCAGTTTCCTCCTTTTCCCAGCACTGCTGCCCCTAGAAGCTTCCTTGTAATTCCGTGAAGCCGATCCTGTGGGAGAACTATCCCCTCAAGTGATTCAGGTCGCTTTCTTCACCTCCCACTCTGAGAGCAGAGAGCCAGGAGATCATCCCTAATCTGCCATTCTTGACAATCCTGGAAAGGCAATTCTTGAAGGCGGAGAACACTAAGCCCTACCTTCACCACCAGCTGAGGCTTTCCTCATCCCTGCTCACCCTTTCAGATTTACCTGGGTTTGAATTCTGACTCTTCAACAATGTGACCTTAGGCATTTGACTTTATGTTGCTTATTTTCAATTTCTGTATGTGTAAAATGAGGATGAGAATGCCTTGCACTCATTCTGGGAAAATCTGAATTAGCAGTGTTTGAGTCAGCACCTGGCAAACAGTCGCTCAACATGTAGAGAAGATGCTGCTGCTGTTGATGGGGAATCTGGGAAGAGAGTATTTATTCCAAAATATTAGGAAGAATGATGTTTCCTTAATTCTTTAGGCTATCAGTTTTAGTAAAACAAGCAAAAACTGTTTAGCTAAGGAACCCAAACCTATAGGATTAACTACTTAGACAAGTTTTATCAACCAAACAAATTTTACAGACTTGAGAAGGAGAGACTGATCCACAGGTAATAGGTTTCCAGTAGATTATTAGTAATGATAAGGTGATAAATGGAGAATGGAGGAAATGTGTTTCACTTTGTGGATGGTGTCATGACGGTTAACTAAACCTTTTCACACAAAGGATTTCTTGGTGTTTTGTGCCTAAAGGTTGTCATCCTCCCACTCAAGTATTAACCAGGCCCAACCCTGCTTAGCTTATGAGCTCAGATGAAATCAGGGACACTCAGGGTGATATGGCCATGGACAAAGAGTTGTCATCTTGAGCTTGAAGGAACAATGATCACACCCAGGGCACAATTTTAAAATTCTTCAATTTTTTTTGCCTGTGCAATAAAATTTTTAAAATTTTAAAGAAGTGACTAATTTTATTAGTTTTCAGTGTCATCCTGCATAAGTACTATATTACATGTTGTTTGGTTTGACCTAGACTCATGGTGAAAAGTCAATATTAAAGAAGCAGCATATTCTTGCCTAGACCTGTCTAGGTATCATCAAGCTTGACAGCTGGGAAGCCTCTGAGCCTTCTCTGGATCAGCTTTCTCATTTCACATTAGAGGAAACTATATTGCTGAGAGTGAAAGTGCCTTGTCCAAGGTCAGACAATGTGTCAGGAATAGATTTAAAACTAGGATTCAGCCAGGCTTCTGAATCCCAGGCCAGTATAATGTCTATTTTCATAGAATAAAAATGAATTAATGAAGTTTGAGAGAAAATGTCCAATGCTAAAAAAAAAAATTAGGATAAAATTGTCTTGATTTTTTTTATTTTTCCATCCTCAAAAATCTATCCAGAGTGAAATGAATAAAGTTAACATGCTCCTTTACTGCACAGGTTCTTTCAATGTGTTCATGTACATCCAAGTGCCAAATTTGGGGAATATACTTTATTCCTCAAATGTTATTTGCTAATGTGATCCTTTTTTATTTGTATACTGTTTTAATCTCTTATAGAACACCTATGCGTAGCTTTTGGAACTCTTCTGCATGCCACAGTTTACATGGAGCTGCACTAACTATCCATGACCTTAACCCAGATGCAATAATGCTCCCAGGTGCAGGATATCAGCATCAGCCATTCCTGTTTCTCTGAGGCCGGTGAATACCCAGCACATGGTGGGTGCGAGGTGAGTTTTGACTAGCACTGCTTATTTCCACATTAACAATAATAAAAATGATGCCAGTGGGCAGTGAGCCCAATGACTTAACATAAATGGAAATTGGTATTTCTGTGGTAGCCCACCATGCCACTGTTGGGACATAGTTTAATAAATTGGTTTGGAGTTTTTTATTAGAAAGACTATTTATTCGTCTGATGATTAGAGATGTTGAGCATTTTTTCATATGTTTGTTGGCTATTATTCTGTCTTCTTTAGAAAAATTTCTGTTCATGTCCTTTGGCCATTTTTTGATAGGGTTGTTTGATTTTTCCTAATCTGCAATGAGATATCACTTATCTCCAGTAAGAATGGCCTTTATCAAAAAGTCCCCAAACAATAAATGTTGGCGTGGATGCGGAGAGATAGGAACACTCCTACAGTGCTGGTGGGACTGCAAACTAGTTCAGCCTCTGTGGAAAGCAATATGGTGATACCTTAAAGCGATACAAGTGGATCTACCATTTGATCCAGCAATTCCACTACTGTGTATCTACCCAAAAGATCAAATGACACTCTACAAAGGGACACCTGCACTCGACTGTTTATAGCAGCACAGTTCACAATTGCAAAGTTGTGGAAACAACCCAGGTGCCCATCAATACATGAGTGGATTAATAAAATGTGGTATATATATACCATGGAGTACTATTCAGCTTTAAGAAACAATGGTGATATAGCACCTCTTGTATTTTCCTGGATACAGCTGGAATCCATTCTACTAAGTGAAGTATCTCAAGAATGGAAAAACAAGCACCACATGTACTCACCAACAAATTGGTATTAACGGATCAACACCTAAGTGGACATATAGGAATAACATTCATTGGGTGTTGGGCGGGTGGGAGTGGGGAGATAATGGGTATATACAAACATAATGAGTGCGATGTGCAACGTTCGTGGGATGGTCACGCTTGAAGCTCTACCTCGAGGAGCGATGGGGGGCATGGGCAATATACACAACCTTAATATTTGTACCCCCATAATATGCTGAAATAATAATTAAAAAAAGACTATTTCTAACTGTCTCTCAGTTAGAAAAAATTAACCAGGGCTTCTTAAACTCTTGCCTTAACATGAAGTTAATATTTAAAGGATATAAGTGGGCTGGGTGTGATGGCTCACGCCTGTAATCTTAGCACTCTGGGAGGCCAAGGTGGCAGGATCCTTTGAGCTCAGGAGTTCGAGACCAGCCTGAGCAAGAGCAAGACCCTGTCTCTACTAAAAATAGAAAGAAATTGGCTGGACAACTAAAAATATACAGAAAAAATTAGCCGGGCACGGTGGTGCATGCCTGTAGTCCCAGCTACTCTGGAGGCTGAGGCAGAAGGATTGCTTGTGTCTGGGAGTTTGAGGTTGCTGTGAGCTAGGCTGACGCCACGGCACTCTATCCTGGGCAACAGAGCGAGACTCTGTCTCAAAAAAATAAAAAATAAAAATAAAGGATATATGTGAAACTCGCTGTAAAGAAATTCAATAAACACTTGATAACAAGAAACTAGGGATCATAGCTAAGTTTTATAGGATATAAAAGTTATTTACTTTTCTTCAGTGTTTTCAGGGATTTATGCTATACTTCATTTTTGTTTTAATCAAAACTCAGACATGCTGTGGGATAGATTTTCAAACATTGTCATCAACGGAAAAAAAAAGCCAAACTCTGTAAAATAATTTTAAAGAGATTTACTCTGAGCCAAATTTGAGGACCATGACCCGGAGCCATGCCCAAGAAGCCTTGAGCAAGTGGACTCCCTGTGGCTGGGTTACAGTTTGGTTTTATACATTTCACGGAGACAGGGTTTACAGCCGAAGTCATAAATCAACATGTGGGAGGCATACATTCAGGGTTTGGCCCAAAAACATGGGCTGTCTCTAAGGGGGGTGCTTATAGGTTATAGGTGGGTTTAAAAATTCTTTGACTTGTAATTGGTTAAAGACATGAAGCTTTGTCTAGAGGCTTAGAATGTTTTAAGATAAGAAGCTCTTAATCAGAGATAAGCCACCAAACATAGATTTTTTTGTGTAAATTGAGGACCTGCAGGTTTGTCTAGAATACACTTAGGCCTGTTAATGGGTTACAAAGGATGTCCCCAAGAAGGGAGGGGGGCATGATGAGGCATGTCTGACCTCCCTCCTCCTGGCAGGTGACTTAGTTTTAGGATATTCCTTTGGCCACGAGGGGGTCTATTCAGTCAGCCGGTGGGGGGTGAGCCTTACAATTTTATTTTAGTTCACACTGTATATGACTTTCTTGGCACTCGTCACAGTCCTCTCCTGTCCAAGTTCCTCACGAAAGCCACTGTGGTATTTCAGACTGACGTTTAACCATTGATCCATTAAACAACATTAACAGGAGGCCCAAAGCCTTCTGTGCATTCGGCAATGTACACATAAGGGAGAGTGTGTCCTGAGCCTTGGCTCCCGCTCGCAATGAGCTCAGAGGCTGACAGGTAAGCACAGAGCGGGTCCCTGGCAAGCGAAGTCCTGGAAGCAGGGGCATGCATGTGTTGTAGGAGGAGGAAAGCTAAGGAGCGAACGTCCCCGGAGTATGCGAATAACACACAATGGAGAAAGAGTCCTTCGTTTGATCTCTGTTCATATTAAAGGTCAGTTTATTTTCCCCTCTACAAATCTTTCCCTTTCTGAATTTATGGGTGTTTCCTGTCTTCCCTCATGCTCATATACTTTTGTCACCTTTCTTTTATTCAATAGTGACCTTTGGCCAGTGTATCATGTCATCCTAAGGTATATTCGTTTCTTTTACATTAATAGATCTGCCTAGTGAGGCTTATCTAGGTATTTGATAAGCTGCTATCAATCTCTAAAGTGGAGTTGTCATAGGATGTACAATATAATATACCTTAAGACTAATTATTATGAAATGATATTTATGGTCTTGGATGAGAATGAGTTATAGAAAATCACTCTAAATGTCAGCTATTCTTCTACCAAAATATTATACTCAGGTTTTCACTGTACACAATTATGGAGAAAAATGTCTTTTGAGATAGAAATAATCAAAGCCTTTGAGAAAAGATGAGAGATGTCTCTTATTGCTTCCATTCCATCTTGTTCCTACATTCCTGCACCTTTTCACTGAAGGCACCTACATTGGTAAGACTTATTCTTTTCCGAGTCTTGTGTTCTAACACCATCATATCTTCTGCCTTTCAGGTTACCACAGATGGGGTATATGACGGTCCCCTAAGATTTTTTATTTTTCTAACTGTCCTGAAACTTTTCAGAATGTTGCCTTTCCTCTATTAAGGATGAGTACCTAGGGTCAGTGCCAGGGATTATGGCCAAACCCGCTGAAAGCCTGGAGGGCCTGTATTCAGCTTTTCTGATTTGAATATGACACTGCTCTTGGTTCTTTATCTTTCAGCATTTAGATTTGACCCTGCCATAAAACTGACAGTTATTCAATTCAAAAATTCACATCCAGCTTTTTAAAAAGCAAACTCACACAAACTTTCAGGACTTTTACAGCTTTCTGTTCAAGGCTCTTCTTTTCTAACAGAGCACAAAACTTTTTGACTAGTTGTCTCATGTAATTCTGCCTCATTTTTATCTCGTCTTGTGCTTATCAGTGTTTTGCCAGCTGTAGTCTTCCTCATTGCTTAGTTAAATAGTCTTTATACTTTTTGTACATTCTGCTTAGCTGTTTATTCGTATTATTTATCCCAACTCCAAAATGCAGAGCTGGGATTACAGAATCTGATCCACTGTTAGAGCCGGATCTCCTGTAGTCCCACCGGACAGAGAGACAGAGTCACCGAGGATGTAATCACACAAGAGGAGCTTTATTATCTGGCTAGCCAGGGTCCAAGCCCAAGAGCACCAGCACAGTGGTCTCTCTCTCTCCGGGCAAG
The DNA here is from genome assembly GCA_008086735.1 of Cheirogaleus medius. Taxonomy (NCBI): domain Eukaryota; kingdom Metazoa; phylum Chordata; class Mammalia; order Primates; family Cheirogaleidae; genus Cheirogaleus; species Cheirogaleus medius. The sequence continues at coordinate 10,799,018 of VBSM01003199.1, read as the reverse complement.
GACCCCGACTGAAGCATGGGTGAGCTTTTTATACTCATTGTACACAAGCTGAACACGCGCTGATCATGCATCTGCCCTTTACAGTGATTGGTAAGCTTCCTATCTGCCGTTTGTGCCTGCATGTAATCTTTTTTCCACCCCTGATTGGCCCCTTTCCCCTGCATTTTGTTTCGGTCCATGATGCCCTGCAGCATGCTTCGGTCAACAAGCAAGCAGTGAACAGAAGCTATAGAGGTCAACCGTTAGCCCAGTATGTTGTAACCTTTGTTGAAACACAAGGTGTGTCCTACGAAAGATAAGGTGTGTCCTACAAAAGATAAGGTGTGTCCTACAATTTCCTCCCTTCTCTTGGTTCTTACGAGCACTCTTGCTCGTCTTTAGGATCTTTAACCTCTTGCATCTCTATACAATCTTGTCCTAGTCTTTGGTATTGTCACCAGTTATACCTTTAACACCTGTCCAGGAGCAAAATTCCCACAATGCACTTACATAGGAAACAAACCCAAGTATCAA
>VBSM01003199.1:10739886-10791533 GCA_008086735.1 Cheirogaleus medius | reverse complement strand
ACCCAAAAGAGCATAAGTCATTCTATTATAAAGACATCTGTACCCGTATGTTTAAGACTTAGAATTTGAGCCAGGACTGTCTGCTCAAAAGCCTGGAAGGCCACTGTCTTTGATATCACAAATTATTGCAACATTTCTTTTAAGATAAGTGATTCCTTTCATTATTGAGAATCATGTCTTTTCTTTCAGAGGAGACATCTCAAAGGTTCTCTCTAGAAAGGATTTGTTAAAGGTCACAAACCTAACTTATGGCAGAGCCAGAACTAGAATCTAAGGCCTATCTCCAGCCCAGTTTGCTTACAAATAGCTACTGAGTCCTTGTGCTGAACAAAGCATGACTGCCCTTTCTATGCCTCACTTTATTTAACTCTGTGTGACATGTGTCATTTGTTTTCCATAGATGAGAACATGGCACAGGAGCAAGTGAATACACACAGCATTATGGGAGTCCTGCCCATGTATCCTGCTAAGTGGTTTGCACGCATTATTTTATTTAATCCTTGGAACCTGTGAAATTGTTTTAATGTTTTTGTTTTTTTCCTCAGTTTCTATCTGAAAAATCTAAGCATCACCTTGGTTAACTTATTTCAAGGCACAGAACCAGGGAATTGGATTTTAGGAGATTTCTGCCCCAGTTGGCCTGGCTCTAACGTTTGTGCATCTCTCCCGTGTTAAATGCCTTTGAGCCTCGTTCTATGTGGCCCTCTCACTTCTCCACCCTGTCAGCTCACTCAAAATCCTGTTTTCTCCCCACGTCCTCACTGCGTGGCCTTAAGGAGGGTCATCACTGCTTTTGTCTTGCTAAAACCTGTGGCATTTATCTATTCTCATCTGACTTAGTTTCTCAGTGGCATTTAATGATTCTCCACTTCCTTCTAATGAACACTTCGTAGTCAGGGCTCCAACTTACTCTCCTGGTTTTTCTCCTTCCTCAGTGGACACTTGCAGATAACCTGGTCTGGCTGCTCCTGTAACAGCGCATTGTTCCCAGCTCTGTTTTCTATGTACATTCATGCCCTAGATGATCTCAACCTGTGTGTGCGTGTGTCTCTCACACCTACACACACACATATAGACCTACACATACATGCACGTGGATGTGTACATTTAGATACACGCACATATACATGTATCTCCCAGGTGTTTCTTCAGACCAGACCTCAGTGCTGAATTTTACATGTACACCCAGCCACTGACCTGACTTCTACACCTGATGCCTAATTGGAATCTCAAACGTAACAAAATCCCAAACTAAACTCATTATATTTATCTACACTTCTCAATTCACAGCCAGCATGCACCCAAACCAAAATAAAATGGAAACTTCAACTCCGTCTATTCAGTAGCATAAGACCATATTCTAATCCTCCTTGACTGTTTTCACCCTCTCACACTCTCTTTCCAAACACTAGCAGGCCCTGCTGATTCCGTGTGGCCTCGGCTACTGTGACAGTCTTTGCTACCACAGCTCCAGTCCAAGCCACCACTCCCCTCCCTCAGGCTTCTGAAGTGGCCCCTGACTGTTTTCTCCTCCTCTCCTTCTGTTCCCCTATGAAGTTAGATGATTTTTTTAAAAGAGAGAATGAGATAGTATCACTTTCTTGTTTAAAGCTCTGTGAGTTTTTCATTTCTGTGTGTTCTGACTACCCCATACACAGAAGTCTTAATGAACACTGCATGCAGTGGGTTCTGTTGCACAGCACTTTATTAACATGTTTAGTCTCTCAAACACACAAAGTCCAGTTGGGGTTAAGATCCTCTGGAAGAAAAAGATGCGGGCAAGGAGAGATAAGAAATGTGTCTTCTGTGAGTGGGCACTGATGAGGGCATAGGGGAGCCTGAGGGTTTGTGTTGGCAGCTGAAACCAGGGTGGCTCCAGAACACTGAAGCTGACTTTTGGCCCAGTCAGTGGGCTTGCTCTCGTACACACTTGAGTCAGGCGTGCAGTCCAGGATAACGCAGCTGAGTGGTGAGAGAGCCCAGGAAAGCACTTTTAGCCATGTCGAAATTACTAAACCCAGCGAGTGGTAGTTTTGCGTTTCTTCAGCAACCCCATCGGACATGACATCTGGGAATTAATGGTCTAAGGAATGAGAATGGGAGTTAAGTGATTAACTGTTCGACTCTTCATTAACTCAACAAAACACAGCAAGGCACATTTGTCTTCCACACAAAATCATACAAAAGTTTCTCTTTATTAAATATACATTATTTACAGTTTAAGTCTTTCTTCTGTACAACAATAACCATAGAAAACAAAGAAATCTAAGGCTAACTTTTATTTTTTCCCCATACAGTGTATTAAGACATGTTACATGGTCTACAAAACTGACTTGGAATGAGGCAACATCACTTGGGATTTTGTTTTAGGAACAAAAACCATAAGATCAAAATGAAAAAGTAGACTCCAGAAGGTCCACAAAGGAGATGACCTCTTTTGTGCTTTTTCCATAATAAAGAGTCTGACATATGGATATTTGGGGGAGTCATTTTCTGTTTTATTATTTACTTATTCAAAGTAATCTCCCTGCCCTTTCTTTATTTCCATTCCTCAAAAAAGAGGGCCCAAGCACACCACAGGGAGACTAACTTCCCACCTGAAATGGGCACTGTGATGCTCTGTCTTAGGGACTGGCAAACTACAGCCATGAACCAAATGTGATTTTGTAAATAAAGTTCTATTGGAACATGGCCACGCGTATTCCTTTACACCTATTCATTTTCATGTTCTCTGAGGCTTCCTGTCACAGGCTAGTTGACCAAGGGGAGAGTCCGCTCAAGACAACACAGGATATCAGGAGGCCTGTCAACTGTAAGATTCAGAAGGAGAAAATTCTTGGTCTTCGTCCTCACAAAATACAAAGTCTCTTTCACAATATAACTATGTTGCTTTAAGCAAGGTTTGGTATTTTTTGCAAGAGTATTTAAGGCAGGACAAGGTTGCACATGTCGATACTGCCATTCAAAGGAAAAAGACTATGTCACTATTTCATGTAAAGTCTTTGAGATAGAGGTTGACTCGAATGGGAAAGTATGACTAGGCAGATACCCATTAATATTTTCTCTTCAAGTCACACTGAAAGGGAAAGCCTTTCAAAGAGTCTGCAGGGCAATGCAATGCTTCCGTTGCAAACCCCGCACGTTTTCCATGTTCTCTGAGACTGCTGCTGGCGTCTGAAGCATGTAAGGCTATGACACTAGTGTACATAAGACCAGGCTTAAATCACTAACACAATTAGCATCACCTTTTGTCCTGGCCTATGACTATTTTCCTAATTTTGTCCTTGCTGTTTCATAAGGGGCTTCCCTGTGTCACCAGGGAGGATTGAGGAAAGCAGTTTTCCCAGGAATTGTTAGATGGTGGTCCCTGGCACTACGCACTGTCAGGGCTGGAGAGTATCATACCTGCTTATCATTAAGGTAGCCCGTGCATGCCAGGACCAACGAAGGGGAAAGAAAGACTACCAGACTGATTCCAGGACCTCAGGACTTTTACCTGCAGGGGTTCTGATTTAGGATAGTGGGCTTAGGGTGCTTTCTAACAGCTTCTTTTCCTTAACGCTCTATCCGGGTGCTTAACAGGGACAGGTTAGGTAATTGTAGTGATAGCTCTAAAGTACCCAGGGAAAATCCTGATGAAATTTAAAAATTGAAAAACAAACAAACAAAAAAAACCCATGTGATTGAAGTAGGACTGGGAAGGGTCAAAAATGTCATGCAAAGATGAATAAAGAATTATTCATGCAAAGCCCATGATATTGCCTCTTTCCCTAATGTGTAAGACAATGATCCAAATGCACTAAAGAGACTCCTGAGTCAGGATCCAGGAAAGTGGGAAGAGCCCTGCCACTGACCAGGGAGGAAGCAGCGACCTTCCTCACCTTGGATGGCCACCAATTACTGCCCCAGCCCTCCTCATCCTCCTCAACATGTTCCCAGCAGGTGTAGACAAAACACCAAAACAAATTTTTGAGTTAATCCTTGTTAGTTTGCGCGGCCACTTTGTAGACTATAAACATTACAAAAGACAGACAACTAGCTTACAAAGTACAATATTTCACTAGAAAATGTGCTTTTCTGTTCTTCCTCAGAGTACCTTAGTGCAAAATAAAAGAAAAACAACTTATCACTCAAAAATAGCAAAACAGGTAATTATTAAAACCTTATATAAAGGATTCAAATAATTGTCAACACCAAAGGGGAATTCTTCCTTCCTTACCAAAGAGATATGTATGTAGAATTTTCTACAGAAAAGTTAAATAACAGCCCTATTTTTACAAAGTGTGTGGGTGTGCATGTGTGTGTTGCACTTTTTCCCCTTTAGGTGGTTCAACTATTTGAAATTGTGAATGGAGCTAAGAACTAGGGACAACGCAAATCTGCAAACTAGATGCCTCCACAGGTGAAAGTGGTGGGGGAGGGGTATGGGAGGAGAAACTAAGACAGACCCAGGAACAGGGTGTGGAAGAAATCCAACTACACAATGTATCTTTTAAAGAAAACATGTTCAAACTGCATGAGAGACATGGAATAGCATTCAGTTATCCTCCAAGTATTCTTGAAGTTTAGAGTTTTCTTGCACCTTCTTCCATTAACCACCTTTGCCATCTACAGGAACAAAAAAGCCTACTTATTCGTTTAGTCTACTTTATTCGTTTAGTCTATACATGACCTAAGGACAATGGAGGACTAAGTGTGTCCAAGTCTTTAGGATAAGAAGAATGAGTGGCAGAATGATACAGGTGTCTCAAAGGCCCTTTGGCAGGCTGGTGTTGACCAATTGTAGCTATGGGGAATTTGAAGGAAGCCAGGGTAGTTGGTGGGCCAACTGGCAAGACTTTCCCTAAGAAACAACTCAATAGGCCAGAGTCCTGTCTCCCTGAATATCTTGGAAATACCCTCTGCTGGCATCCTTCTGGTGTAGCTCCTTTTACTGAATTAACTTCCCACAGAGAGGGGGTAGATTGGAAAAATTGGGATTGGAAAAACATTAAGGATTAGAAAAATTCACCCAGTGCACAGAGGAGATACTAAACCTGAAAGGACAACACTTTTTAGTCAGTTGTTGACTCAAGGATAGACTGACTAGTTCTCAGACATATTTCTATGCAGAGTTAAAATGGTTCATCAGAACAAAGGAGGGTTTTAGGAAGAGTTGTACTACAACAAAGCCGCCTTCAGAAACATCTGGAAGAAGGACGGCATGCACTAGGTCACAAACAGATGGCAGCAAAAAAAAATGAGAAAAAGGAAAGAGGGAGCCAACATGGAGATTGTTGTTTCCTACCCCAAGTAAGATTCCAGCTCTTCACTTAGGTCTGACTGATGGGAGGAAGACTTTTGGAATCTTCCAGCCAGAAGTGAAACAAGAATATAGAAAATTCAATCGATAAGTATGGCAGAAACAGGGACCATTTATTCTTGTTGTCCTTAAAGAGTCAATCTACCTCCTTCTACAGAAATCTATATGCATGGATAAATATTTGCTTTAAGGAGGAGAAACAAAGCAACTTATTGAAGGTGGAAGTAATAAATGAGAAACAAAATTATAAGGATTTCCCAGAAATATTGTCTGTTTCTTTCAGTCTCCAGTAAATGCTTTACAAAAATACTTGTGCAGGACCTTTGCCATGCATTCTATAGCACTTTATGCATACGCTTATTACAACAGTATATATATCTAGCATCTCCTGCTAGACTTTGAGCTGACCAAGGGCAACAATCAGGTGTAATTTATATTTGTACATCCAGTGCTTAGCACATTGGAGGACTGGGCATTCAGTAAATACCTTGTGAACAGATAATAAAAGAATAATTCCTTTATTTTGTTCTGATCCTCTTCTTGCTACCGTTTGGTGGGCATGGGTCTGACAAAAGGTACAAGTACAGTTAGTACATCTGTTATTACTAAAAAGAACAAAAATTGTCATGAAAAACAGCCCTAGGATCCTTAAAATAAATGTTCCATGTGCAGTTGAGAAGGAATAGAAGAGGCTAATCTCTTCATGAAAATATATCTAGAGAAATGACAAATGTCTGTTTCTCTAGACAAATTCTCATAGAAACCATGGCAATCTGGCCTATGCACACAATGCATGATGCAGTGGGTGCCAGATATATTTTAGGGTAGGCAAATATATTGTCACTTACATAAATAGATTTGTTTTGTGGAAATAATATCAAAGAAACAGCCCCCTTAGAATATGAAATTGCACAGGCATTTTTGGTTTTACTGTAAAGTGACCATATTCCATAAAATCTTTTTGTAAACAGCAGTTACTAAAGACTGAGGGTGAGAATGGAGGAGATCCTGGTGGTCAAGTTGGCCAAAGCATTCATTTGGGAAATCTGAATGTGGTTAAAGAGAGATTAGAATGCTTTAAAAGATTTGAGATTAAAATTGCTCAAGGATTGAAACACTCACACAATTGAACAGTTGCATAAAACTACATGGATCTTGGTACCACTAAGGAAAGACGGGTAGAATTAGCACTTATTCCTAACTGCAAATTGTGTTTCGCTTTGGAAAGTGGAGCTCACTTGCATTTCATATACATCTAGAGAAAGTTAGAGTGCTCTCTGGGGTTATGAAATAATCCAACCCTGTAAAAATAATTCTTATTTAGCCCTGAGACTTTACTTACAAGAGCGATGTATAGATTGCACTATCTTGGCATCCACATTTAGGTCTATGGCACACGGTGCACGTGTACATGTAGTCTACACACGTGGGGAGGATGCCAGTGGGTTTTGTGGTGCAGATATGGTAAGGATGGTGCTTCACAAATTCTTCACCCTGCAGAGCAATCTCTAAGCATATGGAAGTACATGAGAAAATCGAACACTCTGAGTTAGCCGTTGCTGGTCCTCCATTTCTTCTATCAGCACTATGTCAGCAAAATACAGTTCTTGTTTCCCAGAGACTTGAACAATGAAGAGTTCCAGCTTTATTACTCACGCCTTCCTTTTCTGTTCCATTTCATTATTGGAGATGCTTCAGGCTAAACCCACTACACTTCATGGTGACTTTTATTTCAGGGGACAAAGTAATGTGTAGCCAAGCAAAAGGCTGATTTATACAGCCTTTTTATGGAAATAGAAAATTCAAAAGTGAAAACCGGAGAAAAGAGAGGAAAGGGCAGGGGGAAACAGTATTTAAAGATCTTTCATCTTATTAAAGGATCATTCATCTTATTAAAGCTAAAAGGGAAAAAAAAAGGTACCCTTCTTAGAATCACTTTAAAATAAATTTACTAGCAAAAGGATATAATGGAAATGATAAAACGATTAAGTAAGAATCCACAGAAAATTTTAAGGAGAGACTGTATATTTAGAACAACATCTTAGAGTTGAGAAATATGATTGCATACTAATTCCTTATTCCGCAAGCTCTGAAACTGAAAGAAAAGCCAGGGACTTGAAATGGAATAAAGCAAATAGGTTCCTCCTCGTGCGCCTCCTCGTGCAGGGGAGTGTTAATTAATCAGAGGCCAGAGACACACGAGGAACAAGATGGAACATCTGCTAACTGGAAAGGCTGGGAACAAAGGTCTGGTAATTGTTTTCCAAATAAAATCTGCCTTGGAAAGAGAATCAGAAAATATTTTTACATCTGTGGATCTTTATATTGTCATTTCTGGAATCCCTGAGCATATATATTATTTTCCATTATTTTTTTCTCCAAGATGGCCCAGAGGCAAAGAGTTAGGCTTGTTGCTAAAGTAAAATCACTGAGATTCCTACCACCACCTCGTGGATGAGCTCTAGGCGCTTTCTTGAATGACTATGTCTTTCATGCTTCTCCCAAAAGGGAGAAGACCCGGAAATTTGACACCACCTGCTTTGGGAGTGTGAGCCTGTGAAAAGGTGTGAGCATAGGGCGTCTTTATATACATAGTATGTGGCAGATTTGAAAATATGACGTGCTACAGAACCTAAGGGCCACTCTAAAATCAAGCAGTGGGTCAGCTATGACCGTAACGCCATGGAGGTCAGTGCACCTTAACTCTTAGACAGCATCTCCACAAAGTGACTCACTACGTCTGTTTGAAAACGTGAAAGCTGCACCCCTCAATTCACTTTCTTTACCACGTCTTTAGTGAGTGGATGAAAGGGAAGAAATCTGCTTGGTATTTCTCTTCTTTCACGCAGTTTTTTTTTTTTTTTCCTTTTTCATTTTTGTTTTAAAGCTGAGTTAAGATGGTTTAAGCTCTTTCATTGAACCAGGTACTATTTTAGACTTTTATTTGAATTTCTTTATGCTGCAGCTACTTATATATTAATATATATGTATATATCTTTATTTTTACCTCAGTATAATAACCCCAGGAATACTTAGCTAACATTTCTTACAAAGTTGGAGGAGGCATTTTTGAAGTTATGGAACATCTACTTCCTAGCAGCTTTCTTCTTACTTCCTAGTTTCAAGCTACTGTATCCCTGCTTCCTCTAGGTTTATGATATTATCTGCATCTCAAAGTGGTGGCCCCAGGAGAACGTGGGAAGAGAAGAGCAGAGTCATTTTGTCAGTGCTACCAGCCATCTTGTACTTGAAAATACTCAGAGGATAAGAGTTGTAGTGAGAAAGGGCAGTGAGCCTGGGCAAGGGCTGCCTATGTTAGGGAAATTAAACGAACAACACAAAACAGACCTGTCTTTTTACTCTTAAAATGCCACTGAGGCAAACCAGGACTCTAGGTTCTTCTCCCTCTGTCCTGGGCTCCCTGGTAGGAATGGACTTGAGATGGAGAGGATGTCAGCATGACTGTCCTACGCCTAGGTCACAGAGCTCGGGTTCACAGTAAGCCTGCAACACTGAATGCTGCCAAATTGAACAGTGCATTTTAGAAACTAGAAATACAGAACTGAACATGCGGGAGTGCACACGTGTCTCTTCCTTGTCTCGAACAGTAATGCCAGTCTCTTGAGTGGTCACAAACACCACGATAGGTCTGTCAGTGGCCACAGCTGCCCGGTCTCCTGGGTTGGGTCAAGGGCATCGATGCCGTGGTGGATGCGGGTGTGTTCCAGAAAAGAAATGGCAAGCACATAAAAGGAAGAGAATGAACAAAACTAAAATACAGAAGAGAGAACAGAAGGAGTAAAAAATTAACAATAAGAAAAAAAGAGTGTTAGGGACCCTGTAGTTTTTCAGATGAAATATTCCCGTTTACACTCGCTCACTGTGTTTTGCAAGTCAATGTCGTTTCTGAAGGAACTGTCCAAATTCTCTGGGTACTCCTTCTCCTTCATCTGGTTTGCACGCTGTGACTGCTTGTGCTGGTAGAGGAGCCGGGTCATGATGCCGACGACACAGAAGATGATGAAAATCACCACTGCTATTACCCCTGGGGAGGCGGAAGAAGGAAAAAGAGAAGAAGATCATCTCAGATCACCTGCTCAATAAGCAGAGTCAGACTACATAAAGGAGGCACTTAAAAGAACAAAACAAAAGAGAACAAACACACAAACAAAACTCTGCCAGATGCCCAGAATAAAGACATGCCGAGATGGCCTCAGTCTTTAAGTACTGTTAAAACCTCCTTCTTTCAGACCAGCTGGGGGGAACTCTGGTTTAAATTGGAGAAGGTTTTGTTTAATGGACTAAGAATGCCATCTTATAAATATGTAGTTGAATTAGCAAAGGATTTTTTAATAAATTTTTCAATATCTGCTGTAAAGAATGTGTCAGAATCATTTGTAATTAGCACATTTCTTTTTCACCCTGTAACTAAATATTTTAGAACTACTTTAGCATCCTAAGAAAAACCAGTACTTAAATATTTCACACCCCAATACATCCTCTCCTGATGTAAATTTGCTTTATCTTATATGTTTGTTTTGCTAAAAAATTCATTAATAAAGAAATGATTACCAAAATTTTAGGACACCCTTATGCTGCTCCTAACTCTGCTAGACAAAGGCTCCTCAGTGATGAGACACCTCTGCCCTCCAGAAACTCAGTAGACTAAAATGCCTGGTCCTGTCAGATTTCCCCTTATTTGACTGTATCTTATGTGACTGGATTTATCTTGCAAGTTGTCTTCACTGACCCTCAAGTCTCTCCCCTACCTTCACCAGGAAGGTTTTGGGCCCATGAAAGGCAGTATCTGCAAAAAGATGGTGAAAATGTAGAAGTGATAGTATGTGTCTCTACACAAATGTAGGTTTCTGAGCATTAAAATATTTGAAAATATTTATAATAATCAAAGAGTATTTTATTTCTAATATTCTACTGTTTGTTTTCCTTTCTAAAGATAGTAACTATTGGGGAAAATGTCTATTTTAGAAAGTTACTTTTGGACACCCTATATTATGATTTGCATAAGCGTGGATATTTGAGAGTTACATGCATTCATGCTGTGTCTTACACCAATTTTTTGAGCTAGGGCCATGGTTAAGATTTCTTACTTTTTTTTTCTCTATTCCTAAAACATTTTGTGGAATTTTCTCCAACTAGTCTAGAACAAGGCAGAGTAAAACCACCTCAGCCAGCACAGCGTTGGATAGACTGAGTGGCAGCAAGTGCCTCAGAGGAGTGGCCGCCGCAGCGAGAGAGGACGCAGGAAGCTGGTTTCTACCCCTTCGATGCATGGGATGGTCAGAGTTGGGGGCCCTACAAGCCTCCAGGGATCTTCCTGTGGGTTCGGAATGACTTTCCAAGAGACTCATAGAGCATATAAATGTCTGGGGAAGAGTCAGCAGTCACACTTGTCAAATGGAAAATTATAGAAAGAAAAACAGGGACAAAATAATCGTCTACTTTTCTCAAAGCCAAACAAAAATCTATTTGGCCTTTCTTCTGTAAGGCAGAAATTCAGGTCAAATGTTTCCAGAACTTCCTTCAGGAGCGGCCGTGGTGTTCCTGTCTTACAATCTTACTGCAGGGTGCATCTCCGTGCTCCCACTGGCATGTGTGCCTCCTCCCCAGAACAGGCGCCACCGGTTGTACCGCTGCCTGTTTGCCCAGCCCCTCCCCGCCCGTCTGTTTCCATATCCCCCCAATTAGCACAGAGCCCCACGTGTAGCTGGGTTCATGAAATAGAAGTGAAATGAACGGATACTGTCGACTTTTAAAAGGAGAACTCCATCTGGCATGGATCAGCTCACCTAGGGTGCCAGAAGACAGGGATGGGGGCACCTGCTGGGGTTATGGTTCTCGGGTGGAAATGAATTCAGTCTCTCACAGGCATGTTACGTTAAGCAAGGCTTGGGAGTCATTCTGGGTGGCAAGACCCAGATGGAAAAAAAGCTACAGCCAGCAGCAGCCAAGGTGAGGCAGAATAGAGAGGGGGAGGCCAGCAGGCACTGGGAGAACAGCAAAGCAGGGGGGAGGGTGGGGAGGCTAGCGCACAGCTGAGCGACAGGGTCTGCATCTGTGACCATATGTGCCGTGGGATTTGAAGCTACGGTCCTGTGGGCATCACCCTGCTCATAAGATCTAACCCAGATCACTTGGTGGAGAAAACCGGACAGGATGGCGGCTTCGCCCATCTGTCTGCCCCAGCGTGGCTCCTTTCCCAAAGGTAGTTTTATTGGTCTGCTTTGTTTGTGCTTTAGAAAAAGAGAGAACTGGGTGAGAGGAACAGGATGCTGGCTGCTGTCTGTAAGTAGATGCTCCAGCTGTTGACTTAGTGCTCAGCTGCCTGATGAACCAGAGGTGGGATAAACCTACTGAGAGGCTGGTGCCAGGGGAGAGGGTGCCTTGGATCATGCGGCACATGTGACTATCCATGAGCGGCTCTCAGACTGGCTCTCAGTTCTGGGTGCTGGAGGGCCATAATTAAGGAGGGCTCCAGATAGCTTTCTCCAAAGTGTAAGATCATGTATGTCTTTTTGTTTTCAGCAACAGTGAATGTTTTACCTCCAATGACCGCCGAATCACTTCGAACTGCATTGGTGAGTGGTTCCCGTTCGTCCGTCTTCCCAAAGGGATCTGAAAGAAGTAAAACATGAGGCTTCACTCTTCTCTCAAGGAACTGGCAGGAGGTCTACAGAGTAGAGATGAAATGACACACCTACGGATTACACCGGTGCTTTCAGATATATTTGAGTTGGAGAGCTGCAAGTAACCCAAATAAACACAGGCAAGCAAAGAGCATTTGAAGTGCATGGCTCACATCCCACAGTTCATGACCCTGTTAGTTTGCAAGTAAGTTGCAGGAAAAGGGGTTGAACCAGATGATCATGTATCCTGCCCATGTGCCTCAGCCTTCCCCTGACGTCTCCAGTTGCTTCTCTGGGCAGTTCCCATGGGTGAAAATGGTCTGTGACCCCCAGCACACACATCTCTCTGCTTGACAGTTTTCTTGAGTTGCAAGAGGATTCGAGGTTATTGCCAGAGAAGAACAAAAGCACTGGAGAATTTAAGCCTCAGGAGCAACCGCACTGATGAGGGAGGCGGGTACAATACGTGCACTGCCGTATATGGTGTGAGAAAAAGTGTCCAGTTTAAGGGTGCACAGAGCCCCAGGCCAGGCTGCTGGCAAAGCACGGAGGTGGGCGATGCACAGGCCACAGCAGAGTTTAATCCCCTCTTTGCTCATAATTAACAAATTATTTGGCATTTGATAGTGCACTGTTTTGTGTCATCATTAAGGTTGCCATGTGTCATGTAAATGTTCTCATCCGTAAACTGGGAAAAATAAGTCCTACTTTATAAGGTTTTGAAGAGTTACACAAGATATTAGCAATATGAATGTTTTAGAACAGTGCCTGGCACAATGTAAGTGCTTACTAAATCTTGCTTTTTCTTATCATTTTGCTTATTATTAATTACATACAATACACATGTGTCCTAGTCTCACTAGTGGCACATCCATCTTCTGATGGAAAAGACCAGAACTTGCACTTCATGTCTCACATCACTTGCCACGCTGCTGTGCAGGTACACACGAGAGATGTTTGGCAGGTGTTTCTTGTGTGATTGAATGAACAGAGGGTGGTGGGTTATGCTGTTTGTGGTGTATGCAGAGGGTCTTTTCCTAAAATCATGAATCTGGAGCTAGAAAAATTAGCACAAGAGGGAGTCTGATGGGGTTGAACAGGAAGAGCACTGTAGGGGAAGAGGGGCTGGTTGGGGCAGGTGTTCTGGACGGTGGCATCGATAGGGTAGGGCTATGGAAAGGACTTGGACTTGGAACTTGGTAATACTGTTAGTCATCTTTGTGTGCTTAGATAGCATACATGCACACACACACAAACATACAAACATAGACAGATAGACATGTCACTGATGGATGACAATGGTACATGTGAGAGGCAGAGGGAGGGTGGGCAGGCAAACTGAAGGTGGAAAGTGAGAGGTCAGAAGAGGAAGGAGAGGAAGGGAGGAAGGGAGGAAGGGAAAGGGATAAGGTAGTGGGCAGGCAGAAGGCAGGGAAAGGAAGGGAAGCAGAGAGGAAGGGAGATAGGGAACTAAAACTATTTAGTGGTTAGATAGGCAGCTGTAGCACAGTGGTAAGTATTTGTGTATCTAAACATAGAAAAGGCATAGTACAAATGTGATATAAAAGATAATAGTACACTTGTATAGAGCACTTACTGTGACTAGGGCTTGCAGGGCTGGGGGTTGCTCTGGGTGAGTCAGTGAGCGGTGAGTGTGTGTGAAGGCCTCGCACATCACCACACACTAGTGTGGACTTCATACACACTGTGCACACAGGCTACACTATATCTATTTAAACAATTCTTTCTTCAATAATAAGTTAACCTTAGCTTACTGTTACTTTTTTACTATATAAACTTTTAAACTTTTTAAAACAGTTTGACTTTTTTGTAGTCACACTTAGCTTAAAACACAAACACATTGTACAGCTGTATAAAAAATATTTTCTTTCTTGATAGCCTTATTCTATAACCTTTTTTCCTGTTTTTAAAATATTTTATTTTTTACTTCAAAAATTTTTTTTTGTTAAAAACTAAGACACAAACACACACATTAACCTTGGCCTACACAGGGTCAGGATCATCAATATCACTATTTTCTCCCTCCACAACTTGTCCCACTGGAACGTCTTAGGAGCAATAGTAGGCATGGAGCTTTTATCCCCTGTGAGAACAATGTCTTCTTCTAGAACCTCCCGACATGTTTACCTGAAATTTGCTAAGAGAGTAAATCTCAAATGCCTTCACCAGAAACACACACACAAAGGGTAACTATGTGTGATAATGGATGTGTTGATTAATTTAATTGTGGTAATTTCACAATTTCATATATTTATCAAATCATCACATTGTACACTTTGAATATATATAATTTTTATTTTTCAATTATTCTTCAATAAAGCTGGAAAAAGTAAGCCTGATTTTAGTCACGTAGAATATATTAGCTCAGCAACCAGCTCGCTGCCTCCTTGTTCCCTAAACACTTCCATCCTTGTAGCAGTAGCCACTTAAACAGTAGTGACTATATACTCACACACGCCACAGACACTATGCAGTATTATGTATGTATATAACATATAATATATGCAACTATGCATTTAGTTCTAAGTACTCACCATGTCAAAAGTAGAATTGTATTAAATATATTTTAAAAACCACCCATAAGAAATCAGTCACAGCTTTTACCACCTGTAATTACACAAGGTAAGGAATCGAGTCATAACAGCCAAACCTTTACCCTGGAAGCTTCTTGAAGCCACTGGAAGTAGAGCTAGTGAGGTGTGCTCCACCGGGCATTCTCTGGAATGTACCTGATGAAGAATGCACAGTGGTCACTGCATTCACATCCGAGTCCACCATGGAGCCACAGCTGGATTCCGTCAAGGTCCCCTGGACAGTCACAGGCGCGGCGGTGGCGTGGCGCAGAGCTGCCTTCAGTGGCGCTACGTGGTTGTACTGCACCGAAGACATGCATCCAACAAAGCCCAGGCTATTTGCCTTCGCAACCTCAGAATCCAATCTATGCTTCTCTGCAATGTAAAAGACAATCAGAAGTCTGGTTTTTTCCCAAACTATGCTGTATGGCCTCTTTGAGTAATATCTAAAATTACAGAAATTATCTTGTTATTCTTTGACTAAGGAGAACCCTCCCCCATCTCTCTTCACCTCCCCTCCCCAACTCCACCCCACTACAAGCATCAATATATCAACCACATTTCACAGAAAACTGCTAGGGCTAGCTCTGCTTTGAAATAAAAAATGTTTCAAACTTCTAAATTTTCATTCATGTATTTTATGAACTGTAACAAAGATAATAAATCTGTTCGGTACTCTAGATGTTTTACAGAATTTGTATCATTATTACTGTCACCGTTTATCTGTGGAAGGGGTGATTAGTGCAAGCACACTACAATGCTCATTACAGCACTTTACCCAAAAATGTACCAGGAAAAAAAATGAAGAGTTAGACAGAGAAATTAGAAGTCAAAGTTATCCTCCCAGAGATTTATCATGTTCATTGTTTTAGGTCGCCTGTATTCAAGATTTCTACCTGCTTGGTCCTGCCTATGGAACTGACTGGTGAGCATGGGTGTTTTATGGCAGCATTAAACTTCCCAAAGTATCTTTGAATCTTTATAAAAGATGAAAATGCAATCATTTGAGATTCATAGCAAGATCATTTTCTTCAAGATTTGTGGTGAGATTACTTAGAATCCTATTTCTTTCTCTTAAAAGGGGTCATTGGAACAAATTATTGTGATGCAATTCCATAAAACTGCGATGCATTATGAGCCATTTTTAAAGGTGTAATAGTTTTAACATACCTAGATGGCTCCAATGGTTATTTCATTATGATAATTTGTTTATTTTCTGGAAGGGGGCAGGGACTTTCCCATCTACCAGTATAAATTATATACTTAGACAATTCATAAATTGTCAAAGAATGTCTCTATTGATCTGTAAGCATGCATTATGTTGGCAGCATTAAGGAGAAGATGTGATGAGGATGTGAAAGGAAATGAGAAATTAACCTACCTTAATAAGGCCTTTGCTATTAATAATTTTGGCCTCATTTTACTGTCCCCAATAAACTTAACCAATTTTTTTTTCTTGAAGGGCTAAGTTTATTTTGACATGTTTTTATACTCCGAGTCATTTAATGCCACTCACTCCTCTTGCTTTGGGTAATTATTATGAAGAAAACTTAACCAATTATCATCCCTCTCTTCTTAGCATAATAAAGAAAGAAACCAGGCTAGGCACCATGGCTCAATTCGCTAATCCTAGCACTCTGGGAGGCCTAGGCAGGAGGATCGTTTGAGGCCAGGAGTTCAAGACCAGCCTAAGCAAGAGCAAGACCCTGTCTCTACTAAAAATAGAAAAAATTAGCTGGATGTGGTGGTACACACTGTTAGTCCCAGCTACTTGGGAGACAGAGTGAGACTCTGTCTAAGGAAAGAAAGAAAAGGAAGGAAGGAAGGAAGAAAGAAAGGAAGGAAGGAAACCATGTATATTAGTGTCATGTGGCTGCTGTGAGAAATTACCACAAACCAAACAGCTTGAATTAAGCAGCTTAAAACCCAAATGTATTATCTTGCAGTTCTGCAGATTAGAAGTCTGACACCGCTCTAATGGGGCTAAAAGCCTAGGTGTCAACAAGGCGGAACTTCTAGCGGCTCTGGGATACTGCATTTCTCTGCCTTTTCTAGCTCCTCAAAGCCACCTGCATTCTATGGCTTAAGGCCCCCTTCTCCACCTTCAAGGCAAGCAATGTTTCGTTTCTCTTTTCTCTAGTCACTTTGACCTAGAATTCTCTCTGGCTTTCTTTCACTTTGAAGGACCCTTGTGATTACACTGGATTCATCCTGATAAACCACCGTAATCTCCCTATTGTAAATGCAGCTGACGGCAATATTAATTCCATTTGTAACCTGATTCCTCTCTGACACACAACCTGACACATTCATGCGTTCTGGGGATTAGGATGGGGAGATCTTTGTGTGCCTACAAGTCCACGTCTGAGATTCTGTGAGACATTTCCAGGTAACAATAATGAAAATCCAATAAATATATAAAGTGTCACTCTTCCTCAAGTATGAGAGCACTGAGGTATGCAAGGAAACTTCAGTCTTCCAAATATTCAAATAAATACCCTACAGTGATTGACGGTACATATTTGTTACTCTTGAAAGGATCACATATGTTTATTTGTTATTATGAGCTTTAAAAGACTGTGTCCCACGTGGGGCTTCTCACACATTGTGCAACAGTCTTCCAGATTGAACAGCTTTGATGGACTGGATGCGATTTGCTGGTGGCACAAGAATTCCACGTGCCCAGCTACAATTCCAAATACACATTAGCTGCTGATTGGTGGTTAGCCAGGGACAGAGCTAGAGATCAGAAATATTTAGAGGAAAAAGCAGAAGACAAGAGAAGGAACTCATAAATTGTCAGAAGGTTTTTTACATTGTAGGATTTCAAAATCGCAGGAAGTGACATGGCATTATAGCTTTGCCTGAAGTGTCTAAGTCAAAATTGACAGATCTCACTCCCAGAACTTAGTTGGAAAGGAGCCTACATTGGTGTCAAGGTCCTTGGAGGACATCGCGATAGTGACTGCCATGAATACAAGCTCCAGGTACAAGCATAGGGACGTAGATAAACCAGGGGGATGCCAGAAAATGACATTCTCGCCTCAAAGGAATAAATGTTTTAAATAAAGCCTTATCTCTAGAGTATTGTGTTTATTCTAGAAGTATAATTAGGATGGAGATCTTGAGGTATTTCTGAAAAGCAATAAAGAGAGCAAAAATTGTGATATCAGAAAACACTCTCAGTATGAGGCCCCAGATAACGATGTCTTAGATTTTTATATAGTGGAGGGGCAAAAAACAAACAAACAAATAAACAAACAAACAAACAAAAGCAAAAACAAAGTTAGGATGGTTCCAAATGACTTTTGCTTCTTATAACAGTGTTAACTAATATGTGGGAGGGAATAATTATTTGCTAAGAAGACTTTTTTTAAACAGGTACAAAAACTCAACATTCACCACTCATCAAGTAGTTACTATACGACACTGTAATAGTTATTGTTAAAATATTTTTCCTATTCCCCTCCAAAGTTTTACCAGGTGTATATTATCATCCTTCAAATTTTACATATGAAGCAACTGATACTTGGAGAAGTAAGGGAGGTATTAGAGATCACGTGGCAGAGTTGAGATTAAACCTATTGTTATGACTTTAAATGCCAACACTTTATCTAAGCAATGCTGCCTCCATGAAAACTCCAAAATATCTTCTATATAGAGTAAAATAATTTTACATAAATTATCTAAAACGAAACAGGCTGTAAAAACTAAGGAAAGCACATGTTATTTTGGTTGAATGCCTCACAAATTTCACTGAACTCTGTATTATATTAAAGTCAAATGTATTTCCTAATCCATTTTGTTCAGTTTTTAGGTCACGATTGTATTAGATTCACATGGAGTTGGGTGGGGGACAAATTTATATGTTGAGCTAGAGAATGAATATTGAAGACAAACTTCATAGTGAATGTGGCTACTCAAAGGGTGATAGGATGGGAATGCAAGCCAAGAATCCACTGCTGAAAAGTACCATGTTGTTCAGGATTTTCTGCTAACATACAAAAATCTCATCCAAACAAGAATTACAAGGTTTCTCTTCACAACCTATGCTACCACCTTTCTTAAAAAAGAAAACCTGTGCCATGTCCAAACGTCTTATTTAAAATTGATTTAGTTTCTCCCTCTTCATACACTTTAAATAGCATCAAAATACAGTTCCCTATTTTCTCTTGATCCTGTTAATAGCTCCGTGCCCTCAAATAGTGACGTAGAAGCAGCTTGGGCTGCTGAAAGGTACCGACTGGAAGTTGGATGAGCCTGAATTGGTGACTCCTGTCCTTGCACACGTGACTTCTGTTTCCCCACTTCCGAGCTTCAGTTTTATCCGTTGTAAAATAGTGATAATAGCACCTGCCACACGGATGGTGGTGGAAATATATATAATAATATAAATATAGTTCATAGCTCAGTGGCCATAAATGCATTTTTGATATTGTTTATTTGCTTGTTTATTTATGTTTTGTATACATTTATGTTGTATGGCATGATGTTTTGATACATGTATACATTGTGGAATGGCTAAGTCAAGCTATTTAACATGTGCATTACCTCACATACTTATCCTATTTTTTGTGTGTGATGAGAACACTTAAAATCTACTCAGCAATTTCCATGTATTCAGTATTTTGTTATTAACTGTGGTCACCATAATGTACAATAGATCTCTTGAATTTATTCCTTCTAACCGGAATTTTGTCCTCTGATTAACAGGACACAATAAATGCACTGTATTAGTAGTAGTACGTAGTAGTAGTAGTTATAGTAATGGTTTCGTTTACTCCTCCTACTGTTCATTAGCTCCAAACTCCTTTGCCTGGATGCAATGCCCCTCAACATGCCCAAGTGATACTGCATTTGGAACTAAGATGTAAATGCCGATGTGCTTGCTGTGAAACCTGTTTATTAAATTTCCACTTTTTGCTGACTCACAATTGAATAACTGCAGTACTCAAACTTTGAATGACTAAGTTGATAAATTTATTATAGACTAACTTTTCCAGGCATTTAAAAACTTGACTTTCTACATTAATTTGCAAACACCCTTATTTCTTCAAAGAAAGCTATGCTCCTCTGTTAAACTCAATGGATCTGAGATGCACAGGAAAGTTTCACAGAACCAGTTTGCCCCAACACTTCACACAGTCGCAATTGTTTGACAGGAAGAGAGTGATAGAATGAATTCAGGCTAATTTTATTCAGGCAGATTTTTAATAGGCATTGCTCTAGGCTGTAACATAACATTGACTGTATGTCAAAAGTCATTTATGACATTTGAATCTTGCAGTGTCACAATCCAAGCCATGCAGACTAATACAACTGGGGCATATAAGAGTAAAATGTTGTACCAAGATAAAATATAAATAAAGGGAACTAATGTTAATGGAAAATACAAGCAATATATACAAGTAAAGACTATTTCCCTCTAGAGTCCATCGTCCTTTCAGATAAGGGACAAACAGTTCTGAAAACTGAACTACTAGGAATGTTCTAAGTCCAAGAACTCTGTCCCTCAGATAAATCTTTTAATCCTGAAAGGGGAACATCAAACTGCATTAAACACACGCATACATGCACACTCACAGAAACACACATACAAACTTGGCATTTGTTTAATGCTTTTATGCTTTTCTTGGTATGCTCATTTGTGTGTCCCATGTAAATGAGAAATGAGAAAGGGCAAGATAATTATACCCAATTTCCAGTTAGGAAAGACAAGACACATAAAGTCCAATAATTGTCTAAAGCAAATTACCCAGTCCATGGCCAGTACAGGCCTGGAACCTAGGTCTCTTAGCCCCTACTCCCCACTTTTTTCTATTAGGCCATGCTCAGCACCTTTCTGTATGTATGGATCATTGACAAGCCGAAAAGAAACCTCACCTCCTTAGCCGACTGACCGCCACTCACTGATGCCCATTCTCCCCTCTCCCCATGCAGCTCTGCCTGCGCCCCATCTGGCTCTGGGCTCTCCCCTAAGTAGGCACACACTGTCCTCTCTACCCGAAAGGCCTTGCCATCTCTTTATGACCTGTATAACTTCTACTGCTCCTCTGCAAAACATACGTCTATTTATTGGCCACCTCTGACAACTGCAGCTCTGTGTGTGACGGTGGACTCACAGTGGCTAGCAAACAGATGCTCCCCCTGTGAACTTTCAGTCATTTGGGAGGATTAATCTAACAGGCCAGCAATGATTTCAGTCAGTAAATCTTAGAGTAGATGCAGATTACTGTGGCTGTGGGAATGTAGAAGGGACCCCTGACACTATCTAGGGCAGCAGGGATGAAATTGAGAATGCAAAAGAACTTCCAGGAAAATGTATTAAAAACCCATATTTGTGAATCTCTACTCATTCCATAGGTCTGGTTGGGGGGTATGTGTACAAAAATTTGCATTTTTAAAAGCACATTCTTAGGCAATTTTGATATAGATTGTTCATGGTCCACATTTGGAGAAATACTGATTTAGGAAAGATTGCATAGAATAAATGTATTTAAATAAATAGAGGGTGGGTAGAATGTTCCAGAAACAAAGCAAAATCTGTACAAGGCATAGAGGGAGAAAGTGTATCCATTTAAGACACTGAAAAAATAAGGTTACCTCTGTCTTAAATAAGGCAAAGGATTATGTTGAAGAGATAAGAAGGAGCCAAGTACTCTTAAGGACTTCTGTGTCCCGAGGCACTTTGCTCACTTCTGTGATACTGCTTCTCCCTCAGGTAAGGTCTGTCCTCCCTTCCTGCCCTCAGAAAGCCCGTCCTTTTCAGAGCTTCACTCTCATCCATCGAACACAGGCCCCAACACGCAGAGTGAGTGCTCAGTTAACATTAGTAAAATAAAAAAAACTAATAGTCCTTAATATCAACAGTAGTGCAGCCTAACCAGTGATATTTGTATATAGATATCAAACTTCTACAATCTGCACCTTATAAACATACAGCGTCTTTACTTTTACATTTACACTCACATGTGTTACCCAGAACTCTCTCCCCAGTGACGCAGGCCGTGTTCTGATCGGAACTTCATTGTTAGTTCTTGTAGCTCTACCAGGACTACACACGGGGTGTTTCTCTTTACTATTCTTAGCATTTTGGTACCTGAAGCCAAACGAACTGTTGATATGGAGTCTGAGTGGCCGTGGGAGTTTGGCTGCTTCATGTCTCAGAGTCTCTGCTGTTCGTAAGGACCCCACACTCTACCAGGCAGGGCCTATGCACTGACTCTTCACACTGCCAAGCAGGCTCGTCCCAAAGGTGACATGACAGGCCCTTTCCTCCAGGTGTCAGGCTGAAAGTCTCTTCAGAGAGGGCTTCTCTGGGTACCTTCCTAAGAAGTATATCCTCCCTCTTCCCATTCTCTAATTCTCTACACTGAGACCAATCGATTTCCCTATTTATCACAGACTTTATAATTGCATGTGCTTCCCATGTGTGTGATTGATTATTGATTCATCTTTTATATACCACAGTGAACCATAAATTTCATGAAGAAAGTGAATCTACTTCGTTCACAATTAATTACCTATTTCTTAACATAGTGCTATGGACACAGAAGTTGATCAATAAACATTTGGGGATGATCGAGTGGGTCTGCATCACATGAAGTCTGGCACGCGGTAGGTCTTCCATGACTCTTCCTTAAGTAAGAATGCATACATACGGATAGACGGACGAGGAAGCGATAGCTACTAACGATATAATACAAGAAGCCAAAAACAAGTCAATGCAGTAAACAAAATTCTACCATTTGAGAATTCATCATTTCAACTGAACAACTCACTGGCTGAACTAATTTTTCACTTTTTAATTGGGTTGCTTGGTTACATGCATTATGTAAAAGCCCCTCTATGGATATAGGACAGTGACTACTGCATCTGAGAAACCTTAGCAACATATCCAAATTTAAAAATTCTAGGTATCATACTCCCAATGCTAATTCTGCTTTTTTTCCATATATAAATCACTTTTCTGGCTTTAAGATTGGGATTTGCAAGTTGATGTAGAAACGCATGCTTTTGGGATTGAAAGAAACAAAAAGAGTTCTTCCTCAGGTATTCATTATTGATTTGATAAGAATTCAGAACCAAGTGACTCATGTGGACTAGTTTATACCTACTTTGTTTATTTTGTTAAAGGAAATGATCAAAACAGGTACTGTGTGTTCCAACAGAGAATCTTCTAGCAGAGGTTAAAAATAACCTATAAAAATATACTCTACTCTAATGGGGAATTACAAGTTGTGGAGTTAAAAACAACAACAAAAAAATACAAGTCATATTAGGCACCTTCAGCGATTTGATGTTATTTCTTTATTACAGAGGTAGGCATAAATGTAAATCATATTAATATTTATTAGGAGACTTTCTACATCAGGAAACAGAAAATCTACCTTACAGGGGTCTAAACAATACAAGGGTTAATTATATCTCATAACAAGATCTAAAGGCAAGGAGAGCTCTGGGCACAGAATGTCAGGGCTCCCGTCCCTGTGGCTGTCTCGCACTCAGGATGGAGGAAGGTGATCTTGCAGTTCCAGACATTATATCCAGATGCAACAATGTCCAGAAGCAAGAAACAAAATGTCAAATGTCTGTGTCTCTATTTAAAAATGGAAAATCCTTTCTCAGAACCACAAATGCTCAGCAACCTTGCAGAAGTCCTCTGATTAGCCAGAAAGTGTCACATTTTTATGTCTAATTCAATCACTGGCAAGAGAAATGGATCATAGTCATTTGCTTAGACCAGAAATTTTCAAACTTTTTGGTCTCAAGATTCCTTTACAGTTTAAAAAAAAATCCTAAAGTGATTTTGGATATCTGTATCTGCTTCATTATCTATCTATGTCTACTCTATTAAAACCGAGAAACTTTTAAAACAAGAACCCACGACACACACTCCACTAGCTATCCCAGTGATAACATCATCAACCATCATGTAGTCTCTGAAAAACTTCACTTTATATGGGTAAGAGAATGAGAGTTAGGAAGGAAAACAATGTCTTTTATGAAAACGAAGATGGTTTTGTCCCAGGGAATTCCATGAAAGGATCTCAAGATCCACCCCCAGGACCCCTGGACCAAACTTGAAGAACCACCGGATCAGACCAATTGGGAGGAATTCTCAGGGATTGCAGGTGGAGGCAACCTTCCCAGGAGCATATGAGTTTATGGAAGAGCATGAATATTTGTACAAAATTGGAATTCTGTTAGGAAAGGGGAAGGGAAGCAGAATGGATGTTGGGTAGGCAGCCAACACTGTCGGCTATGTACGTGCAGGCCAATCTCTGAACGCCAAGCAAGCTTTCAATATTCAAATATACTTAGTTTAAAAGATGGTCATTTTCGATGAGTCATATACTGACCTCTATAAAGATACTGATGTCTGATATATATGTACCTACACATATATGTATATGATTTCATCATATATATTTTTACACAATATACATGTTTTTCAGTTTAAAAGTCAGTTATTTTTGAGACATCTTATATACTGACCTCTGTAAAGATCCTGATGTCTAGATTGAATGACCTAAATATGGCTTTTGTCAGTAGGGAAAAGTGGAGCTTTTCCTGGGACTGAATGGAGCCCAGCCATAGGCAAAACTATCCCACAGGTGGTAATTCTACACAGTGATGCTTTTTGTTTCCTGGTGCCGGGTCTCCTTTACTGTGGTGCTAACCTGTATCATGAACTACCAAACCATGGTATGTGCCACTCAGCTTGACCTCCGTTGTACTATTCTGTAATAATACTAAGAGATGCTAATTACTGAGCTTCTACGAATACTAGATTATGCGGTGAACCATCATGCAGACAAATGGTCCACGATAGCTTTAAGACTCAGAAAAGACAAAACATTGCTTTGACAAAAAAGTTTAAAGGTCATGGAACTACCACAGTTTTCCTCATGAACTATTAAGATCACTTTACCCACTTTCGGCTTGTGCGTACACTGCTGCCATCCAGCAGTGCTGAGTAAAGCGAGGTTTTCCTCCATAATATCTGTCATGAATGGGTCACTTAACATGTGCCAAATGTTCCTTTACGTACCTTGTGACACTGGAAAATCTTCTGTGTCACTCTGCCCATGTAAAGGCAAGAAAATAGAAACAAACAATATGCCTAAAGTAGCAGCCCGTAAGTGGTGGAGCTGGGATTTGAACCCAGTCTGTGAAAGCCCAGTCCCCAGCTGGAGGATGCTGCCCTGGCTTCCTTTTGTAATTGCTATGTCTTCTAGAACACCGGTTATGCACCAGGATTTGTGCTGCTGAAGTTAAATGAGTACCTGTGTGTGATGATCACATCATAAAGTCTTGACAGACAGGAACCATTAATCTTTGCACCACAGATGAAAGAAATTAAGGCTTGAGAGGTTAAGTAACTTTTCCAAGTTCACACAGTGAATGGTGGAATCTGGTTCCAGACAAAAAGCCTGGGTGTGGCAAGTACGGAGACTCAATATCCCTTGTTGATTGGGTGTGTTCAGTGAGTGGACCTTCGAATCCAACTCTATGCACTTTTCTCAGACTTTGGTAAATAGTGTTCCCCTGAACTTACTAACCTTCTCCAGCAAAGTCTGCCCGTCCCAGAGAGCAAAACTCCCTTCCTTCCTGATGGAAAGAGATGTTAACTGGCGAACTAATGAGGCGATGATGTTGGATAATTGCTAACTGTGCTCTTCTTCGAGATAGCATATTTATCTGTTTAAAAGTCTTCAAAGGCTTCATGAAAAGAAGCAGCAAATTTCTGGAATTTCAGTATAAGTGGCATTTTAGAAGTAGTGTGTTTTGCAGCTTGTTTCAAATCACAACACAAATTTGATTCAGTAAATACTAATTGAGGCTGAACTGAGCACAAAGCGCTGGTTACGCCGTCTGCACAAAGACTGGCGGCTCACCACGCTGAGCAGGCGTCACAATCGTCACAATCGCAGGGCGGCAGGCGCCGTGGGGATCGCCCAGCGGAAGCCTCTTCTGCAGGAGAGCTCCCACCCACAGTGCTCCCTCAGCAGCCTGCGACACTCTCCAGCTACAGCTCTTGCTTCAGAGTTCACCCCATGCTTCCCTGGTTAGTCTCTTGAACTGTTTTCCTTGATACACGCTGAGGCGGCCACCAGGGTAACGGAGCGCAGGCCGGTTTCAATAACCCAGATGTGATCAAACGTAAGTTCATCCACTGACTGCTGCATAGTGCGAGGGGCCTGCGAAGGATTACCCCGTCCTCAAAGTCACCAATTCTCAGTAGTGCAGAGCATTGTTCTGTTACAATTTTGGATTCGAATAAAACGGTAGCATTTCCTTTCTTCTTTGTCCATCTGATTACAGAGGGTACAGAATCATAAATTATCCTTGTGAGTTATAATTTACATTTGACTACATGTATCAGGGAAAAAAATTAATAATAAAAGTGGCCCAAATAAAGTCAGAGTTTATTTTAGTCACAGTTAATGAGAAGTCTGATGTTAGGCAGCTTGGTGTTGGTATTAATATTTTGCCTCCAGATATCATCAGAGACCCAGCATTCTTTTTTAGGTTTATACTCCCCTGTCCATAGACTATAGCCTTTGTCTTTCTCCTCATAAGGTGACCGCAGGGACTCCAGGTATTACCCCACGTTCCAGGCAGAAGAAAGCAGGGAGGGGGAGGGGAAAAGAGTACATGCTTGCTAAGTCAGGCCCTCGTGACTTCTGTTTGTCAAGGACAACCCCCACAGCCACCCTTAACTCAATGGAGGACAGGAAATATACTGTTTTTAACCAGGAACTTTAGTCCCTCAACAACAATAAACAAACAAACAAAAAAAAACCAGCACTGTATTAAAGAGAGAAGAGAAGGAGAGTGAGCACCGAATATTGGAAGGCTGTTGACGGTCTCTGGCTCAACTACCTTCTGATACAAAACCTTTCTTCTCTGTTCTCTCCTTCAGTTAAACAGTTATGCAATTTCTCCTCTAAAACCAGGTTTTTACCGCCAATGAATCAGCCTCCTTGGTTCAATACCCACCTCTCACAGTTATTAAGACTGTATCCTTGGCCAACTTTCATGATATATTTTGGGCTCAGTTTCCTTATCTATAAAATGGGGGTGAATACAGTGCCCACATACGGTAGATTAAAGAGGGCAGCAGTCTTGGACATGCTACTGCCAGGGGACAGGGTCTGTTTCCCTTCCCCAGGACCTGCGCTGACTTGCAGCTGCTTTCTCTACTGGACACATTGGAAATCATGCTCCACCAGTTCCAAAACTAGCCTCAGAGGGACTGACACTGTCTTCCTGAGAGACACCATGTGGAGAAGCCCTGGGACTAGTGGAGAAAAAGAGCCAGCAGAGCTCAGCCTTCGAGACGTTCCTGCCAAACCACCAAGCATGCGAGACACTCCATTTAGACGCTCTAGACTGGTCCAGCCACCAGCCAAATATCACCAAGTGGCACAGTCAACATCACAAGAAGCTGAAGAACCCACCCAGCAGCCTCTACCCAAATTCCTACTACACAAAATGGATGCCCGTTTAAATTATAGGGTGGACACCAGCAATTCTTCCACATCTGTCATGAGCATTAAATGTAATTATAAAGGTAAAGCTCTTAACTTATTGTCTGGCGCATGACGAATACTCAACAATTTCTAGCTTGTATATCATCTTCTAAGATCTCACACACCTATCTGTGAAAGACCTCAATGCAGTCTCTGTCTCGCACGCACCTACCCAGAACTAAATCTGTTCTAATTAGCCTTTCAGATAGTATTTTACTTCGATTCAGCCATTTCATTATGCCTTCTTTCATACACAAATTTATTCTCTCTAAAATTATAAGTTCTGTGAAGTGGGGTTTATGCCTTATAAGCCTTTTATTAAAGGCTACATAGCATAGTGAAATAAATACGATCGTTGGTGTCAGGCAAATCAGGCTTTGCATACTAGGTCAGTCAATTAATGAATGGATGGCAACTGTTGTAGTTTGAAATCCTTCTGAAGCAGACCCCAAGGCAAGCAGACAAGTGCAAGTAGTTTATTTGAAAAGTGAAGCAAGCACTAGGAGAGTGACGGAGGAGATGAGGATGGGAAGGAAACATACATGGTGCATTATCAGACCAACTAGCACTGTGGGGAACAAGAGCTTAATCTCACTAGGAAAACCCCAGGAGCCAATGAGGAACACACACATCAGACTTATCCCAACTGATGGTGTGGGAGCTGGGATATTAATATACCAGCTCACATTACAATTGGCTTAGGGTTATTCCCAGCAGGCACTACAACCCTGGCACTTCTGGCTTGCCACATAGGCAGGCAAAGCATGCTCCTGTGACCAAAGAAAGCTCTCAGCAAAATCTCAGGTGCCACATGTAACCGAGCTGGCATTGAAGCGGTAAAGGCAAGGAGTGAGGACAGAGCACCAACAGCATCTGCTAGAGCAAACTTGGACAAGTTACAGAACCGTGATTTCCTCATCTCCCAAATCAGGATAAAAATAATGAACTCAAAGAGCTATTATACTGAACTCTATGTATATTACTTCTAATACTCGCAAAGTCCTGCCCTTGTAGATTTCACAAATATCAGGGAATAGAATTGAGGAAATAGTTGAAGTGCAATAAATGACAGTTGACTAAAACTCAGTGATTCTACTAAAAAATAGCAACACATGGCTGTCTTTAGTATACTTATTCCCAGCATCCTGGAAATAGCAGAGATAACAGTGGGGATGATATTGTCTTGGCTTAAATCACTCAAATATTTTAACAAAAACTAAAAGAAAAAAATGCTGATTAAGAGGAAAATTTTTATATCAAATTATGATAATAGAAGTGAAAAACATGTTACCATTTTTATCATAGCAATTATTGATTTAGCACTAACAGATTAGAAGCACATTTGCATTAGTTTAATCAGTAAACATCAGCTATAACATAAAGGAGCACTTGAGAGAATGCCTACAAAAATATTCCACACTGTAATCAAAAACATGAAAACCACAGCTTAGAAAAAAGCTCTCTAGGAAAAAACAAGGAAAATACTATATTTAAGAATCCCATCCTGTTTAAAACCACCCATGGCTTCCCAATATATTTCATGTAAAATAAGACAAACAAACAAACAATCTTGGCTGTTTAGGACTTGGACCTGCCTGTTCAGCCCACCCCACCCCCACTGCCTTCACTGCAGCCTCGCTGTGCCGAGCCAGGCTGTGCACGGGGACTCCCCAGAGAAAGGATGTGATAAGAGAGAGAGAGCTGGTAGGCATGGAGTTTCTCATCTGCCAAATTTTCTTTCCAGTCTGAATTTCACAGGAATTCTTTCTTCTGTTTCCATTTTCAGATTTCCCATCTGTAAATGCCTCCAAATAGCATCTAAATATTAAGCAATCACTGTGCACTAGGCAATATGTGTAAAAAACCTATAATACATACATACTCATGTAATTATTTTATCATCAAAATAATCCTGGCTGGTTGTAATGATGATTCCTGGTTTACAGGTAAGAAAACTGAGGCCAGAAAAATTGAGGAACTTGCCAACTTGCCGGGTCTCAACTACTTATGGCTGAGCCAAGCTTTGGGCTCAGTCTGTACAATGCCAGGGTGCAAGCTCTCACCATTTTACCATCCTGCCTTTATAACCCACGAAAGCTTCAGTGCTTGCTGCTCAGATGTGTTCCTAGCTGATGCTCAAGTCGCTCCCTCTAGAAGGAACAACATGAAATTAGAGACAGACAGTATTTGGGAAGTTTGAAGGGATAGTCACTTTTCTACTATGGTAGAAAAGTATGTTAACCCATCCCTCCCCAGCGATGGAGGCCCTGGATAGACGCGGTTTATACATTGCTGATGAACACTGAAGAGTGTGTCCATGAGCTGCAGTAAGACATTAAGGATCACAGGGCAACAGTTGAAAACTTGAATTTGGTGTTCTTCAAGGTTCTCAAAAAGTTAGACGTGACTTATAAAATTCTAGCACTCTCAGGAGCAAAACACAAGGAGAGATGCATGTGTAGTATCTCATTTATAGATGAGAGAGCCAGTTTTGCTGATTGACGTTGAATGACTATGGGCAGTTTCAGAACTGAAACTCCTATAGTCAGGGTTTTCCAGAAAAATGGAATTATTAGGATTATAAGGAATTGGCTCAAAAGAGTATAGAGGCGGAAAAGCCCCAAGATCTGTACTCAGCAAGCTGGATACACAGGCGAGCTGATGGTATAAATTCTAGTCCTAAACCCAGTGGTCTCTAGACCCAAGCAGAGCTAATATTTCAATTTGAGTCCACAGGCAGGAAAAGATCAGTGTCCCCCAGAAGGGCAGTCAGTCAAGAGGAGCCCCCTCTTACTCGGGTTGTTCTAGTCAGGTCTGCAACTGATTAGATGAGGCCCACCACAGTGGGGAGGGCAATCTGCTTTACTCAGCCTGCTGGTTCATGTGTTAATTTCATCAAGAAACACCCTCACAGACACATCCAGAATAATGTTTGGGTCCCCTGTGGCCCAGTCCAGCTGACACGTCCAATTATCCATCACATTCACTTTGTATGTAGGTCAACAATCGTGCAGCCTCCCTCAATTTTAATTTTCTAACCCTAACCTCACACAAGGGAATTAGTATCAAGTATCAAAGCTTCACAATGAATCCACACAAGGATACAAGATGGATATAAATGGTGTATAAGAAAACTTTTTGGCCACAGAAAAGATATCACTGTGATCCTCTGGAGAATCCTATGGGATTAAGTCCTCAGGCATAGATTTTACCAAGAGCACGAGTGAAAATGAGCAGTCCTGATTTGAGCTGTGGAGTCCTGTTCATGATCTCAGCTCTTGGGATATCCCTCCTCTTCCCCTTGGCATGGCCAACACTTTGAGTTACAATTCCTTCAAACTGCCACCTCTGAATTGAAACTCAGAGCTTATATAACTTCAGTAACTACAGTAGTATAAATTAGGAAGTTTTATCCAGAAGGTTTTAGGATTCACAAAGCAATCACACTGCGGAGTCCAGACTCCAGTGGAAGTTAGTGGAATGTGACTCCAGATTCCATATCCTTTCTGCTATGTCAAAGAAAAGGGAAAAGGTGAAGAGTGACTAGGGTGACTGCACACAGAAGTAATGATGTATTTCAAATGAGAGGAGAGCTGCCTGACTGTCAAGTGGCTGGCACCTGTTTGCGGCAAGCAGAGCCACGAAAGGAGTACTTTCGTGGGAAACTCGGGATGTACGGTCAGTACGTGCACAGTTCCAGACACGCAGGTAAGGAAGGAGTCACGCTGCCGAGTGAGGCTTGGAAATCCACAGGTTAAAAATATAAACTATTGGCTCGGCATGGTGGCTCACGCCTATAATCCTAGCACTCTGGGAGGCCAAGGTGGGAGGATCACTCAAGGTAAGGAGTTAAAAACCAGCCTGAGCAAGAGCAAGACCCCGTCTCTACCAAAAATAGAAAGAAATTAATTGGCCAACTAAAAATATATATAAAAAATTAGCCTAGCATGGTGGCGCATGCCTGTAGTCCCAGCTACTCGGGAGGCTGAGACAGAAGGATTGCTTGAGCCCAGGAGTTGGAGGTTGCTGTGAGCTAGGTTGATGCCACGGCACTCTAGCCTGGGAAACAGAGTGAGACTCTGTCTCAAAAAAATATATATATATAAACTATTATTAAACATCCACACTTCTGTTTATATGTGATTATGAAATGTATGTCAATATTTTAACTGGGAACACCATCAAGCTCAATTTCCTTTTCATTAGCTATGGAAAAGTAGGTTTGCTTGTAGCCCAGAAATTCATTGATTTAGGTCAGCAAAACTGGCTTTCAATTTCCTTTTTATCCATTTTTCTTTTTTAAAATATAGTATTAAATATGACTTTGGGGTCTGCTCTGGCATTAGAATTTTCAAAGTCAAAGTTCATAAAATTTCCATATATCACAAAATCATATTCAAAACTAGAATAAACTCCAAAGATCATGTGGCAGTCCCTGACATTTCAAAGAGGGTAGATTTTCAGCCAAGAGATATTAGGCAGCTGCTCACAGTCACATAGTTCTGTGAGCACAGAGATACTCCTGCCTTCAATCCTGCTACTTGTCCCCACTGGATGCTAATAAAATCTCCCTGAATCACATATTAGAGAATGACTGTGGGTGTTACCAGTGATAGTTCTCATCCTTAGCATCTGATATTTGAACTTTAGTGGGGTTAAGTGTGGCAGTGTGGTTGTCTGCTCAGGGATACAGAAAGGTAAGGTATTCAAAAGAAGTGATGTAACCAGGAGTCATCTTTGAAGATATTTTTGCATTGACAAGTAGGAGGGTGACAGTGTAGGGAACACAGGTTGCAATATAGAATTTCCTGGACTGATTCCACTCAGTTAGCCTCTTGGGTATTGATGGCTTTCCAAAGGCAATAATTCCACTTCTGGATATATACCCAGTAGAACTGAAAATAGGTAGTCAGATAAATAAATAAATAAACACACACACACACACACACACACATGTTCGTAGCAGCCCTATTTATAACAGCCACAATGTGGAAACGATTGGAATGTTCATCAAAGAATAAATAGATTTTAGAAAACACCCTGGTACATGCATACAACATAATATCAATATTACTAAGCCTTGCAAAGGAATTTAGTACTGATACATGCTTCAATGTTATGAACCTCAAAGCTATGCTAAGTGAAAGAAGTCAGACACAAAATGTCACAGATCGTATGGTTCCATTTATATGGAATATCCCAAGTAGGTAAAGCAACAGAGACGGAAAGCAGATTAGTGGTTTCCAGGGGCTGAGAGGTGGGGGGTTGGGGAGTGACTGTTTATCGGGTACAGCATCTCCTTTGTGGGTGATAAAAATATTCGGGAGCTTGATAGAATGTTGTTGTACAACATTGTGAATGAACCAAATGCATAAATGCCACTGAATTGTGTACTTTAAAATAGTTAATTTTATGTTAAGCGAATTTCGCCTCAATAAAAAAATAAACGTAACGATGGGGTGTCATAGTCTATTGTGTCTTACCTTGTCCAGGCACAGTCCTCAGTCATTCAATCAGACACTGACCCAGGTGTTGCAGTAGGAGTACTTTGTAAACATGAATGAAGTGCATAATCAGTTGGCATTAAGTAAGG
Source organism: Cheirogaleus medius (assembly GCA_008086735.1). Lineage (NCBI taxonomy): Eukaryota > Metazoa > Chordata > Mammalia > Primates > Cheirogaleidae > Cheirogaleus > Cheirogaleus medius. The sequence continues at coordinate 10,758,861 of VBSM01003199.1, read as the reverse complement.
GAAATTATTTTGGATAATCTGTGTGGTCCCGATTCAACCTGCCACAAAATTTTAAAGGCAGAATAGCTCTTCAGGCCTCCCAAGAAGAAGAAATTCCATCTGTGGGAAGTAGCTCATGACCACGCCGGAGAGTTCCAGCCTGCACCTGCCTTCTAGACATACTCGGCCTCTGCAGCCAGGGGAACCGATTCTTTGCAGTAAGTCTCACTACATTCTCTCCTCCTGATTATGCCTCATTGGTTGAGCCTTGACTGACACAGGTGGGTTCTAAACCTAGGAGGTTTGGCATCTAAAGTCTTTTGTTCTCTCAGCCAACCCTGCAGCAATCTTCTCACAAGGACAGCGATATTATAGAAAGAGGAAATTGTTCTAAAAAGTGCACTTTGTACCCTCAAATACCCATACTTCTTCAAAAAATAAATATTATGAAACTACAGGGTTATGACAGGGAGGTGAGGCAGATGTTTATAACTGATGCTCACTGAAATATGAGAAATGAAAGGACTTTTACCCAGGAGACACTGAGATCCACCAGCTCTCTTTGCCAACATGACTTTCTGAACCTCTCTCTAGAAACAAGAGATTGGAAAGTCTTTTCTAGGAAATCTGCCCGTCCCAATAAGAATGGCCTGAAGATAAAGACATTGGAGCTCACTCAGTAAAGGCCAGCCCTGCTCTGCAGGCTAGCTCCCAGTCAATGCATTCTGGCCACCCCAATCTGAAACAAGAGCAGACAGCCAGGGTCACCCGGAGTAGGGGAAAGCTACCGATGGGAATGAGAGGCCAGATGATGTAACAAAGAAAAAGCAACTCGGGAAAAGCAACTATGGAGATATAAGCAAAACACATGGACACACATACACAAAGACATGGAAAAGCATGTAGAGGTGGTCACACACTCACAGAGGAACATGCTCGTACACATATACACACATGGACACACATGTACAGGTATGCACAAACACAGATACCCACATGCATGCACACACAGAGACATACTGATACAGGCATGCACACACCCCCACATGGACAAACATGAACACACACACACAAGCCATTAGTATATTGAGAATGATAAGAGAATATAAACCTTGAAGCCCCATGAGCTTAGCTTGGTGTCCTTGTGTATAAAAGTTTCACTTATATCTTAAAAGAGGCACTCTACCAACACATGTGACCAAGGCCCCCATCTCCCATAACATGCCAAAGACACCTCTGCAGCCCCCAATATAATGTGAGCTCTTGCTAGCATGGATGATGTATACAGGACTTCCTGTTCAGAGACCTAGGGCAGCCAATCTGTGCTTGACACATGCATATTTGATTGGCCCCTACCAGATGGAGACACCTTGCTGTGCAGAACTAACAGTGACATGTCACCCTTCACAAGAGGGACCTTAGCACTCTGCCAGGAATGGTGGAGAAGAGCATCCTGGTTACAGATGGTTTTGCTTCTGCATTTTCCTTTCTCTAGCCTTTTAATGCCCTTAGAATACAAATTCCACACCTTAAAGATCAGTTGTTCTGTAATTACTGCTGTGTACAATATGGGGTCTCCACCTAGACAACTGGGTTTTTAACAGCAGACACAACTCCACATACTTCTCCTGTCACCTTGGCACACATGGCTGCAGTGTGCTGCAGCCCAGCAGGGACTCAGTAAGTGCCAGTCAGTGGGCTGATCGGTTCACGCTCACTCCTTCCCCACCCTCGCCCATCGCACACCTGCAGGGACGAAGGCAACCAGACCCAGCGCTGACTGTGAAATTCTATTGCTCATCTGGAGTTCAAAGCCACGAGTCCAGAGCCATGAAACTATTTGAAACCCCTAAAGTGAGTGTGGCCTAGGGTAACCGACCAGGACCATGTCAATTTGGGCACACATTACTCACCATCCCTGGAAATTCCTTAAGCTTGGGTAGACTGGAATGGTTGGTCACTCACGTATGGGATTCTAAAACCAGGAATAGAAACACAAGCATTCCCCTCCTGAGCTGAAAACAGGACCTCCGTCAGCAATGAACTACTAATCAAGAGAAGTGTACTGTAAAACACATGGGGCACAGACGGCCCACGGGGGCCTGTGCTTGGAGGTGGGAAGGATAAGAATATGGACAAAGAGTCCCTGCCTTCAGAGACCACACTCTGCCCTAGAGAAGCAGCTCCACACACAGAGGAGAAATACAAGGCAGGGAATTGTGAGCAAATTCAAGGTGGGGAGAGATCTGTCCCACACAGCTGTGGACTAGTGTGAACATTGCCATGGTGCACGTTCCAAACCAGAATCTCTCCATCGCTATTGGACCTGCATCTCCTCTCCTGTCCTTCACGGTGGGGATTTTGCAACTCCAGAAGCAGCTGAGCAGGCCACTGAGCTGGCTTAAAGGAGGATGGTAAAGTGGCAGCCCTATAATCAGTTATGATGCATCCCCAAGTTAGTAAAACTGGGCTCAGATCAGACCAGACCTGTTTGACTCACCCTACAATGACTGGCCACAGCTACACCTCTTTCTCCTTCCTCTTGCACTTTCTACTCCTGTCCTCTGTGGCTGACACCCATCTACCCAGTGAATCACCAGATCTTCCAACTCTTAGTTCACACCTCCACCTGCACCTGCTCCCCAGTGCCCTTACAATCCTCAGTGCAAGTGCTTGTCCCCTCATACCTGAAGGACAGACGTCAGCACAACTTCCACACCGTTCCCTTTCCTCCGTCCTACTTGCTGTCCACAAGACAGACTGTCAGCAGCAGCTCTGACCATGAGCCTTCCCTCCATGCCTCTCCCGTCCGCACGGTGCACAGCGGAGTCTGGACCCCTTGCAGAGCACTCAGGTCCTCTCTGATATCCCCGCAACTGAACTTCCTGTTTTCCTTTCCTCTGTCTACTCCCCTGCGTGTACGGGTCCCTGTGAGGATGGCTAGTCACTGCTCCCACCACACCATATTTGCCTCCCCACTGTCCTATTTGCTTCACACAATTCCTGCTTCCCAGAATGTGCTCCATTTATTGAGACAAAACCTGTGCCTCAAGACTAGGGCCAGGGCTGATCCCTCCCATGGCACTATTCTGGGTCACCTTGGCTGGAAATGGTCTCTTCCTCTTATGAACCCTAAGCACACTTGATCTGCACTGTTCTTTTCAAAACTACTCATGTGGTAATTGTTAAATAACTGTCTTATCTCTGGGGATATGTGTTTTAACACTTTGGGAACAAAGATGCATAGGCTATACCTCTTTAAAATTCTCATACTTTCACTTATTACCTTGCCTGGTATATCATAGATGCTTAAGGTATGCATTGGGTAAATTACCTAAAAATAATATTAGGCAGTAATTTTCCTAATTTCAAATATTATATTTATATAATGTTGATCTTTTAAGAGAGGCTTGCCCTATGCAAGGCTTAAATTCTCTGGAAGCATTTTGAAAAAAGTGAGGAAATAAATGAGAAAGATAAGGCACATGTCCTAGTTGGGGTTGATTAGAATAGGCAGCAGTTGATTTTAAGCGAATGAACTCAAACCATAAATTTCCTAGGTGGAATGATTTATTTATTCTCCCACTGGAAAGCAGTCATTGTGACTCTTTATTAAGCAAAAGATAGAGAAACTTAGACTAAGACCCCCACTCTGATACCAATTATTAGCAATCACAATTGTGTAAGGGGAAAGGAAAATCCAGAGACTCAGGTCAAATCTCTCCTAGGAATAAATGACCTATAATCATTCCTAAGTGGCAATGAGCTTCATGCTATTTTAACCTGTTTCAATGCTCAATTTATTATCATTAATGGCATTCTACAAAAATAAAATCCTGGTAGACTAAATGAATAACCAGTGGCCACACAAACCTCCTGGGCCTCATTCTCTCTTCTTACGTATGGGAAAGCACCTCAAATTCTAATCTGTGCTTGTTCCCCTTGTTTCTTTCAGCTTCTACCCAGTAAGGGGCTTCCATCCTCACCAAGCTTGGGAGAACCCCCTGCAAGCTGCTGCAGGAAGTTCATTACTCTTAGCTCGGACCCTTTTCACTTCATTATCTTGTCAACATTGACATTGATAACACTGGCCCAGATTCCCCAGGCAAAGGGCAAACAAATCAATAGCGGTGCCATTGGCAAGGAAGAGGATATCAGCCAAAGAAAATCAATAGGCACAATGGTTGTACGCTCTCATGAACAATGGCTGCTGTTTCCAAATACCACTGAGTGCCAGACACTCGACTGGCATTGCCTCTTATCCTCATAACAAATCAATAAAGCAAAGATTACTCCTTTTGCAGATGAGGAAACCAAGGCTCAGAGAGGTGCAGTTAGGGTTTGAGCTCAGAACTGTCTGATTCCAAACCCATTAATTTCCCACCTCACTGTCATGTACCACTGTGAGAGGAAAATCTCAGTGTATGAAAACCTGCAGATCCGCATCCAAGATCTAGAGGCGGCAGCTGGTTGTGTGACGCTGGGACCGTAATGTGTGCTGTGATGACCGTTCAGGTTCCTGCAGCTCTAATATTTATACATACACATAAATATATATATACACACACACATATTTTTCTTCAATGAACATTAAGGGACACATATGGTAGGTAGCAAGGAAGATAAAACCATAAATAAGACCGGAGTCCTGTCTTTGAAACCTCATGATCAGCCCAGGCTGAGAAGGGGAGACAGAGGGAGCTGATGTCAGACATCTTGGAACCTCAGACTAGATTCCAGGATTTTAATCTTGGTTGACTTAGCAAATATCACATGGCTATAACCCGTTAGAGACACCTCTGCTCCCAAAACCAGAAGTTTAAATAATGTCAGGTGTGTTTGGCCAGGTTCAACTATTTTAAGATGATTTCATCAGAAGCTAAATCTTGTCTACACTCCCCTCCACTCTCTACCAATCATCAGTAGAGTCAAGGCCACACACTGCCTCATCCATCCCCTGGAGCAGGGGGAAGAGTGAAACTCCAGCTTTGTTATGCAAAGAGTGGAACACCTTTACCTGGAAGGAGACTGATTGGAATCTAAAGTCATTCTCAAGGAATGGAGCTGTGTTGGATGAGGTGGCTTCCATTATTATTTTTATTGGTATTACAAACATTTATTGAGCTTTTATTTTATATCAGGCATCATCATGCTAGTCACATCATCTGCATTATCATCTGACTTTCAAAACAATAAGTGTTGCGATAACAAATACCTGTATTTGAATTGAGAAAACTGAAGTTCAGAGAATTCAGTAATTTGTACAGGTCACATTAGATAGTGGTGAAGTCATGATTTGAACCCAGGACTGATTATAAAGCTGCCATATAAGCAACATGCCAAATCCTTGCCCTGATCAACACTCCCCTCACTCCATGTTCAGAACAGACAAAGCTTCGATGCAGAAGCCCTCAGCAGAATTGTCTGGAATACCTCCTGCTATTCCTGAAAACTCCAAAGGTGGCAGGATTGATTAGGCTGTGTAATCCAGACGGACACACACTAGTTTTATGCTACTGAGAAAGACACTTAATCTCCATGACTCCATTTTCTCATCTATAAAACCAGAAATAATAATGGTACTTACCTCCCTGGGTTGTGAGAAAAAATTAGTTAATATAGGAAAGAGTTTAGATCTGACACACTGCACGATATTATCAAATAATAATATTAACTACTAGTTTTTATTAATAGAATACTGTTAGTATACCACAAATATTATATATTGTTAGTATTATTATTTGGTTACTGTGAAGAAAACCTAGTGTTTAGCATAGCCTACAAGAGACACCTTAAAACCTTAAAAAACTTCAGTATTCTTGATGGAACTTACCCTCACAACTTTCCTGTGAAACAAATAAGTTTTAAAGTACCTAGGATCTTAAGAACAAGAACAATTTGTTTCTTTGTTTCTTTTTAGTTTTTAGTAGCACATTGTGTGATCATAGTAATGTTCAATATTTTTTGTTTGAGGAGAACTAATTCAAACTTTATATCAATTACAGTCATGCCATGACTTCTGGTCCAGCACACAAACTATCCTTTTCTGACACCGCCGGGCAGAGATGAGTAAACCCTGGCACTTTCTTGAAGGCCACCCTCTTAGAAACAGATTGCTAACAGCTCCTCCCAGCTGAGGACAGTCTGCATTTGGAAACAACATATCATGGATACCTTTGCTTCATTCACTGTTTTTACTCACTAGCAAAGACAGAGCAGACAAGTGATGATATCAAATGAATAACTCAAGGGCATGCTGTTCAAAGAGTGGTTTCACTCTTACAGAAAACAGACAACTTTTACTGAACAGCACAGAGCACAGAGCAGGGCTGTGCTGCTATCCTGAAGTGATTCATTTACGATACAGAAATAAAACTGCATCTTAAATCAGAAGATAACACACATTCCCGTTGCATGAGGAGAAACTAAATCATCTACTGAATTTCTCCATGGGGAAAAATGCAGTTCATTATTTTTAAAAGAAACAATATCAAAAATTCCATGTAACCCAATTTCAATTCAATGTTGGTTATCTACAAGGTAGAAAATACAAGATGTGGGTGTTTGGGAAGTTGGGATGATTGTTGAAATCTAATATTTAAGGATGCTTTAAAACACAACATTCACCTCATGACTCAGAAAGTCAGATTAGATTAAAGAATCTGAAATATTTTATTACTCAGAGAGACAATGTCATTAAGAATTATCTAGACACAATATAAGACAGTTACACACAATGTTACAATTTGAGTCAGGAAGAGGCTGTGGATTGGGGATTTGGTGTTTACAAATTGGGGATTTGGTAAAGAACTATGTGTGACCATAAACAAAGTGAAACATTATTTAAGAAACATATGCATTTAAAATTAAAGAATTTCTTAGTGGAGTCATTTGGAAAGTTGCAAACTTGTTCCAAAGAAGGTAACATGTATTTATTTATTAAAAAAGCATCTCTCAACTATTATTTTTTCTGTTGTAACACTTTTAGACTATTGATGTACACAAGCAAAATCTATTCCCCAAATTATGCACAATTCCTAGCCTACCTCTATGACTGCACCCCCTTTTGTCCTCCTCACAAGAGAGACAGCAAATTGCAAATGAGAAAAGGGGTAGTATTATCGGGGCATTCTTGATTATTCTCCCCTCACAGTCCAGCTCATTCTCTGGTAAGAGCATCTCAACGTCCTTTTGAGAAATAACCTTTCCCTGTCCTCAGCACACGTGGTTAACATTGAGCTGACCCTTTTAGTCTCTCTAGAGCCACAGCTTGGTGATGATCCGGGTGTGGCTGTCTGGTGTATCCCAGCCACCTGGATACTGCCACAGTCTGGGTTTGTCAGTTGGCACAAATTGGTCCTTGGAAGCTCAATCCTAAGACTTTTTTGGAAACTTTTAAAAATGAAAGGCTTTGTTTCCACACAGGATGCTGAACTGGTAGTATTTAAGCCTGGAGGTGTTAGCACAGAATATTGCCTGTGAATGAAGCCTCACAAAGAGGGAAGCAGGGTGAGAAACAGGCAGACTGATGGGGGCTGAACTGTGATAATACTGGAGCTTCTGAATCCAGCTGTACCCAAAGCAGGTCCCACATTTTGAACTTTCCATTTTTACCAACTATTATATTCTCTTTTGTTGTCATTGTTTAAGCTGGTATGAATTTGATATACTCGTGAAACAATACTCGTGGACAGTGAGTCACACTCACTCGTTCATGACTACCATGGTTCAGAATGGCTATTTTAGAGCACGTTTGAGTGCCTCTTTGGAAGTTAACTATGCATTCACCTTGATGGGCACATTAAAAAAAAATCACTTCTCCTTTACATTCTTATAATCTTTAAAAATCAAAAACCATTAAAACTAATATTTATTGAGCATATGGTAAATAACAAGTACCATGGATATAATGTTGCATGAAATCCTTACACATCTCCATGAATAAATTAAATGAATTAAGTGTTACTATCTTCATTTTACCAGTGAGGAACTACAAACAGATTACATAAATTCACCAAGGCCATACAACAGTTGATTACAGGAGAGATGCAAATATAGGTCAATTTGTCTCCAAACAGCTGAGCATCTTCCACTCTAGCATTTTACTTCCCAGTTTAATATTGACTACACCAGATTTGAAACATAAAAAGGGCCTGTGTTCAAAAGCAAAAAAAGAAGTTTTCCAAAATGAACACTTTAAAGTCTGTTCCTTTCATTTATATGCATAAATTCTGCTGTTTTCCAAAAGTGGCAACCATAACTCACCCTCTGCAAGGTGCTTGGGAAATGATTTAACATGAAAGTGGTCAGGCTATTCACTCAATGATTCTGTGATGTTGAAGAAGACACAATAGGCTTGAAGTTTAAACCTGAGGAATTGGGGAGAATTAAAGAACCCTGTTCTATAGAAGCAATCAGAATTCACTTTAAACAGGACAAAAATATATGCAAGTGTTCACAGATAGCCCTGCACTTTAAAGATTAGCTATAAATTTTATGCATCTTGAGAAGAAATCCTTTCAATTTTTGTATGGCTTTTTTAGGGCCAAGTAAACGCTTAAAACTACATAGGCAAACAGTCATCAGAGCAGAAGTATAACGTCTCTACCAGGTGTGAGCTTTGCTCTATCAAACTAGCAAGGAGGCAGAGAATTAAGAAACGCTGGCCCCATGAGCGAATAATGCTATTAGCATGCCTGAGTGCAAACTCCATTTTAAGGTCTATTCAGAAACAGGTAGCTATAGTTTAAAGGCAATTCCTTTCCACCGAAACTTTAATATGTTTCTGTATTTTTTAAAAGTAACTACTTCCTAAATTTGCAAACTAGTAAGAAGTCTTCCCTTGGAAAAATAATTATTTAGTTCTTCTTAATTATATCAAAAATAGTAGTTTTTATTTTACAATCAAATTTAGTGATATATTTTGGCAGAGTAAAAAAAGAGAAATCAGGACCAGAAAAGAATAAATTTAAACAAATACAAAAGAGGCAGAGTTTCTTTTAGAAGTTTCAAGCTTTTTGAATTGCTAAATCTGTCTGATTATTCATGTTCTTGTGACAGGGCCAAGTTAGACAGAGACTTAGAAACACGCTGATAATGCACACGCTGTTTGTAGCTGAGGAAAGCACATCTCAGCTTTCAAAGGAATTAAATAATTTCCCAGAAACAGATGATCTTATCCAAATGGGTAACTTTCTTAACTACATGTGTGTGCCTTCTCTCTCTCTCTCTCTCTTTCCTTTTATATGTTACTTTCTCTTAAACTCACTGAGGCAACAGGCCAGAACCAAGCAATCTCTCTTGAAAGTCAAGAAATGTCAGTAAACCAAAGGATAAACTGAGTAACATCCCATGGCTTGTCCTATTTGAGCACCAACATTTGTAGAGAACCAACAATGAAGTTTTAATGGACGTGATTATCTCTGCTGTTTTCATGAGTTGGTCTCTGTGTCAGGAAAGAAACTGTTTTATTCGTCATGGTATAATATCTACAACACCATGGTGGGCATAGAGTATGTACTACATGACTATCCTGTAAAATAATGAATTGGTATTTCCCTTTACAAAAAGAAAATGACCAAACTTTCTTTTGCTCTGCAATGGAATGCTATTAGTGGTACTGAAGAAAATGGAGACACTAGATTCACTACAGTTTTTCTCTTAGTACCAATGATGAAAAATGCTTGTAAATCTTTGATTTATAGATGAAAGTGTCCTATAAAGTAATCTTTTCTAAAATTGTGGAATATGTTTGCATATGTCCTCAGTTCCACTAATCCATTTCTATACCCCCCTTCCTGTTTCTTCACCCCTATTCTACTCCCTTTCTGTATACATGGGGCTTGATCCTTTTGTTTTGAAATAGTCCCCAGGATTAGTGTCCCTCCTTAATAATGAGCCTGATGTTCATGTTCATATGATCTCTGTTTACCTCCAGCTAGCAACCTTTCATAGACCACAGATGTTGAGGTTAAATGTGAGTCCAAATCCTCGTGTCTGTTTAATAATGATTTGGATGGGAAGGAAGGCCAGTAGGCAGAGGTCTGGCATCCTTAGAATAACAAAAACATTTTATTGGGTATTCTTCCTCAATCTTAACACAGTTTTTTTTTTAAACCTGATAATCACATAGCATTAGAAACAAAATGACAAGGTGCCCATTAAACATGTAGTGCTTTGTTTTAAAGTTTTATTCCACCATTCTTATTGTTGATTTAACTCAAAATGGTGAAGGGTCACATAAATGCCATACACACTTGCAAGATTCATAGACGGATGTTTTTTTAAGAAGAGGATGTTATTGGAGCTTCCATTACACAAAATAGATGCCATGGAAAAGGCCTGGGCTTTGTGGTCAGAAAGCCCAAATTCTCTCTCCTCTCAGGATTCTTTTGATTTGGTTAAAATGAGGATTCAATGACCCAAAATATATTTAGGTAGCATACAACAATATAATAAACTAGATTTTCTAAAAAGAAATACTACTTCATTAAAAGCAACAAACGCATTTTGAATGCCTTGCTGAGCTCCAGGAAACGAAAAAGAATCCTAACATTTTTTGACAATTTTTTTCAGAGGGAGGGTGAGATGAAGGCAGTGAACCATAAACCGATATTAGAATTTTATTGGGGAAAAATAAGTAAGTTGTTTTAAAGAAGAATGGATATTTTAAGTCTTTAGCCCTTGCAAAGTGAAGATGTTTGACCTGAGACTCTGATATTATGCTTTAGTGAATAGTGAACGAGCAGAAAAAAAGAAGAAAACACCTAATAGCATAGGGAATAAGCAGAAAAATCTGTTCACCTCTAATGTGGCTCTGAATTAAAAGAAAACAAAGAAACCAGCAAAACAAAGCAGTAAGAAAAATAACAATACGATATATTACAATATTGATACTAACAACATTTCCATTGAGACTTAAACAAGAGGCTTGATCTCACTCAGGTATGGAGCTCAAATTTATATTCCTCTGCTATTCAGAAAAAAAAATGAGAAATTAACATTGTCCCAAATTGGTAGCACCTCCTAGCACCTGGAAGAAATTAACACAAATATTTAAAGAAAGCTTCCCAATTTTTGATCCTCAGAGTTGCCACAAATTAATCTCAACTAAGTATGAGTGTCCACACACACAAACACACACACACACACAAAGACACACACAGCGAAAGGAAACAGGAGATCATAGCAAAGAGTTAGAAAACAGCAAGTAACAGATGTGGGCCCCCACACACTTCAAATATTAAAGTTAGTGAGACAAAATGTTCAATAACTATTAGTGGAACATTAATGGAATTCTGTTTTTTGGGGGGGTTTTTTTGCATGTTTTAAGAGACAGGATCTCGCTGTCATCCAGGCTGGAGTAATGGAATTCCTAAAGACATAAAAAGATGGAAACAAAAAATGAACGGGGACAACAGACTCTCTTAATTAATAGACACATTTGAAAAAGAAATAAATAAAAAGGCATAATAAATAAATAAATAAATAAATAAAAGGCATAATCAATTAAAAAAAGACTTATTGAATGAGACTCGGCATAAACAGAGAATTATTAAATGTGAAGATAAAACCAAATGAATTGCCCAGAATGCAAAAGATTTTGTAACAAAGAATAATAATTATTATAAAAAGAGGTAAGAGATATGAGGATAAAATTAGAAAGTCTAAGATTTATCTAATTCAGATCTAAAAGAATTGAATAGAGAGAATAAGGAAAAAGCAAGATTTAATATGTTCAAAATTTTTAAGAAGTGATGGATAGATGCATATGACAACACATACAAACTAGATCCACAGATACATATGCACCAATGAATAGATACCAGAAACATAACAATGTCAAGTAAGATACTTAAAAAGAAATCTATGATCAGACACATGATAATGAAAATCACAAAACACCAAAGACAAAGAGATGACTTAAAATCGGCTTATGGAGGGTGAGGGTGAGTTGGTCGGAGCATCTTCAGAAGCAGAGCAGGTGCACGGCCGACTTCTCAGCGGCAACCCAGGGGCCAGCGGACAAGAGGGCAGAGACGTGCCAGGGAGGGTCTGAAACAGGCTCTTCAGCAAGAAGGGGTAAAATAGTCCTGACTTAGCATTTCAAATATCCATGGTGTGAACACCTCTAATATAGCCAATTTCAAGCCATCGCCAAGATACGATTGCATGCAGAGGCAGGGAGATGTGTTTAACCAGTTCTTACGAGCCAATGCCAGGGGACTCCATCACACCCCTGAATAATTCCCCAGTGTCTGAGGGAAAATATCTTTCAATAATGAATTGTACATCTAGCAAAATTATCTTCCAAGATGAAAGGTAAAATAAAAACATTTTTTAAGATAAAATGTCTACAATTAAGGGATCCTTACACAGAAAAATTAAAAAGGATTTAGTTCATAAAGAAGGAAGTAAAATTTGGCAAGCAGTAGAGAGGTCTGAGATAAAGGAAGGAATGAGGAACAAATAAACTAGTGGCTATATTAATAAATCAAAAATAACCAATATCTATAAAAAATAATTATTACGAGGAAGAGGAGTGGAATCAGAACTAAACAAACAAAATTCAACCCAGAAATCAGTTATTATTCATTGGTTCATACAACTACATTTGGAAGTTAAAATTAACATTTTTCTAGACCCTACTGAAGCTAGGTTTCTGGATTCACATTACGTTCTGGAAATTATATACCCTTTATGAGTTTAGGAGGCTGTAGCAGGAGTCATTTTTCTGCCTTTTCAGCTCTTTCTACTGGCAAGCAAAGTCATGGCAGCATGAAACGTTTTCTGCAACCATTTTTTCGGAGATTTTCTCCTGCCTCTTGGGAAGTGACATACAGTTCTGGGGCCATGGTGGCTTCTGGATGCTAGTCTGGAATAAGTGAGCAGTAGCTCCCCATTAATCATCTTGGGGAGTCATTCCTAGAGACCCTAACAAGAACACATGCCGTTAAGTGCTGCAACATTTTTTTAAGCAACTAATTTATTATGTTGAATATATTCCTGTTTCAAATGTCTAGAATTATTAATGTTTGCTATACCGTACTGTGACTGAGAGAGTTAAAAAGAACATGATAAAATTACAGGAAAAGTTGGATATATAGAAATAAGGTGGCAGAAACAAATCCAACTGTACAAGTAGCCCCCAAATGTAAAAAGACTTACATTTACCAATATAAAAAAAAACAACAGAGACCGCTAGATTGAGTATAAAAATCAAAATTCAGTTGTATATTCTTCATAAGACCACATATAATGCTTAAAGAAAAGGAAGGACTGAAAGAAAAAGATTCAGAAAGATAGAACAGGCAAATACAAAACTAAGAAAAACTGTAATAGCTACATTAATAATAGGCAAAATAGATTTAAGCACAAAAGACTATTATAATCCAAAAAGATCACTTAAGTATGATAAAATGTTCAATTCATCAAGCATATACAAAAATATCAATCTTGCATGTACCAAATAAATACCCTCATTATATGTAAAGTTAAAATTCACAGAGCTTCCAGCAGGAAAAAAAGAAAAGAAAATTCACTATTATAGTAATAGATTTCAATCCTCTATCAATTGTTGATGAATTATTGGGTTTCTCAAATCCTCATTCTCTTTACCTCATTTCTTTAAGTAAAAATTAAGTAAATACAAGTAAAATATTAAGTAAAATTTTAAAAAATCTTTTAAATTAAGTAAACATTTAATGATTTTTACTTATTTTACTAATTTACCTTTCACAAACATCTATAAAGTAGGTTTAAAATAAATGTCAGTCCCCATTCCTGCCACACACATCTTAGCATTTCTAGAATCAGAAATCTTGGTTCCAGATGTTGCATATTATTGGAGCAAAAAGCTCTAGATTGGAATCACTAAACACCCTAATGAAAATCATTTATTTATTTATTTTGACAAAACCAACTGGAAAGAAAGGAACTAGAGCAACATACCTGTGACTTTGCCCAGGGTGAGTGACCTTATGACTCTGAACTCCACTTCTGGGGAGAAGTTATAACTGAGCCGAAGTTGCCGATCCACCTGCAGGACAGAACACAAAGGCACCTCAGCAGCTCTGTCTCGGGTAAGAGGCACAAAACACTCCTATCCGGAAATAGCTTGGAAAAGCACACAGAGAGCAGACCCCTCTCTGGGATTTCTCTCAGGAGAGATTAGAAGTGTCTTGCTAATTCTCCCACAATGCACATAAAATAGCCCTTTCTTTCTTCTTTGTGAAATAAGGGCTTTCACACAAGTCTTCTCCCTGGGAAATTCTATACAGCTTTTTACAGGTATTTATCTCCCCGCTGAGATTGTCTCACCAAATTCTTTGCTGCAAACAAGGAAACAAATGAGCCCTGCTCAGGAACTGCTGTGCAGGATGAACATTAAAGGCAGGCAGGCAGCCATGTCCCATTCTGCTCCCTTGCCCCCTTTTGCACTTAGGGCCACCACTAGCCCCTTCGTTCCATTATTTTGACCTGGTCTCATTCAGGTGTGGGCAGAGAGATTTTCCTGGGCAAGGATTGCAGTTTGACAAAACACTGGGTCCTAGGGAGGAGAACTAGCTGGACAGTAGCCACCAACATGGACAGCTGATAGCCCACCTTGTGGGGGTGGGAGGAGCAAAGGCCACCCACTGGGATTCACTGGGACTTTATTCATTTCTATGATCATCCTGTAGGGGGCCCTCCTCACCTCCACCATTGCTAAGGCCATCTCCATCTGTCCGGTCCCCTCCTCCTCACTCTTAGACAAAACTCCCCATCCATCCCCACTTTTTTCAGTCTAGTCAAATGCTATGGGTTTCTACCAGGCTCTACCCTGAATACCCATATGATATTATGCCTGGAAAGAACCTTCATTGTCTCACAGTTCACCTGTAAGAACAGGAGGCTAAGACTCCTTTGTCTGTGTGCCCGACTTTGCACAGCCTGGGAGCAGCTGGTCGGGGACTCATCTAGTCCTTCCCTCTCCCCCACCATGATGTTCCTGTCTGCTCACGCTGACCCTCCTCCAGGAACCTCCTGGTGCTGCACTGGTTTCTCCAGTGACAGAAGACAGTGTCTCCTCTGACACTGGCTAGGACCTGTGGTAAGTGACTACATGCTTTGTCACTATTTCATGTATGACATCGCACTGTCATAATATTTGCTATTTATTGAACACTGGGTATGTATGAGACATGATACTAATATATCCTTCAAAATCTGTTCCTCCCTAGAATACTATGAAATAGATATGATTGTCCCTGTATTACAAATGGGGAGACTGATGCCACAGCAGCTTGGCCAAGGCCACACAATGTCACAAGAGCAGTGTCCCGCCCACCATACAACATGGTATCTTTTTACTTGTCATACCTCCCTAGACATTTAAGCAGCATGTAGATAAACACAGTGTCTTTATTTCTGAATGTCTAGCATCCTCACTCAACCAACATTAAGTTTCTACTGAGTGCCAGATACTGTGCCACGTGCCCCTGCAGGAAGCTGTCCTTGCTGCCTTGGGCAGATTAGTTCACCCTCTTCTCTGTTCTCATCATTCATTTTCCTACCTCTATCCCTGCATTTGTGATACCGCATTCTAATGACCTGCTTTCCTTTCTCTCTCTTCCTCTGCTTTATCTCCACTAAGCTATTGGTTCTTTGAGGGCTCAGGTCACTTCTTATTCATATATGTTTTCTACAGAGCACTACCACAGAAACTGGCAACATTTGCTGAGTAAATAAACTAAGATCCTCTATTGTTTCCCCTTCTATCTGATGAGCTATAGAGACAGAATCTGTCATAACACCGGGATGTGTCTGGTGGCCCTGATACCTTCAGTACAACACAACATTTTTGGTGCCCTTGGTTCCCATGCAATAGTCTGTTTAATGCTCATGAGTTCAGATCAGCCCCTGCCCTGAAGGTGTTTCCTTCCTGTCCTACCACAGGGCTCTCACCTGCCTCCTCCCACTCTCTCTTTGGAACTGTCCCTTCCAGCAGGGCCATGCTCTGTTGTCTAGGCAGGAGAGGGGGATAAAGTGGGTGGGAATTTCCCGCCAGGTGGAGAGCAGTAGCAGGAGTCTCAGAGATGAAGGTTGAGTGAGGTGCCCCTAGCTTGCACCACTCCCCCGCCCCAGCCTGCACAGGGCCAGCTTCCATCCGCGAGCGATCCTGATCATTGGCAGACCTAGATTCAGATGCTGCACATGGAGGAGCTAATTGTCAAGGACATGAGTCATTTGTATCCAACAGTTTGCTTTGTGAGAACTTGCCCCTCCTTAGCACTTTAATCCGATGACTAAGAAAGGAGAGAAGGAAGTAAGTGACATTCAAAGTGGTTTGTAGCAAAACTAGTGTTTTCAAAGGTTGGGAGAGAAAGGTGGGATGACTCAAAGGAAACGAGGCTATTGTTGGGCTGTGGATGGCTTAGGGGGTGGGTCTGAGCCCTCTCTGGGAGGCTGGGTACCTGCGCACTGGTGCTGGTTCAGATGTTGCGTTAGCTATATCCAGAACTAAGCAAATGTAGAGGGAAAAGCAAAATAAAAGGGGGGAGGGTAACACAAGTATGTTTTTAGGACTTTATTAACTATGATATGAGCTAAGCAATCATTGAAGTATTAATGGTAGGAAATTCATTATTTTGTTAGACTTCCTTATGCCTATTTTATAGTTTATTATTGCTGTCATATTTAATTACAATTGTTAGGGTAGTAGAGGGTGAAGCATCCTATCTTTTAAATATTTTGGATATCTCAAGTTAAGCAATCTGGTCTTGAGAAACTTTGCCAATCTCAACACCTAGAACACACCGTGACTTGTCACGTCATTGAGTGGATCAATAAAGGGAGGAAAATGCAACAATCTGCTTTGAGTAAGCCCTAGATGGCAGGCTTCATGCTTGATCCTTTAGCTAAGTTCTTCCATATAATCTTTACAAGAACTGAGCTTAGCTGTGCTCCTCTTTTCATGAATAAATAGACAGAGATAGAGACAGAGCTATAGATACCTAAGTAGACTGAGGCACAGAAAGGCCGGTGACCTAAGATCACACAGAGGGTGAATTCACACCCAAGTCTATCTCCCCTAGGGATACTGCCCTCAGCTTCAGAATCTTTATTTCTCCAAGAAAGGAATTAAGTAGTTGGTTTCAAAAATACCTAGCCCCTGCTTCTTTATAGTTTAGCTTCGTTTGTGCTGGCATTTGGCTAAACTAGCTTAATGTCTGTGTAATGTTGTCAATGCATTTAAAATAAGGTCACTGAAGTTCACCTCTACCACCAGGGCATTTTAGGGGACACTTGAGGCTTAAAAAATACTAGCCAAATTCCAATTCTTAATCATCGACAAGAGTTCTTGCTCCTGGCTGCAGGCCCAGGCCCCAAGGTCTCCAGCCCATGGTCACAGACAGAGGGGAGGAGGAACCACGCAGGCCGGGGGTGTGGGGGAATTTGTTCTTAGGGACTGTACTGTGGTTACTCAATGTGGTGTGACTCCTGCCCTTCCGCTGACAGTCCTGAGCAGTGCCTGGTGCCCTGCCCCCGCCCCCCGCCCCAGGGCCTATGGTGTGACTGAGGATACAGCAGCAGCCTGTACTTGTCTGTTTTCACGGAACAGCTTGTTCTAGAGGGAGAAGGAGAAAGAAAACTAGATTGGGTGAGGAGGGTGGGAGTGTCAGGGAGGCAAATTTTAATGAGTTATTGTGTCAATAAACTAATTTAAAGTTAAACAAAAAATCACTGCCTCTAGGTCTTTCTGCTCCCTTCAGCTCTTTGGAAAGAGTATGTTCTCAACCAATCTGTGCTCATCATTGACTAGAAATTGATTGGTGAAAATTCTCTAGATGGAGGAGGGAAGGAAATACCTCTCACTGTCTCATTTGTCTTTCATTAGTAGGAAAGAAGATAGCACATATTAAAAAGGAGGAAAAAGGGAGTCGTACGTACAAATGCCCACAGGAACGGTCCCCAGGTCTTCCACTGGGACCTCAGTCAAAACGTATTCAAACACGAAACCATTGTTCCCATTCTTTTCATCCCTCAGTTTGGCTCAGCCCAAACTTGCTCTGAAGACTGTCCCATCACTTATTTCAGGGGTAAATGCTAAAGGCAAGCCCATTAAATTTGATCAGTCAAGAATTATGTGTACCATATACATGCCAATTATTCCTGAACTTCCATCCAATTGGGATATCTAATAGCCAATCTTGACTTCTAGATTCCATATCATCCAGTAGCGCTGACACTCCTCCCATGGCATCTCTCAAACCCTTCTCTCCCTGGCTGCCTGCACTGCACTCACCAGGCTCTGCCCATCACTTCCCAACTAGCCTCTGTCTCACGTCTCATCACTCCCAGACATGTCTTCCCATGATCTGATCGCAGGGAGGCCCTGACAGTGAAGATCAGCGATGCTGCTCCCCTGCCTGAAATCCAGCAGTTTCCTGTCCCCTCTCCACAAGGTCAATTTGATCTTCTCCCCAGAGTACTGGAAGCCCCGTGGCACTCATCCATTTATTATAGTTCATAAATATTTATTAAGCACCTCCAGTATTTTAGCCACTTGTTGACAAAGAGGGGTTTCATAGTGATGAAAACAGATGCAGATCCTTATTCTCATGCAACTTACATTCTAGAGTAGGGAGATAGGACAGCAAATTTGATAAATAAGTAAATTGTATGGTATGTTAATTGCTAAGGAAAAAAATAAAGCAGGCAAGAATAACAAGGAGTACAGTGTTGAAGTGAAGGAGATAAGTTGCTCCATTACAGAAGGTGATCAGAGATGGCCTCATTGAGAATGACATTTTGAGTCACTTGAGTCCTGAAGGGAATATGAGAACTGGACATGCAGGCAGTTGGAGAATGGCATTCTAGACAAAGCAAGCAGTGAGTTCAAGGGTTCTTGAAATAGCAAGGAGGCCACAGTGGCCTGAGTGGAGTTCTAGAGGGAATGGTAGAAGATGGCGGACGAGAAACACTGCCAGACAGAGTGTCTCTGCAGAAAAGACA
>VBSM01003199.1:10709486-10738562 GCA_008086735.1 Cheirogaleus medius | reverse complement strand
AAAAAAATAGAGGGAATGGTAACAGAGGAGGTTAGAGAAGTTACCGGGAAGGGAGCAGGGAAGTCATATCATCATGATCCTTCCAAGGATCTGCAAAGCCTTTGGCTTTTTCTCTGCATGAGAAGGGGGACCATGACAGGGTGTGGACAGAAGAGTACTAGGAGCTGACTATTCCTTCAACAGGATCGCTCCAGCCTGCTGTGCTGAGAATAGACAACTGAGGAACAAAAAGAAGAGCAGGAATGTGTCAATCAAGAACCAACTGTAAATGGTAACAATCCAAGTAAAGGACAAGGGTGGCCTGGGGCAGAGTAGAAGCCGCTCATCCATGGCAGGTCATATGCCAGAGAAAGAGAGATAAAAACCAAACTAGAAGAATGGAGCTGTCCCTACTGGGATGCGGAAAGTTTTGGCAGATGGGTGGTTGTTTGGGGGAAATTCTCAGTAATCAGTTTTAAGTATGTATTTAAATATTCAAGATGTCTCATAGACAGTATGCCAAGTAGGCAATTAGATATAAGGCCTGGACTTCCCATTCATCAGCATATACAAGGAATTTAAAAACACGAGATTGAGTAAGATGAGCCACAGAGTGAGTGTAGATACCAAGATAAGGAATCTGAGGATGGAGTTCTGGGGGACTCTGTTGGGAAAAGTTTGGAGAGATGAGGGGAGACCATAAAAAGAGACAAAAATGAGCAACTCACAGAGGTAGAGGGATTAGCATGCAAGTGTACTATCTTATTTGCAAGTCTCAAAATCAAAGAGCAATCACTGTGTTAATTGCTGCTGCCAGGACAGGTAAAGATAAGACTCAGACATCACCATCAGATTTTGCAAGATAAGGACATTGGTGCCTTCTGAAGTATAATTTTGTGGCAGTACAGACACAAAGCCATGTTGGTGTGGGTTTAAGAAAAAGTAAGGGGACATTTGAAGACCAAGTATTAATATATAAACATTTCCAAAGATTTGGTCAATCAAATGAGAGAGACAATAGGACAGGTAAAATGAAATCAGGTGAGAGACAGGTGTTCTCCCTTGACCCAGAGAGTTTTTGTTTGTTGTGCTTTGTTTTCTTGTTGTTATTGATTGTTTGTTTTTAGTACATGTAATAATTGCTTTTTTTGTGCTTTGAGGAGTCATCCAATAGAGCTGGAAAAATGGTGAAATGGGAGAGAGAAAGGAGAATGCTGGAGTGATGTTCTTGAGTAGAGTATGAGACTTAGCACACAGGCAGTAAGGAAGTAGGTCAGATCTTGGCTAGAACCATCAACTATTCATATTTGGCAACAGGAGGGAGAGAAAATACAAAGACACAGATGTTGGCAGGGGAGTAATGTGCTGTTGAGAGTGTATAGATGTTCTCTTCTGGATGCTACAGTTTTTACAAAAAAGAAAGCAAAATCATTGACTGACTGTGAAGAGAAAGTTGCAATTGTTGGCAGCATCAGGAGAGAGGAAGAAGTGTAAAATGGTCATCCAGGAGAACAGGAGAGTGAATGGGTTAAAAAATATGGAGTGATTTAAGGATTAGACAGAGCTAAGGGCTCCCCTGTGGTCATGATTCTAAGGGGATGATCTGGGCTCTGCCTATTCTGTCTTGGGATCTGCCATCACCTGCTGCTTGTCCTCTGTCCAGAGACCACTGAGATTTCAGGGAGTGTTGACCACACACTGTGCTCTTTCAGAGAGCTGAGCCTATGCTCACATGGACCCTCTCCCTGAGCATACTCATCTCCCTTCTCTACCTAGTCAACTTCTACTCATCTTCAAGACTCAATTTACTCCCAATTTCCTCTAGGAAGCAAATTCATCCCTATAATCCAGTTCGAGGGTTATCAAACTTGAGCAGACTTTAGAATCTCCTGCTGCTTTCCCTTCTCCAAGGGAAAAGGGTAGAGTAGATCTGGTGTGGACCTGAGAATGTGCGTTTCTACCGAGGGTGTCAGTGACACTGATGCTGTGGGAAATGGGAGCACATCTTGAGAACCGCTATCTACTGCTTCCCAGGCTGGGGACAAGTGTGAGCACTTGGCTCTATACTTGGCTGTGGGGAGAAGCTCAGGAAAGTTGGATTGAGCAGCCAAGGTCCATTGGTTGAGTTTGAGAAGAAAAAAAGTCAGGCACCTGAATGGTAAGATCTCTCCCTTCTCGGTTAATCTTCACGTGGTGCATCCTTCTGTTGGCAAAGTTATGTACATCAATGGTGAATACATGGGTTTCTTCCTTGCTTAGCTGATAGCGAACCTGTAAGCTTCCTTGAAAGAAAAATTAGAAATATTAGAAATTAGAATTAAACATGGTAGTAATAAAATGCAAAGTATGATCAGATTGTCTTTTAATTGATGACTGCTACTTTATAGGAACCCATGTCTCAATGCTTCCATCATTCAAATCTTTAAAATATATTACATATGTTCATCAGAGTCCATACAGAAATTTCTAAATAGAGCTGCAAAGTTAAAGAGAGAGAGAGAGAGAGAGAATGGTGTTACCTGAAACCAAAATATCAGTTAAAAAAATAAAATATCTATTTTGTAATTGGATTATGAAACTTTAATAAGATAGAGTTAAGATCTTCACTCTTTTGTCAATTTCTACCACTTTCTGTAAGTCTCTTTTTCCTAATTTATGTCTCTTTTTTAGATCTAAGGAAGAAAAGGAGAACTCGGTTCTGCTATCACGCCCTGGTGTATAACACCCCTGATTAGAGTGTGGTGCGGTGAGGGCACAGTGACTCACTTAAACCCTTCATGGACCATTGGAATATTCAAATTTCATTAGGATAGTGTTTTTCAAATAGCTGTTTGCTATCTTTCGCAGGTCAGGACATCAATTTACTGGTCTCAATTAGCATTTCTTGTACAATGGGAAAGAACTGAAAAAGAAATGTGAGAATCCCAGGAGAAATATTAAGGATAGAAGCATATCCGCTGTGTGTGTGTCCGTGTGTGTGTGTTTGAGAGAGAAGGAGAACATCAGATGGCAATGACAATGCAAAATGTTTGCTCAGGAGAGCTGTTAAAGGCTACAAAATTACAGCTGGACGGGAGGAATAAGTACTAGTTTCTATACCACTGCAGGATGATTACAGTTAATAATGTATTATATAGTTTCCAGTAGCTAGAAGGATGATATTGAATGTTTCCAACACAAAGAAATGATAAATATTTGAGATGATGGATATGCTAATTACCTTGATCGGATCACCATATATTATATGTACTGAAGCATCACAATGTACTGCATGAATATGTAAAATTAGCATTTGTCGATTAAAAAAATCTAAGGTTTGAAAGTCACCCTACATAAGAAAATTGCCATAGGGACCAATCATTTATTGAGTGGCTACTTTATCTCAGGCACCGTGACAGGCACTTTTTCTCACTTAATCCTCTCCCCAGCATCACTGGCTGAGAGGATGGCATGGAGTAGCTCACGTGCACACGGCTTGCCGTCTTTTCCCTTCTCTGGTTGTCGAATGATCTGGTGCCATTGGAGTTCATGTGCACCAAAAGGCAAGAGCTCTTGCCCAGGTCATTTACGGGGTGGGACACAATGGAATTTAGGGGCAGTGTCATAGGCAGATGGCCATTAGGGAGAAAGGAACAGTCATTTGAATTTGAGCCAAGAAACACTAAGGTGACTCTGTCCCAGCCCCTCAACGTTTCTCATGTCAAACAAAACAACTCCTGACCTTCCTCAGCCTGCCCACAGCTCACAGGCTACCAATCCCAGGCAGACAAGGGGTTTCTGAGGAACCAACATGTCCATGACTGATCCTCCGTCCTCACCCAAGTATTTGAATTCTTTTTTTTTTTAAGACTATTTGTTTCAAAAATAAATTGCTACTCACGGAATTTCAGAATGCACGAGTGTGAAATAAGATTGAAAATAATCTGAGGCGGAACAGGAAACAGCAGTTCGGGCCGCGAGGGTGTCCCCCGGCACAGCCAGCCACGCGGACGCTGTCCGCAGCTGATCCCGGCTTTCTCTTTCGTTGGTTCTGACCATTACAGATTTCCAAATGTTATTATTTGGTTACTTTATCACTTAAAAGTGAATCAGTGCCCCTGGCAGCAGCACACGGGGTGCTGTGTGCAGACAGGGCAAGGCCCGGCCCGGCGCGGGTGGGCGGCCGGAGGCTGCGCTCCTCCAGGCTTCTTCTAAGAACCCGGGTGTTTTCATATTTATTCAGTGTAATAAAGTAAACCAGCATGTGATAATTATGTGCCAGGCATGGTGATAAATACCACATTCCTTACAGCTCTTGAGCTCTTACTCTCTCACTGTTTGGGAGACGCACACTCACACATATTCTTCGCGCACTTTTCCCTTTCAGACATCACTCAACTCTGCACGTCTTCACTGCGTC
Organism: Cheirogaleus medius; assembly: GCA_008086735.1. Classification (NCBI taxonomy): domain Eukaryota; kingdom Metazoa; phylum Chordata; class Mammalia; order Primates; family Cheirogaleidae; genus Cheirogaleus; species Cheirogaleus medius. The sequence continues at coordinate 10,734,184 of VBSM01003199.1, read as the reverse complement.
TGCCTGGCAACCATCCCTCTCGGGAACCAGTAATCCCACACAGGCTCTGTCTGCTCAAGGACTCTGAAGCTCCCCCGCACCCAAGTTTGGGGTGAAACCCCTCGGCTGGTCCCTCGGGAGCGGCACACACATTTCGCTCACTGTCCGAGGAGCCTGGACGCGGCAGTGGCTCTCGCAGCACCGCCACGTGGGATCCCGGACCCCGCACCAACTCGTCTTCACACGAGTCCTGGGAGGAGCATGCGACTTTTCAAAATAAGCTGGTCACCACAAAAAGCTGAGGTCCAGTCCTCCGTGAGGCATGGGGGTGAGCTGGAGAAGGGCTGGGGCCAGTGCAGGGTCGCTAACCCCTTTCCCGCAACCGCTCCAGCTGCGCGCCACGGAGCCGAGGCGCTGCGGCTCACACGCAGCTTCCAGCTCTGCACTGCCACATCCTCTGTCTCTGCAGGACCCCGGGGACCAGGGCTGTTCCCGGTCCTCAGACCCTCCTCTACCTCCCCTGCGTGCTTCGCCTGAGCTCATCCATTCCCCCTGAGAGCTCCCTACCCCCGCCCCTGCCGTTGCGTCCGCCACAGTGGTGAACACGGCAGTGAGCGGTCCCACAGACGCAGAGCTTCAGGGGCAAGGTGCGCTCTAGAAGTCCAATAAATCAGAACACGGACTTGCTGTTTTGGCCAGGAGTGCACTGCAATTTCTCTAGCACACTGAAATGCGTTTCTTTCCTATTTGGTCTCTCTTTTTTTTTTGGTCTGTGTATATATTAACATTGCTACAATATAAAGGGCACACCTCATTTTATGTGAGTGTATGGAAAAGATAAGATTTTCACAATGTGGAAATTAAAAATAAAACTGACTTGAGCCTTAGTTAGGCTCCTGAAATAAACATATTTATAATGGAATAACCTTTTGTCACCAGCAAGTACCCTGTAAGAGTTTTAAGGTGTCTATTAATGTGGGAGCACTCGAGTTATATCTAGCTGCTTCTTTTTCAATATCTTCAGGCAAAATCCGTGTCATGATTTTAGGAATTAAACAATAAGTATTATCAATGCTGCTTAAAAACAAGTGGATATGCTATATTTTTTAAAAACTGTTTAAACAGACTGATAAGAAATCTTCCTCAAAGAAAAGGTGTCACATCCTGATGGACTTGCTGGTCACTGTCTGGACAGAGCTGCACTCCCAGGCTTAGCATGCATATCTCACGAGGACTTGAGTTCCTGCTCATTACTCCACTTTCGTCTGGAATGGTTCTTTTCTTTAATCTTCTCAATTTTACAGGTGAAAAAACAGCTGCTAGAAAGTGAATAACTTTACATTGTTCTTATGAAGTGATGGAGTCAGATTTAGAAACTAAATCCAGCTGGTTCTAAAGAGCCCACAATGGCCTATTAGGACCATCTTTGTCCAAAGGCCCTTCCATGACAGCCCTTCTCAGCCTTCAGAATTGGATGTAAGCCCACCCTGGCCTCGGTGAGGTGCCCTCTGCTGCTCCCACAGGCCCTTCCATCACCTTTATCCTAGCAGGTGCTGTGTTGTGCCGTCTGTCTACCTGCCTATCACACACACAAGTCGGTAACTCCTTGTGGGTAGGGACATATCTTATCCATCCTTGGGTTCCTAGTGCTGGGCCTATGGTAAGTTCTCAGTAAATTTAGAAGGAAGGAAAAAAGAAAAACAAAAGGAAGGAAGGAAGGAAGGAAGGAAGGAAGGAAGGAAGGAAGGAAGGAAGGAGAGAGAAACAGGAAGGAAGGAAGGAAGGAAGGAAGGAAGGAAGGAAGGAAGGAAGGAAGGAAGGAAGGAAGGAAAGAGAGACCCTCTCCCTCTTGCTTACTAGCTTGAGTTGGGTGTACATCTGCCTGGAAAATCCCAAGGATAACATGCCAGAGGAACTCGATAATTCTCACTGGTCCCTTACGGAGCTGAGCTGTATCTGCCCTGGTTTAGCCTCCTTCCCACCTATGTCTGAGGCCGTAATGTTTCAGGAAATCCATTCATGTTTGTATACTCATGAACCTCCTAGAACCTTCTGCCTCCTGCATGTGTTTAGGATTCCAGCTCTTCTCCATGCATCTGGATTTGCCTTATATGCCTAGTGCAATGGTTTTCAAATTAGTTTCAAATTGAAACACTTTATTCAAATGATATCTACAGTGAATGCTTGCACAGAAACAGAAAATTGTGGAGCTGCTCCAGGCGAAATGCTAGTGGGGCCTGGAGAGATTCTCCTGCGGCCACTGCCTTCTCCCCTCTCACCCACCCTCACCCACAACCTCACCAGAACTCCTTGGTCCCCCAGGACCACAGTGGAAAACACCTGCTCCTTCAGAGAAAAAGCTCAGCCTACTGGGATTCGGTCCATCTCCCCGGACAGCTTCTTGTATCGTGCATTTGGGCTGCGTGAGCCACAGTCCAGAGTACAGCCCCTCCTGGCTCTGGACTCCAGGTGAAGCCTGACGAGCTTCCCACGGAGCCTGGCTAAGTGTTAAGTTGATCAATGTCCGATTTTCTGTGTACATCTAGGTAGACATAACTGGCTCAGGAAAAAGCCTTGCAGGTTAAAAAGAAACTCTGCTCACCCTGGGAAACGCTGGACCTGTTTTCAAAGCTGTTCTGACACTCAACAAAGGATTGCCAAGTACCTTGTAGTAGGACATCTTATAATTTACATCCTGCATGACAATCAGCTATACAGGAGAGAGGAAATGATGGACTAGGAAGTCAGAATTGAAAAGTCCACATGGTATCTGGTTCAGCGTCTCGAGGTGGGATGTAGGGTAAACATGCTTATAGCTCAGTTGTCCAAGAACATTACTTTTTATTTATTTTACCTTTTCCCACTTTGCTAGTGTTCCTACTCTAATCTGTTTTCCACACTGCCATTACTGTGAATATTATGACACTCTATTTGGTCATGTGACTCTATTGCCTGAAAGATTCCAAGACTTCGTAATTCTACATGATAAATTCCAACTTCTTAACCTGACATTCAAGGCCCTTTTCTTTCCTTGCCAACTTTATCACATGCATATTGTTCATATCTTAATCACACCTGAACACCCAGCATCGGCCCAAATAATGCCTGTTCTTACCTATGTAATGTTGGCATGTTTTTGTTTTGTTTTGTTTTTGTTTTCCCCTTAGCTGCAAATTCCCCTTTGTCTCCTTATAAGCAGCTCTTCCTCATTATTTAAGACCCAGTCCATGTGACCCAGGTCCCCCTTTGCCCCTAAGACTGATACAATCTTTCCTTTCACTACATTGCCACTGTGCTTGCTTATAATACCAATCTCAACTTATCAAGACTCTTTTGTCTTTCTCATCTCTTGAATTTAAGCTCCCCTAGGAGGAATAGTTGCTTATTTATCTTTGTGTCTAAAGAGAATAACACAGGGCTTGCTATCTTAAATCTCCAGAAGACATTTGTTGAATAAAATAGCCGCTATGGAAAATGTTATCATCACTTCACCAAAATTATAAACTCATATTTATTCAATGCCTGCTGTGTGTAAGACACTAGAGAAACAAATTGTTAAAATGCTATAGTTCTATCTTCAAAGAGCTTATAATCTATTTGAAGGAGACAAAAGCAACAGTCACACTTGCTGCTATGATGCGCCTACCATGTATTAGGTGCTTAACCTCTTACTGAAGATATTTTTTTTTGTCAAATCCTCAGATTAGGAAATGCAATTTCAGAGAGGCAGAAAAGCTCCACAAGTAAAAATAGAATAATAATATTCAAACCCAGAAGTACAGAACTTAGAAGTGTGTAAAGCACGTGCTTTGTCTACGATACTATGATGCTTCCAAAGAGAGGTGGGTAGCACAGGGCGATGAGTGGATGGGGAGAGAAATAGATTCAGATGAGCAGGGGGCTAGGTAGATGGTTTGACAGTACAGAATGCATGTTTGGGGTCAAAAACAAAAAGCAGTTACAAGGGTTGAAGCAATCAGAAAGAGCTTTTCAGAGAAAGAGATTTACTGAAGGAAGGTAGAACTTAGTTGAGAGAGAAAAAGTGATCCACTGTGTAGCAGTAGAGATATAAACAGAGCAACGTGGCTGGACTTCACCATACCTGAAGCAGTAGAACTGTGGGCCAGTAGAGCTGATGAGAACCTCAGCAGGCATTTACCTAACTAATGTCCTCATTTTAAAAACAGGGAAATCATGCCACCGCAAGGTGAGCGGGAACGTGGGAGAGAATGGTAAAGAGAGAGTCCAGACTGGGCTGGCTTGTGCTAGAATGCCAAGGAATCTGAATTTATGGAGCTTAACATAGTTGCAGCTGGACTGATCGACACGAAGTGACATTTAAGCACATTAGCCTGGGTACCACAATGTGCACATCAGATCTAAAGGGAGAGACATGAAACACTACCGGCTATCACAGCATCAAAGGGAAGATTGACCGAGGCACTGGACCACCACTGTGGAACAGGAGCCGGTTCTCTTATTTTCCTTAATAGAGCATTGCCAATTTCTTGCTTTTCCATTTCACTTTGAAAGAAGGGGCTCTTCCACATGTAGATCCCTTTCCAATCTGTGTCAGGCCATCTCAATCCATATCAATCAGACTTGCGCAGCCTCCTAGGCACGCTTTAGTTTCTACTACCCAGATCATACTCACCGGCCAGCTCCTCTGCCAGCCTTTGCCACGCACGCAGGGGACCCTCATATACTGACTGCTCAGTTGGAATTCTAGGAGCCGTCCCATTTCTGCTGTTTCGTTTCCCTCACCAGCACCCCTACACACACGTCCCACATCCAAGTCATCAACAGCTGTCTGGTCTCTACAAAACAAATCCTGTATCTCTTTCCAGCTCCACCACCGCACTGCAAAGACTTGGCCACTGCTACACATCTGAACTGCTCACCTGGGTTCCAGTCTTCCCTCCCCACCCCACCCTCACCCATCCATCCCCTATAGCAGTCAAAATAAGCATTTAAATTGTAAATCAAGTGCCACTGCTTAAAATGTGTAATGGCTCTCCAATGCACTTAGAAAAAACATCCAGATTCTTTCACACAACCTTCAAGAATCTATATGATCTTCACCTCTGTGATCTCATTTCATTCCACTATTGACCTCACCCACTAAGTTCCAACTATGTCTGGCCCTACTTTATGTTCCCCTAATATTCTCCACTCACTCCTGCTGCAGAGAATTTATTCCCCACTGTTCTCCCCACCTGGAATGCTTGTCTTACAGACCTATGCCAGAAGCCCTTTCTCGTTCGCATCCTAGATCCGGCGTGATCCACACAGCAATGCCTTCTGCAGCCACACATATGCCCCTCAGTACCTCTGTCACCTGCCTTCCAAACTGTCCAGCGTGACTGATCAGTGCATCATGGGATTAATGTCAGACTTCAGTATTTGTTATTACTAATAATTGCAACCCCCCTATAATTCCAATGATAAGAATTCTATTCTTCGACTACAACCTCCTCCCTTTCCACTTCCCCTAAATACCTGGACTCCCCCAGCACTTAGTGTGAGGATTAATCTCACCAGCGACTCAGTGTTCCTCAACCCATTGTGTCCTGTCTCTCCCCTTTTCCAGCTCAAATCTCCTGGCCCATCACTGCCCTCTAGGATAATACATAGTGTCAATTCCCTGGGCCTGTTCTTGCTTCTGGAATGTGTTATTTGCTTGGCAGAACCGTAACTACTTTACGCCTGCTCAGTTTACCTGGTAGAAGAAACACGAACCATACAATTTAAAGCTCACAGCCACTTTAAATCCATGACTGCCAACCTCGAGCGGGCTTTCCTGTGCCCCGGCAAGCTTGGTGCATTCCTGTGTCTATTCTCCTCATTAAATGGCTCAGACAACCATTTGATGTCTTCCTCCATTTCTTAGATCTCCAGCGCGGCCTTCTCCTTCCTCACGCTCAGCTAATAACCACGTCTCCTGCTTCTCTAACAAAACTGAAGCAATTAGACAAGAACTTCTACAAAGTTCTCCTGCCCCCACATTTACTGCCCTGTCACTTCCTGACCCATATGCTCTGACTTTCTATTAATTTAGATAAACTGTCCACGTTCTCATCGAATGCCGCCCTAGGCGTTCCTTCTCAACCTCTCGCCTACGCCTGCTCAAGGACACCACTCAGACCACACCCTCCTCCTTTATAATTTGCTTTTAAATTTCATCTCTCTAGTACATCATTCCTTTAGCATTTTTCCTATCTTAACAGTAAAAAGTCTTTAACTTTCTTAACTTTGGCTATTGTCACATCTTTCTGTTCTCTTCTGGTTTACAATAAAACTCCTGAGGCATTATTTATATTTTCTTTCTCCAATTCCTCCTTCCTTTTATTCTTAAACTCACTCCAGTCAGATTTCACCCTGGGCCCCCACCACTTCCACTGCCAAGACCACCAGTGCCCCACCCGCACGTGGATAAATCCAGTTTCCCTTTAAATCCTCATCTTGCTCTCATTAGCATTCCACAGAGTCTTTTCTTCTTTTTCTAAAACTCTCCACTTTCAGGACATTTCTCTCTCCTGGTTTTCTTCCTACATTAGTGGTCGCTCCTTCTCTCTGTCCTCTGCCGGTTTCTCCGGCTCTCCGCGCCCTCCTGATGGTGAAGCGCCCGGGCTCGGTCTATGACCGGCTCTTCTCTGTCCGCACCTGCTGCCTTCACAGCTCCTTGGTTCCCTAGCACCGTAACAACATGGTTTGGAGGCTGGAAGTTTGAAATCAAAGTATCAGCAGGTTCATGCTTCCTCTCATGGCTCCAGGGGAAAAGCCGCCCTGGTGTCTTGCAGCCACTGGTGGCTCCTGACAATCCTTGGCACTCCTCAGCGTGCAGCTGCGCCATCCAGTCTCTGCCCCTGTCACCCTGTCGCAGGGAGCTTTTCCCTCTGTGCGTCCCTGTATGTCTCAGCGTCTCTGTACCCACAACTCCTCCTCCTTAAAAGGACACCAGTCATTGGATTTGGGGCCCACTCTAATCCAGCATGGTCTCATTTTAACTTAATTACATCTGTTGATAACTTATTTCCAAATAGGTCACATTCTGAGTTCCAGGTAGACGAGAATTTTGGGAGGACAAACTTAAGTACCTATTGTTATTGTTATTACCGATACTATTAAAATATCATTGGTTGCCCATTTTGTTTTAGGGACTGTCTTAAATGCTTCCCTCACATTTTGTCATTTAGTCTTAAAATATGACATGTTATGATGCTATGCTAATTTTACAGATAGGGGAAATTTAGGTGTGTCTAATAGGGCTGGACATTTAAACAGCAGCCATTTCATGCAGGTTTTCCCTCTAATTTGATTGTGATCTGTGTTTTCCTGGATGTTAGCAGCCATGCTTGGCATTTTTCCTTAGCTCCTGTCATATAAAGATAAAACATTTAATAAAAACCTTTAGATGAAGATATATGACAATCTCACTTAGTTAGACTTCACAGAGAAAACACTAAAACACAATTTTTGGCTATTTTGAAGCCAAATTCCATTGTCCAGGCTTGTCCTCAAAACATTGCATGCACAATTGAATGTTAGATGCAATGAGACATTGATAAAATAAATTATATTAATAGAAGACACAAATAAATGGATAGCTCATGTTCATAAACTGGATGAATTAATATTGTTTAGATGTCCATACCACCTAAAGTGATCTACAGATTCAATGAAATCTCTATCAAAATGCAATGGCATTTTGCAAAGAAATAGAAAAAATAATCCTAGAATTCATATGGAACCAAAAAAGACCCCAAATAGTGAAACCAATTTTGAGAAAGAAGAACAAAGCTGGAGGCATTACATTCTCTGATTTCTAACTATATAAAAATTTATAGTAATCAAAACAGTATGGCACATAAAAACAGACACATAAGCAAATGTAACAGGACAGAGAGCCCAGAAATAAATCTGTACATCTATGGTCAACTAGTATTTGACAAGGGCAGCAAGAATACACAATGGGCCAAAACCAGTCTTTTAAATAAATGGTGTAGGAAAAACTGTATATATACCCATGCAAGCAAATAAAATTGGATCCTTGTCTCATACCATATATAAAACTTAACTTGAAATGGATTAAAAACTTAAATATAATATCTGAAACCATAAAAAAATAAGAGAAAATCTCCTTGACATTGGTCTTGGCAATGGTTTTTTGGATATGACACTAAAAGCATAGTCAACAAAAGCAAAAATGTTTATTTATTACTTGTTTAAGTAAGACTACATCAAACTAAAAATCTTCTGCGCAGCAAAGAAAATAATCAATAAAATTAAAAGATGAACTACAGAAGGGGAGAAAATATTTGGTAAGGAGTAAATATCCAAAATATATAAGGAACTCAAACCACAAAATAGCAAAAAACACCAAATAACCTTGTTAGAAAATGGGCAAATGACCTGAATAGATATTTTTCCAAAGGAAACATACAAATGATGAACAGGAGTATGATATGATGCTCAATAACACTGCTTATCAGAGAAATGCAAATCAAAACTGCAATAAGATATCACCTCATACCTCCCAGGATGGCCATTATCAAAAAAGGCAATAGATAACACATGTTGGCGAGGATGTGGGGAAAAGGGAACCCTTGTGCACCGTTGCTGGAAATGGAAATTGTACAGCTGTTATGAACAGTATTGAGGCTCTTCAACACATTAAAAATAGAACTACCATATGATCTAGCAATCCTACTTCTGGGTATATATACAAAGGCAAAGAAACCTGTACCTCAAAGAGCTGTCTGCACCCACATGTTCATTTCAGCATTATTTATAGTAGGCAACACATGGAAACACCCTAAATGACCACTGAGGGATGAATACATAAAGAAAATGTGGTCTGTACACGTGTGTGTCTGTATATACACACATACATATATACACATCGATATATACACATATGTGTATATATACATACATATATACACATATATAAACACACATATATACATATAGTGGACTTTTATTCAGACAAAAAAAAAAGAAGGAAATCCTTCCATTCCCAACAACATGGATAATCTCAAAAGACATTATGCTGAGTGAAATAAGCCAGACACAGAAAGGCAAACACTGTATGTTCTCATTTATGTGTGAAAGGTAAAAAGTAGAACTCATAGAAGCAGAGAGTGGAATGGTGATCGCCAGAGGCTGGGGAAATGGAGAGACGTTGGTCAAAGAGCACAGACTTCCAGTTATGAAATGCACAAGTTTTGGCAATCTAATGTACAGCATGGGTGGCGATGGATGTGTTAATTAATTTGACTTTGATGATCATTTTGTAATGTATACATCTATCCAATCATCACATTGTACACCTTGAATGTATTCAATTTTTATTTGTCAAGTAAACTTTTAAAAAATGCAAATGTGATGATTTCAAATTTTTAAAAAATCAAATATTTTTAAGCTGTTTGGGAAAAGAGATATTTTATGCTTTAAAAATTGCAAATTCTATGGAAGATAAAGTCACTTTTTATAGTAAAGATAAACATTAAGGTTTTTCTCCATAGTTTCTATCTTGGGCAAGGTGAGGGCAGAATAGAACTGAAAAGAATCAGCTATCTAAAGAAAATATTCTCAGCTATTTGAGAATTTCTCATGAGTCAGTAACTGCAATATGCTGAGCACTCCCAGATCCACTCAGCTATGATGGTTTTCTAGGGCTCAATTCATTTCCTATTCAAAAACAACCTTGAAAACTCTCAGAGGAAGTAATAAACAGGTACCAAATCCTCCATTCGGTGATGGGTTCTGGTTTACTTTATTCAGCCCTATTCTAAGCATCTTAATAAGCAACAATTATCTTCTTCTATTTCAGTGCTTCTGTTTACGTTTGCACAAAATATTCCACAACCTGTCTTACCTTTAACTCAAAAGGCATTTGCATAGAGAAAGAACCCCATTACTGGGAATGAATGCAGACCAATTGCTACTCTCCTGTGGGACTCTGTTCCGATCAGTTTTCCTATTGCCTGCTTCATTGAATGGCAGCCTTCTTTCAAGGAAAGAAAAATACATCGAATTATGAAATTAGGAGTTTCTTTAATTTTCATTTTTCTGTTGATATGTACAAGTGAAACGAAACAGGCTCCTTAGGGCGGGCCTGCCCTCTGAATTCAGTCTCTGCAGCATGTGTAAAAGGTACACGCCACAAAACTCCATGGGAGAAACTGGCTCATGTTTTATGTGCTTAGAGATTTCATTGAACTACTAAAGATCTGTTTTTGTTTCTTCTGAGACCCAATTAGAGTTCACTTACATTTATAAACGCTCTTCTCTTATTTATATATAATTTATGGGGTTGGAAAGCAATAGTCATTAGGACCCAACATAGTAATTAGTGTTTAAAGTATTCAGGATGCAGGATGAGACAGCTTTGTAAATTTTATGTTCACTTTTTATGATTCAATTGCTTTGAAATATAGATGCTTTTGATAATGACACTTAAAACTTTATAATATTCGGATCTAATGTTAGGCATTGTGTGTTTTTGAACAATTTTTAAAAGTTTTGATGACCACAAATACTGACAGTATACAGCAATGCAATTTTACAAAAATGTTGAGTCACAATTTGTGGTTTGTTACCTGGTTGGCTGAAATGCCACTGAAAGTGATGACTTCTTTCTAAGAAGGAGCTCATGCTCATTTTCTTACATCTCTGTGGGGCCCAGTGCAGGGCTCAGCCCAACCAGTCCCTCCACCCACACGCAGCATCCAGAAGGTCAACACCCACCCTGCGCCAGGGATGAGCGTATGAACACTGGCTACAGAAGGAAGGCACAGCCTTTCGAGATACAACCTAGCCAGTGACTCAGAACAATAGGCACACTGTTACAATACAGTGAAGAGAAACGCCTACAGGGAATATGCACAAGTGGGAGAACCGGAAACTCAGCACAGGCCTGGCAGGAGAGATAAACCCTGAATTGGGGTCTTGAAATCCACATAAAAATTAGCCATGAGGACAAAAGGGAAACAGAGGGTTTTACTGAAGGTAAGAGCATGTCCAAGGCAGGGGGATGGAAGAAAGGATGGATGCATGTCTGTGGTTGGGTGGAAGGGAAGGGTATGTAGGCGGGAAATAAGTAGAAGACAGCATGTGCAGAGAAATTTGAGAGTGAAACCCAACTCTGATCTTTTAAGGAAGACGTTACCTCTATGGAGCCATGATTCTTTTGTAAACCTATCATTTTGCTTTTTCTAAATGTTACTTGATGAAGATAATTCCAAAAGAAGTGCTGCTGCAGATGGCAGCTCTGATACAGTTTCCAAGGATGTCATTCCAGGCAGTGGGGTGGGCGGTGATTTGACCCCCAGCACAAATGCATCCACGTGCCAGGCAACTGAGCCCTACTGTCTTCAATAACCAGGTCTAGGACATGTCCTCAGCTTCTCATATTGTGCACACCACTTATATATATAAGCATTCAAAAAAAATGTCTTGTGCTCAGAATGATATTTCCTAAAGTTTAAAAACGTAAAGGTTGTAACTTGGTCAGAACGGCCCCCTACTCCTGGGTTCTCATGTTTTCCTTGTGTCTGTCAGCCCTGTGCAGCCAGCCAAGAACAGAGAAGACAGAGCAGTTAGTACTGGCTTCAGGCACTTCCATAAATGAAAATATAAATGACGGTCAATTAAAGATGATTTCCTAAACCATTTTCTAAAATCGGTAACAAACAGTGCAACTTGCTCACGAATAACTCCAGGCCCTTTCCACAATGCACAGTCATCAAGACATAACCAATATGGGAAAACAAGCACCACGTGCACGCACCATCAAATTGGTATTAACAGATTTGACTGACAAACACTTAGGTGCACATGTTGTAGTAACATTCATTGGGTGTCGGACAGATGGGGGGAGGAGGGGATGGGTATATTCACACCTAATGGGTGTGGCGCACACCATCTGGGGGATGGACACACTTGAAGCTCTGACTCGGGTGGGGCAAAGGCAATATATGTAACCTAAACATTTGTACCCCCATAATATGTTGAAATTTAAAAAAATTTTAAAAAGTAAAAAATAAAAAAAGACATAACAAATAACCATAGGATCTTATTTATTGGCATGAAGACAACCAGGTCAAGAACTTTCCTGGTCGGGAGTGCTCCGAGTTCTGCCTCTCACACCCTACCTGTTCTGTGATGTGACAATGCTGTGAGTGGCCAACAAGTGCTTATCATGAGCACCTGGGACTACACAGTCACAGGCCCCTGCTCTCACGGAGCTCCCACCTACTAGGGAGCCATCTACAAACAAAAAATATTATGACCCAGAGAAAATGTGCCAACCTCTGCAAGCAGAGAGAGGACCAGCTTATTCAAAAGGATCTTCCCAATATTCTGTTGTGCCTGAGCCAGTCCATGGCCTTCCCACTGACCACAATTCCCCTGGCATCCTCCCCTAGACCAGCAATGAATTTGTCTTCCTCCACCATGCCTGTGTTGTTACTTCACTGTGAAGAGGCCTCCCTACATGTTATCGTAATAAAATCCAGTACAATCCAGTGCCTGGCCTGCGTTCTCTCATCTTAACGCAACGTGTCTGTGAGTCCTATCTCCAGGAGTTTTCTCCCCATGTGCTATACTCCATCCTAAGGACACCCATACCCTCTCAAGCTTTATTATTGTCCCCCCCAACTGTTCCTTGCACATAGTAGGAGCTGCCTAAATACCGGACAAATGAAAGAATGCATGCATTCCAGAAAACCTGTGCATAGAAAGAAAACGATGTCATTTTTTCACTACGTCAATATATTTGTTCACTTACAGCAAAGTTGAAAAAGAAACAAGTGTGCTTTTGTTGAGAGAAAAATAAAATGTAAAATGTAATTGTGTTTGGGTTTCCCTGACATTTAGCAGGGATCCCAGGCCTCCCCGAGCAGCCCCGCATAACTGACAATGCATCCTAACTCAAGGAAAGCGGGGAGTTCCTGACAGGAAGCTCAGTGCTCCCACACAGCTAGGCTGCATCATTATTTTTGTCATTGTTAAAATGATTCTGAAAAGAGCCCTATTAATGCAGCGCCATATTTAAGAGCTCCATTTGCACAACAGGGAATTGGAAAGAAGCACGTGTGCTGTTGAACGCCGGAACGCAGCCGGGAGCGCAAGTTTCATCACCAACTGATAGCAATGGAACGTGTATAATTTGCTGTGTAGGCAGCAGTCTAAGAATTCTGAAAGACCTAGTCCTTATCTCAAGTTCAAATTTCTTCCTAGCAGAGGGGAAATTTTGGAAAAGATGAATTCCTCGGAGAAATATGTTTGTATAGAAAAGAACCAATGGTTCTTATTTATTTACTGTTTCGTAAACAGCACTGTGCCTAAAATATTACATCTGCTAGACACTAATTCAAGTGCAGATGACTTCTGTGTTCAACCCAATAGTGATAACGGCCCAGGTGATGCCGCCACCCCTTTCTGGTGGAGGGAGGGACTGGAAACAGAGAAAGCTGTGAAACAAACGGGCCCTCTGCTCTGCACACATTTCATCTCCATACCTTGCTTCAGTAGAAAAAGAAAAGAGTTATTTTAGCCAAAGTTGGGATTTAGTCACTAAGGTACTTCAAAGCCAGTAATGAACTCAGAATTATAGAACTGTAGCTCATGCTTTGAGCATTCCCTTTCCCCTTAACTTTTTTGTTGATTAATGAGAATCTCTGATGGTCCAAAGTTAGTACAAAGCCAAAGTTTTCCTTCTAAAAGCCATTTAGTGTCACCTACCTGGTGTTTCAATTCCAGTGACAAAGTCAGACCCTCATATATTCAGGTTCCACTTTGGTAAAATTGAGCCTGTTAATAGGCCACAATCCCCTCTCGCAGGGGGAGCTGAGAAGTGCTTACTCTCGCCCTGGGGTTGCGAGGGCTTTGCTACTGGTAGAATGCTGAGAGAGGCATAAACGGAAGTCCTTAGAGATGGGTGTCTTAGAAATCAAAGGCATTATTTGTTATTTGCAATTCATATTTGCAAAGTGCTTCAAGCTCCCTGGGGAAAGCTGGAATGCAAACACGAGGTATGTGTGTAATTAATAACTCTTCAATGGGGATTATGGCCTCTCCGGGTAAGAGCACATTTATACACTGACACTCACATAAGAAAGTAAAATGATTTCAGAACAACCCAGGGCATATTCCCCCTGTATGTAGGAAGAATGCATTTGTAGAACGCTCAAGAACATGGATGGAAGCGATCACAGACACTCACACTGCAACCCACTCTCGCACGGGAGACCACAGCACGATTCACACTGAGTTGCGAGGCGACTCTGCCATGCTTACTTGAGGATGCGCAGGAAGGAGCATGATAGTCGTTAAGGCTAGATGTGCCAGGATCCTTTCCCAGAGAATCGTGAACCAAGACAGAAAACCAAATCACCATTCCCAATTCTTCTCTGTATAAACAGTCCACAAGATTAACAGAAGTATCTGACAATGAAAACTTGTAAGGGGATGAGCTGTCTTTAACAGGAATAGTTTCACTTTAGAAGCCGCTTTTATTTTTACATAACATTATGATTTTGATATCTTCCCTGACATATTAACTTCTGAGTAATATTAATAACAATACACAACTGTATTTGTGTGGAGTTTTACAAAGCAGTTTGCTAACCATTCATTAATTCTAGAATCTTTCATCAGAGTTCTAAGGTGAATAACTTTCTAAAATCTGCTTTTAGCCGTTTTTTGTTTTTGTTTTTGTTTTGCTATAGTCATACCCTAGAAACTGTTATCTTTTTCCCAGTGTCTGTTTTTATTTTTTCTCTTCTATCTTCCCTATCTTTAAATCTTTCTTTTGTTGACCACTGACCACAGAATAAAGCAGAATAAAGGGGCAGTTTCTTACTATGGTTACCAACCACAGTTCTAATTCTTTTTTTTTTCCTCCCTCTAATATATCCTCAATAATCTAACTAGGCATTGGTGCCCTTCTTATTGATAGCAGTATGCGTGATTTGGGCCAAGAGACACAGCCCCTCTGTGAATCTCTGTTAGGTTGGTTAGGAGAGAGAGTTAGGCAGGCATTCTTTACTGTGTGAGCTTCGACAAGTCATCTAACCTCTTTGGCCTTCGCTGCAAAACAAGGATATTAATGTCTACTTCACAGATGTTTTGCTGGATTTGTTTTTTAAATGTAATGTTACAGCTTTGCACAGCACATAACTGACACTCGACATCCAGGAACTGTGCAGAAGCCTGACACTAGTACCATGCCTGGGGACAGGGTAGTGCCGAATGCCATCCCAGGGTTGGATTCTATGCCTCAGACCTCCTTAAGACCACACCAAACTCCCTGGCATGGATCTGGGTGTGGCTACCTGGAGGGTGCTCACCTCCGACCAAGCTCCTCTGCATTCTTGAAGCTTGGCAAGGAGTTGCCACGAAAGACCTTTGCCAAGTTCCGCAACAGTCCTAGCGACTTGTAATGCATATCTAAGGCCTTAATTTTTTTTCGTATATTTAGATCTAACAATTCCACATCTAGGAATTTACCCAGGACAAAAATTGAGACCTCAAATATTGAGCAGTAGGCAATTGATTTTATGACCAATTTTGGTGAAAAAAAGTAGCAAAACATTAAAATCAAACTAATGTTTTTAACAGTGTTAGCCTAACAATAAAAAAGTAAACAAACTATATAATCTAATACAATTTATCTGCTAACATATAACAATATGTAAAGATGTCCACAACATAATATAAATGAAGGTAATTCTGAAACAGTATGTATAGTCTGATTATATTTGCATTTCAGTATCCATAGGAGATAAAGTCAACATATTATGATCTGTTTTACACATCCTACTAAATGCTTTACTACCTTATCTTTAATCCTCACAATAACCCTTCAAAGTAGATGTTATTATTTCTATTTTATAGATGAGGAAAGCAAGGGTCAAAGTATTTTATGACTTGACTAGGGTCGCTAGAGCACTGGATGTAAACACAAATTTTAGCCTGTTTATCTTGGTGATAGGATTCAGCGTGATTTGTTCTTTCCTTCCTTCCTTCAGGCAGAGTCTTACTCCTTCGCCCCGGGTAGAGTGACGTGGCATCCTCAGACCTCACAGCAACCTCAAACTCCTGGGCTCAGGAGATCCTCCTGCCTCAGCCTCCCAAGTAACTGGGATTATTGGCACGCGCCACTGTGCCCAGCTATGTTTTTCTATTTTTGGTGGAGATGGGGTATCACTCTTGCTCAGGCTGGTCTCAAACTCCTGACCTCAAGCGATCCTCCCACCTTGGCCTCCCAGAGTGCTGAGATTACAGGAGTGAGCCACCGCACCAGGCCTTGTTATTTCTTCTTTTTGCATATATTTGTTTTAACTTTTCTTCAGTAAGTATGCATAAGTTCTAAGTTATTTTAAAGCTGTCTTTAAAGCAGGTACGCTAGAGGAAGGTGTTGAGGACACACCTGCAGACAGGTAAGTGGCACCCTCAGTGCCATGTGACTTCATGGTTAAGGTTTCACAAGAGTTCCCTCGGTGTGACTTAGGGGAGTCTGCTGTCCTGTTACTTACAGATTGCACCGCACCAGCCCCTGCTTCCGTTGCCATTCAGCAAGACGTATCTGCTGGCAGCTTGCAGAACCCATCTGCTGCAACACCTCCCGTCACCGCATGGGATGTTTAAACACTGAACTGCTTCTCTCCATGTGGAACAGCTGGCTAGGAAGCCTGTGCCTTAATTAGCCTTTTCTCCCTGGGGATTTGTGCTCAGTAAATTCACTCTTCAAAGAAAGTACAGCTGGTGAGATGAAACACCAGAGTCAATTATCTAAAATTTCCTTTTTAAGGGAAACATCGTTTGTGCATCTATGTGGTAGGGGGCGAAGAGGAGTTATTTGTATTAAAGACACTAGACATTGACTTTAGATTGAACCACCCAAAGTTAAAGTCTGTGCCATAGTGGCCAAATCTGATGCAAATCTTATATCTGCCACTTTATCAACAATTTGAAACGGCACTGCCTCAGTTTCATGATTTGAGATGATACATAGTATCTATCACCTAGGATTACGCATGGTGCCTGGAAGTCAACTGCTAATGTTTGTTCCCTTGTAACCATCTTTTATCTCTTGCATTGCTGTGCAAGGCACATAACAGGTCCTTGGTAAACATCTGTTGAGCAAATGCTTACATTATACTTACAGAGAAGCCATTTCTCAGGCAAATTCAACTACCCAAACACAGCTTAGAAGGGCCTGAGAGAAAAAGGGAATTTGAATTTTTTAAAATACTCCTGCGTGGCAGGCATAGATTTAGGTATTCAATATTCTTCCATTCCTCCTTATTTATATCACAACAGTTTTTTAAGAAAATGAGACATAGACATTATTATCAAACTTTATGACCATGGCAACAGTCTCTGAGAGAGTAAATGTCTCTTGCAAGGTTACAGCAGTGGCAGCCTCAGGTGTCACACTGCAACATCCCTCCGTCACCTACGCTGACATCCCAGCTCATGCCCACTGGGTGCAACGTGGCAGAAGAGCAGCTCAGAGCCGACTCAGAGACCGTTTACCCCACCAGCTCACCTGGCCAGAGAAAATCAGAGGCATCAAGTTAAAGGGCTCCCCTACGTGAAGAGCCTTGGTCCGAGACAGATGACAGCAAGGAAGGCGGGAGAAAAACTACAGAACACAGGCAAGAGGACTCAGCTATCCTAAAGGTTACTCTGTTATGCATAAAATAAGCATTATGTTCCTTAGCCTGATGTAGAGCTACTTATGAAAGGCTACATCATGTTTAGTTGGTAATCGCAATAAAGAAGGAAAATGTATTATATAATACAAATACTGAAATAGTGACATTGTATTATTTACAAATAAAATAAGAGTACAAGTGGGTCACGGTCTTCCCGGCTTCCTTCCTTTGCCCTCAGAGACAGCTCCCCCAGGGTGCAGGGCTGAGGTGCTGCGGTCCGTTCCTACGGTTTCAGTCTTGCCAGGGAACACGGCTGCAGAAGAATGTCTCCGTTAACATAGTTATTCTGGGGGACAACAGGGCAGGGCAGGCCTCAGGGCTTTTCTCATCACAGTATCTGCATAGACCCTGGGTGCACCAACGTGGCTGCTCAAAGACGACCCGTTCAGAAGCTGTAACTGTCCCAGGACCCCCTGGCCTGTCAGCGTTAAGGGGACATGGAGCTGCAAACCCCTCTGACCCATGAGCAGCACACGGTGTGCCACGGGACACGGGTGGAGAGCTTGCCCAGTGGTGCCGAGGTTTTCTGACGATGGGAATCCTCAAAGGTGCTTATTAACCACTTTGGCACCGCGCTCACCGGCCGCGAAGCCTCGCCCACAGCCGGCACTCACAGTCCGCACGGTAGTGTGTGCTGTGCATTGACGACGGATCCGTTTTGCTCTTGCGTGATGAGGAAAGCTTTAAAGCACTGAAAGCTTGTTTTACTTTACAGGCAACTTTAGGAAAATAACTATAATAACTCCTACTAAGGACTTGTTAAAAGGTCACAGATTCGTAGTAACTTATTAGCTGAACGTACACACTGCAACTGCAGAGATAAAAGTAAAAGCTTTTGGCTGTCGACTAAAGTCAATGCTCGGCTGTGCGCCTTCATCTGTGGCTGTCGACTATAGTCAACGCTCGTACCGAAGTGGTTAATAATTGGCATTCCTGGGCCGCGTCACAGACCCCCTGAAGCGGGTCCTCAGGAAGAGGTCCAGGAAGGTGCACTTAACCCGCTGCCCAGGTCAGTCCTACCTCAGGAGCATTTCAGAAATATTACCTGGCTATGACAGCAGTTTTCAAACCTGGTTTAGAATCACCTGGAGGGCTGAACACACAGAGCTGGGCCCCACCCTGGGGTTTCCAGTTTAGCAGGTCTGTGAAGATGGGAGGGGGGTGCATCAAAAGTTGCAATTCTATCAAGTTCCCAAGTGAAGCCGATGCTGTGGGTCCAGGGACCACACTCACAGAGCCGCTGGGTCCCGAGAACTGGTCTGACCCTGCAGCAAAGCAGGGGAGAGAGAAGAGAGAATCCCGGGCTTCATCCCAGAATAACGTGGTCAGGGGCCGGGGAGGGGCGTTGGGCCTGGAAGCTCCACTCACCTTCTCTCTTCTGCCCCTATCATACACATCCCTGGGTTTCCTTAACACCAACCCTTGCAATTCTAAACCTACTCACTGACACACCTGAACATGCGTGGGCCCAGGCTGAGTCTGAGAAAAGGCTGTGTAACTAACCTAGGATATTTACCCTCACTACTAACCCAGGAAATGAAAATTAAAACAACAAAATAAATACTTTGGAAAGGTTTTAAACAGGGTAGGAATATGATCATAACATTTCTTAAACCAAGGTACCTCTTTCAGTATTTCATATTTAATGTAGTCATAACTCTCTGGGTAAGGTCTCAAAATCCAAACAATTCAGAGTTTTAAAATTACCACTTGAAGTTAATACATGAATTATATTAATATAATGTTTAATTATATTTTTATATAAAAATGCAGAGTATACTAAAATATAAGAATGCTCCAAACAGACATTTAAATTCTTAAATGTATTTATTAAGACAAAGTAATGAAGAAAGACTCATGGGCCTTCTTCCTTTTGAACAGTTACAGGCACTTTTGAGGTTCTAATAAAAGCTCTGGGTTCTGTCCACGGAAAAGCCACACAGACACCAAGTGCAGGATGTCACTTAGGGGTTCTGGGATGTCCTGGATGGGGTGGCCATTATGCCCCTATTGCAAGAATGCCTAGTTTAAGTATTCCGGCAGGGCTGCAGAAAGTATGCATGTTTCCTCTGCCTCCTCCCCAGAATCTGGAATTGAAGGAGACTTTTTGATCTGTAGCCCTCTCCAAGTATAACTCCCCCACGTTTCCTGTCTCACAAGCTATTCTTGGGAAGAGGTTCCTATCAGAGTGAGAAAGACCCTTTACAATGCACTCATTTCTCCCCGCAAACGTCCTGCTTCCAGCATTGCAAGGTCCCTGCTGTCTCACTCCACCCGAGGTGCAAGGGCTGTGCTATGGTGAGTCACATGTCTGTGGTGGCTTCTCATAGCTCTGCCCTGTTACCTGTAAGGGCCTTTCTTAGGGGCGAGTGAGCTTATGTGGGATTTTAAAATAAACAATTATACAGAAACATTCCCAATGCTGATGGGGAAAACTGTCAGGTGCTGGGACGCGGCTGCTCGCCGCCTCCCCGCCGCTCCGCATCCCCACGTGCCAGTGCTGTGCGGAGCTGGCTGGAGGCAGCAGCGGGCGGGTGCGCGCTGCTGGGACCAGGCCTCGTCTGGTCCAGACCCGCGCTCTGCCACCTGCTCCTGTCCTGCTCGTGTGATCCTGATTGGGTACTTTTTGAATCCCACTGTTCCTGATTGGATGTTATAGCTTGTTCCTGATTGTATGTTATAGCTCGTTGCTGATTGGATGTTAACGCTTGTTGCTGATTGGCTGTTAATGCTTGTTGCTGATTGGATGCTTTTTGAGTCCTACCAAAGGTATAAAAGCAGGAGGAGAACGGGGAAGAGGGGTCAAAAGAACAGAAGACGGCTGAGGGTGCAGACCAAATAAAGACAGTTCTCCGACTCTCCGCGTGCCGCCCGGTTATTTTCAGTGTCAAGAGCTGTTAACACTTGCCGGAACAATACTGGCATACCTACCTCTAGATACAAGTAAATGTTTGTTGTAGACAAGAAACAATATAGGGAATAAGTTCTATTAAAGGCAAATACATGACTGTGTTCCAATTATTTTAATAATATGAATCAATTATTTTCATTAGGGATAAGAGATCATACATATCCTATGCTTTGTGTGCAAGAAAATAGACGGTGGATGGACCTTAGCAAAGTGTGGCATTTTTACCAAGAACTCTCAATATACGTGGTTTCAATAATTACTATCTTCATTTACATAATAATTCTCAGATTTTGCCATTGTCTTCTTTATTGTCCATTCTTCCATTTTTACAATAGTTAAGAATATATGATTAGCTTAAATATTTGTAACATAAGTAGAAGTCTATTGTTTTTAGGAGGAATTAAAGGTTGATAGGGAAGAACAACATGAATTTAAACTCATCTTTGTTTCACCTCTGAGGTGTTGTAAAAGTATGTTAAATCCAGGAGTACAGGAACTACTGGGGCATGCATAAATTAATAAATAAAGTGTAAGGTCTCTTGCTTGTGCGACGGTCCAGTGGGCATGCAATTGGGTCGGAGACTGGGACCAGTAGGACAATAAGAGAAGCCTCCCACGCACTCACTCCCCCATCCAGGCCCACTGATCACACCCTCCTTCCAGCCGGGCCCAAGTGCCCTCAGTATTGTTCCCAGCGCAGCCCTAACCAAACAAAGGGAGCTGCCATGAGCGTCACCGTGCTTGGACAAGATATTATTTAAATAATTGACAAGACATGGGTTTTCTCATGCCAGCATTCACGAGATGCCATTACTGAGTGAAGCCTCCCTTGACCGCTCTGCCTTGAGCACTCTTCAAAAGGGGCTTCCAGCTAGCGAATCCCTTTCCACTGCACACGATGACTAAAACACTCCCGCAAACTGTGTCATCACAGATTTTTGTTTATTTCTTTCAGTCGAACAGCCAGCACCTGCCAGCGAGCATGCTACTTCCTGTTTGGAAATGCAACAGGGGAATGAGCAGCAAACTGTTTCTGGTATGTTAGCAAAAAAATGGAAAATAAGATGGTACATTACGAAGATGGCAAAAGGGAATAATGACTCCCAGATGGCTTTGAGAAAGGGCATGGCCAACTTGTCTGAAAGAACATCAGAGCTGTCGCTTACAGCCAGCTCTGTGTTGTAGTCAGCGACTGCATCAGTAACAATGACGAGGGCAGGAGTTCTATTTCTTCCTGGTTGAGCCTAGGGAGGCTGTGTGTTTCTAGAAATTTGTCCATTTCCTCCACATTTTCCAGTTTGTGTGCATGAAGGTTTTTGTAGTATTTGTAAATTATATCTTGTATCTCCTTGGGATCAGTTGTGATATCTCCTTTTTTGTTCCTGATGGAGCTTATTAGAGATTTCTCTTTTCTGCTTTTCATTAGTCTAGCCAAAGGCGTGTCAATTTTGTTTATTTTTTTCAAAGAACCAACTTTTTGTTTTATTAATCTTATGTATAGCTTCCCTGTTGTCAATTTCGTTAAGTTCTGATTTGATTTTGTTAATTTCACTTCTTCTGCTGGGTTTGGGGTTGGTCTGTTCTTCTTTTTCCAGCTCTTTGAGTCGATTCATTAAATTGTCTATTTGTGATCTTTTAGACTTTTGATTATAGGCATTTATGGAAATAAACTTTCCTCTCAGGACTGCTTTAGCTGTGTCCCAGAGGATTTGATAACTTCTCTCTCCATTGTCATTTTATTCAACGAATTTTTTTATTTCCATCTTGATTTTTTCATTTATGAAGTAATCATTTAAAAGAAAGTTGTTTCATTTCCACATTTTTTTGTAGAAATGGGAGTTTCTGTTAGGGTTGATTTCTACTTTTATTCCACTATGATCTGAGAAGATACATGGTATGATTTCTATTTTTCTAAATTTTCTGAGACTTACTTTGTGCCCTAGGATATGGTTACTCTTAGAGAATGTCCCATGAGCTGATGAGAAGAATGTATATTCAGTGGAATTTGAGTAGAATGTCCTGTAAATGTCAGTCAGACCCAATTGTTTTAGAGTTTTGTTTAAGTCCATTATTTCTTTATTAATTTTCTGTTTGGAGGATCTGTCCTGTGCAGTCAGTGGGGTGTTGAAATCTCCTGTTATTATGGAGTTGCTGTTAATCAATTTGCTTAGATTCAGTAAAGTTTGCTTTATGAATCTGGGTGCACCTAAGTTGGGTGCATATATATTTAAAATTGTTATATCTTCTTGTTGAACTGTACCCTTCACCATTATATAATGACCGTCTTTGTCTTTCACTACTTTTGATGGTTTAAAAACTAAATCATCTGAGATCAGAACCACCACACCAGCCTTCTTTTGGCTTCCACTTGCTTAAAATACTGATCTCCACCCCTTTACTTTTAGTCTATATGCATCCTTGTAGGTTAGATGAACAGACCAATATCAAGAGCCGAAATAGAAACAGCAATTATAAATCTTCCTAAAAAGAAAATTCCAGGACCAGATGGTTTCACACTGGAATTTTACCACACTTACAAAGAAGAACTGGTACCTATATTGCAGAAATTATTCCACAACATCGAGAAGATTGGAAACCTCCCCAACACCTTTTATGATGCGAACATAACTCTGATTCCAAAACCTGGAAAGGATGCAACAAAAAAAGAAAACTACAGACCAATATCCCTTATGAATATAGACGCAAAAGTTTTCAACAAAATCCTAGCTAACCAAATTCAAACACTTATAAAAAAAATAATCCATCATGACCAAGTTTGCTTCATTCCAGGGATGCAGGGATGGTTCAACATACGTAAATCTATAAATGTAATTCACCACGTACACAGAAGCAAAAACAAAGACCACATGATTCTTTCAATAGATGCAGAAAAAGCTTCTGACAAAATTCAACACCCTTTCATGATAAGAACACTTAATAAAATAGGCATAGAGGGGGCATAGCTAATAATAATACAAGCCATATACAACAGACCCATAGCCAGCATCATACTGAATGGGGAAAAATTGAAAGCATTCCCACTTAGAACTGGAACCAGGCAAGGCTGCCCACTATCTCCACTTCTATTCAACATAGTGCTGGAAGTCCTGGCTATAGCAATCAGACATGAAAGAGGAATTAAAGGTATCCAAATTGCGGCAGAAGAGATCAAACTTTCACTGTTTGCTGATGATATGATATTATATTTAGAAAAACCCCAAGGATTCAACCAAGAAACTCCTGGAATTGATAAATGATTTTAGTAAAGTCTCAGGATACAAAATCAACACACAGAAATCAGAAGCATTCATATACGCCAACAACAATCAAATTGTGAACCAAATCAAAGACTCAATATCCTTCACAATAGCAAAAAAGAAAATAAAGTACCTAGGAATATACTTAACCAAGGAGGTTAAAGACCTCTACAGGTAGAACTATGAAACACTGAGGAAGGAAAGAGCAGAGGATGTAAACAGATGGAAATCCATACCATGCTCATGGGTCAGCGAACTCAACATCATTAAAATATCTATACTACCCAAAATTATCTACAGATTCAATACAATACCTAATAAAATCCCAACATCATTCTTCACAGATATGGCAAAAATAATTTTACACTTCGTTTGGAACCAGAGAAGACCCTGCATATCAAAAGCAATTCTAGGCAATAAAAACAAAATGGGAGGTATTAATATGCCAGATATCAAACTATACTACAAAGCTGTAGTAATTAAAACAATCTGGTATTGGCACAAGAATAGGATTATTGACCAGTGGAACAGATCTGAGAGCCCTGATATAAAACCATCCTCATATAGCCATGTAATCTTTGACATAGCAGACAAAAACATACACTGGGGAAAAGAATCCCTTTTCAGTAAATGGTGCTGGGAAAACTGGATAGCCACTTGTAGAAGGCTGAAGCAGGATCCACACCTTTCACCTCTCACAAAAATCAACTCACGCTGGATAAAAGACTTAAACCTAAATATGAAACTATTAGAATTCTAGAGGAAAAGGTTGGAAACACTCTCCTAGACATCGGCCTAGGCAAAGAATTTATGAAGAAGACC
>VBSM01003199.1:10682409-10709386 GCA_008086735.1 Cheirogaleus medius | reverse complement strand
AAGGGAATTATTTGAAACCTTAAAATTTGTACCCCCATAATTTGCTGAAATAAATAAAAAAATATTTAAAAAAAAATAATGAGGGCAGCTTATTACCATGCACAGGATGTTTACCTGGCCACAGACACCTGCTAGGCACTGCACATGTGCTGTACTCAGCCCATACACCTGCCCTCCGCAGTACTGTTGCTACTACAAATGGGGATCCTGTGCTTCAGACATGTTCCAGGGCTTATGCAAGGTCACCTAGCTAGTAAGTGGCAGAGCTGTGACTCACCCTGGGATCAACCTATACTACTCTTTAGTCTGGTTGGGTCACCAAAGAACAATGTGAGTAGTGACACTGATGATTTCCTTCTTGTGTTTGGAGAAGTTTACAGATTTGCAGAAAGCTGTGTGGCTCGTTTGCAATAAAGTCAAGGTTAAAACATAGTTGCTTGTCAACCTTAGTCTGCAACTCTTTCTGCATGTAACTCACAGTGCATGGAGTTAGTGTGGTGAAGGTCTTTCTAAAGATGGAGTGTGTGACAGGAGTGAGTCAAGGAGACTAAGCATTTGATTATGGGTCAGCTTTAAGCAGATCCCAATACGCACATAGTAGTTTGGAAATGTATAATCAGCCGCTTTAAAGATCAACAGGACAATGAAGCATACTGCATACTAGTTCCATTAGCATCAGATCTGGCATCCTACGTAGCTATCCCAGAACTATCCCCCAAGCAGAGGTTGGCTCTAAGCCTGCTCCATACCTGCGCTCACCAACTCTAGCTGGGGTGACCATACAAATGGGGTGTCTGGAACAGCCCCAGATTATACTATTGTGTAGGTAGAATTATAGTTAGCACCCCCTTGAAGTTTTCCTACTTTCGTGATAAATTATTGGTTGCACTAATCACAGCATTTATGTAGAAATATTACATTTTCTTTTTCTGTGTTATTTGTATTTTACAAGACTATGAGCTCTTTGAGGATAAGAAATATGCTTTATGCACCCCTAAAACTTGACATTTCAACACAATGCTGGGCACACATTGGTAGAGTAGAGTCTCAGTAAATATTAACTTGCTCCTAAATTTCGTCTTCCTGACATTTTCTCCTCAGCCTCTAGCTCAATTTCTGCTTAAGATCTAGTTTTTTTTAATTTAAAATTTCTCTCATCTTGCAAAACATGCACTAACAGAAAATCCCCCAAAAGTTTCCCATGCAAGCCAAGCCTTTTAGCAAATACTCTGAAGTTAGTAAACATAACATCTGCATTTGCTATATAAGCATCATGGATTTGGAGTGAAATGACTCAGAGTTTGCTTAGACACTATTTGAGATGTTGATCTGTTTTTCTAATTTCATTGTCTGCAGTCTTGTTTTTCACTTTATTTAAAGAAAAGACTAAATGACTTCTGGATACAGAAATGCTATTCAAAAAATGGCAATACTACATCTAGTTGGAAAGGGCCCACTCATCTCCTAATGTTTTCCTATGAACAATTCATGCAAAGGCAATCAACCCATTAGATGATTTGTGTTCCATAAATACACAATACTATGACTGTAATTATTTGTTTAGTACACTGGTTTAAATTGCCCATAAAGCTTGTCTCAGAGGAGGAGAGAAAGAGTTAAACGGGACAAGGCTGTAATGAAAGAAGGTGAAGGATCTTAATGGAAAAATACAAGTCATGAGAAACAGAGACTCCCATGCCAGGCCACCCTGTCTAAAGCTCTGCACAGCAACCTCCCTTCCCAGAGGGCCGGGAAGCTGCACCTGGGCTAAGGTTCCAGCAGCAGTCAGAAAGACGAGCAGTAATGAGAACATGAGGCCAAAAGCATAGAGCCAAGGCTCATTCAGTGGTAAAATCACAGCTGAAAGTCAAGCAGGTAGTGGGTTATAACGGTTGCATTACATGGCTGGGTAATAAGAAGAAACTAGGTGCTCGGCACAAAGAAGAAACCCCATAACAGGAGGATCCATCAGTAAGTGTACAGGGGTCCTGAGACCCTGCATTTCTAGCAAGGGGCAGTCGTATGGCAAACAAGTCCTGAAGACATCATGCGGTGCTGCAGTGTAGCCCCAGGGTGTCTGCAGGACCAAACTTCACTTTTCAAAGTTCAGCGTGCATCAGAATAACCTGTAGGACTGGATAAAACACAGAAAGCTCGGCCCATACCCAGAAATTGGGAGTCAGCGGGTCTGGAGAGAGCCAATGATTCGCACTCGTAACAAGTTCCCAGGCAATGGAGAACTGCTGCTGCGGGCTCCTGCAGCCTCTCCTAGGTCCAGGGCGGAGCTGTTAAAGTTACAGAACCAATTCATCTAAGTCATTGTTTATTGTTTCTACATAAAGCCAAAAAAGGAAAAAAAGAAAAAGAAAAGCTACTTTTAGCAGTTGTGCATTGCACTGTGCTCTGGAGAC
Organism: Cheirogaleus medius; assembly: GCA_008086735.1. Taxonomy (NCBI): domain Eukaryota; kingdom Metazoa; phylum Chordata; class Mammalia; order Primates; family Cheirogaleidae; genus Cheirogaleus; species Cheirogaleus medius. The sequence continues at coordinate 10,706,975 of VBSM01003199.1, read as the reverse complement.
GGTGCCCTGAGGCATTGGTTTTCAAAGTGTCGCCCCTGCACCGATAACCTCAACATTACCTGGGAACTTGTTAAAAAATTTTTTTTAGGCCCCACACCAGACATAACAAATCAGAAATTCTGGGAGCGGCACCCATTCATCCGTGTTTCAAGGAGGCTTGCAGGTGATCTGGTGCCTGCTACAGTTTGAGCAGTGCCTTCTTAGTGTGAAAGAAAATGCAGGTGAGAGATGAACAGGTGGACGGAAAGGCCAAGTCAATGAGCTGGAAATCAGACAACTCGAGATCTAGGTCAGGCTGTTTCTCTTTAGATTTTGTCCCTGTGTTTTCTAATCTATGAGTGGAATGGACCCACATGCCTTGTTTACTGGCTCTGGTGTTAGGTAGGTTGTACTATTGTCCCCAAATACAAATCCGAGTTAAGTATTACACACCCTCTCCCATGCCCCCAAGGCTGCCTGTGCCTTGTGGGAACTGCGTGCTTCTCTGCCTGGCGGTGTTGGGATTTGATGATCTGACCCAGGACCTGCGGGCAGAAACTGTAAGAACCACTGCATATTTCCACAGGTTTCTTTGATGTTTTCTTCTATCATGAGAATAGAAAGTTCCAGATAGAGTTGTTGCTTCAACCTGGGACTTTGAATGGAAATCCTCATGGAGTAAAACCACAGGAGCTAAGCTCCAGCCTATGGGATACAATGAGGATGTGACAGTTGCTGTTGGAAGCTACTGAGATTTGGGATTTGTTAGCTATGACAGCAAATTAGATTAATACAGGCAGGTATACAGATCAAAGAAACAATGCATGTAACAACTTGGTGAATAAGGATGAGGAACACCATGTTTAAGAGAGGATTGCAAAGACATTAAAAACCAGGAGCCCCTCAACTCAAGATCTTCACTGATAGGATTTTCCTAATTGCACCTGTTTAGTGTTCGCTTCTCTTTGGCTTCCTCCCTCCCTCCCTTTTTCTTTGTGCCCTTTCCTCCTTCTATCCTACGGACACCCCTTGTGTTTTTACTTTATGTTCTTTCTTCTCCCCTCATCTGAGGGGTGCGTTTGGGATGCAACTGGAGAGAGAGGACAGATATGTCCTTCTTGGCTACTAAGCAGGTCTTGGGTTAGACGTCACTCTGGAGTAGAAAACCATCATTCTACCAAATGTATGACAAAACGGGCCAGAAGCATTGGGATATTCACTCTAAATGGATACAAACCCCAATTACTGCAATGACTTCCTAATAGTCTGAGACTTTCAAATGCCTCCAATGTTTGAAATCACGTTTACCTTCTGAGTAAACAAAAAAATGGGCTAAACCCTTAATATAAGTGACAGTAGACACAGTTTTGACTCTGGATACGTAATAAGATAGGGTCAGGGAAGGAGCTACCACGCACACTCATAAAAGGTCTCTTCTTTGTCCAGATCTAGCCTATATCTGTAAGAGAGAGAACCTTCCCTTGCACATAGTCTGCAAAGCAAACAGTTGTGTTACTCTAAGACCTTAACGTGAAACGCACCTGCACCTACGGGGCTAAGACCCCTACACAGAGGGGCCTGTCAGTAAGGCAGAGCCGACGTGGGCAAGACACGGCGACCAGGAGAAGACGCTCCAGGCAGAGGCAGGAGCTGAGAGTGCAGCTGACATGCAAGCCTGCGGAACCTGGCCTCAGCGGCCAGGGTGTGTCCGTGGCTTTCTTCTTTTGTCGCTGACTCGCTCTGTTACCAGCGACTAGTTTTTCTTACAGCTTTGCTGTTCTGTCTTCCTGGGCCTCCGTTCCTTTTTGCTCATTTCTTTACTTTAATTCTGAATTGTCTAATCTGGTTCTTAAATTTAGCCCTGAAGCTGGAGGATGAAATCACTCAAGCAAATCTGAGCCCTCAGGTCCCAGTGACCAACCACGGCTTCGAAAGCGATTTTCTCCGCAGCGGTCTGAATGCTCCTTTCACGTAGGCTCTCCGTTAGCAGCATCGCCGACTGCTTACTGATTTTTTTAAGCAGGAAATTATGATGAAACTCTGGTGACAGACAATTAAAATTCCTGCAAACCTCCAGTCATGGGGTCAAACAGACCCACAGGGCCATGTCATCAGTCGGAAAAATTTTACCAGAAGGAAACAGGAACCTCCCGTGGTGGCGAGAATCCAGTCCAGCTAATGCAAAAGCTAAACCAAACTTTCAGTCATTCAGTCAGCTGAGTAATTTAGCGACTGTCTACATGTGCTGGACTCTGTTCTAGGTACTGGAGAGACAAAGGGCAATGCCTATGTCTTCCAGAACTTACATTTTAGACAACAGGCAACAAATACATGTAGAATATAGCTGTGGACCCCGAGCTGATGAAGACACACCAAGCGGAGTGGAAGGCAGAGAGGGGAAGTTAGGGCTGACTTGGAGATGGCACGGTCTCCGTCAGCCCCACTCCCTGGCGTCCTCATACAGCAGCCTGTGGTCGGGGAGAGTCTCAGACAGGGCGACGTGTACAGGGCCCCACGAGAAACCGAGCCGTGTGGGTTTGCAGGCAGAGAGAAGGCTACTGCAAAGCCCAAAGCGGCAGCCTGCTGGGCACATTCTGGGCATGAGAGGAGGCAGGGGAGCGGGCTGATGATGGAAGCGGGTGGGCACAGTGGGGAATGAAGAGACTGTGCAGGGCCTCCTGTAGCCAGGAAGAAGCTCGCCCTTCCTTCTGGGTGAGAAGGAAACTCACTGAAGGTGTGAGCAGAGGAGCGATGCAGTTGGCCTCTCACATCGGGAGAGGGTCTCTGAGTGCCTGTGGAGAAAGGACCACTGCTGCTGGCCCAGGACGGCCGGCTGCACGGGGAGAGGGGGGGTGCAGGGAAGGGCCTGCCGTGGTAGGGTTAACAGCTCTTGGATTCAGAACCTGTTCTGAAGCCACAGGGGAAGGGGTGATTGGGGCATTACTGAACTGGAGACGTACTTCATGAGTTCACTGCCAGTTCCAACTCAGGCAAGCACCTCTGGGAGCAGTTACCTAACAGTTGCAGGAGTCGTGGCTGGTCAGTGGGGTTTGGAGGATGAAGCTGGGGGACAAGTGAGGCCACAACATGTTAAGCATCCAGCCCTGTTTCAACATCCAGACCTTACTTCGAAGGGGTCTTTGGAGTAGACATCGTGTTTGGCGGGTGCACATCCACCCCCTCCTCTTCTTTGTCACACTTCTCAGCACAGAGCTTCATAGTGTAGCTATTTCTGCAGCCCTGCACTTCACGTGCTTCCTGGCAGTGTGGCGCCAAGTCAGCTGGGGCAGCGGTGGCGCTGTCCATGGAGACGGGCGGGAGTGTGTGATCACTCACATTGCCTGGGACGGCAGGCGCATGGGGATAGCACAAGCAGAGCACTTCATATTCTGTTTCATTATTGTTTTTAAATTCTCTACAATGCACCCCCTTTTTTCCTGCCCCTGAGCCAGATCCATCCTACCGCCTGCTTTGCACCCTTGTTACGTTACTGGTGCCTGGTCTGAAGAAGCTGCCAAATCAATAGGCCACAGACATTTTTTGAGCTGAAGGAAATCTTAAGAAAAGAGAAGTTCACTGGGTGTACATAACTGCCCAAGGCCGACACTTTGTAGGTGGAAGGACGCGTCAACCGAAGAATGCTTTCCCTTGGGGTGGAGAATTCTGGGTGCTTCACAGTCATCCAGTGAGTTTTATAGCCCCTCGAGGTTTTATGCAACTCTGACTGCATTCTGTTAGAACAGCCTCAACAGTCTGTGCCTCATGGAACAGCTTAGAAAACTGAGGCCCGTAGTAATTAAGTGTCTGGACTAAAGTCATCCAGGGTTTTCGTTCTGTTTTGTGTTGTGTTGTTTTACTTTTCCCTGAAGTATAAGGCATAATTATACTTATGTTTGGAAAAATGCATGTATCATATGTAATGATCCTCACATTTTCACAAATGGAATGCATCTAGTTAGTTCAGGAGACAGAATACTCCAGCACCCCAGAAGCCCTCCTACATCCTCTCGTCATCACTGTCCCTGAAGCTTAACCATTATTCTCACTTCTAATAACACAGATTAATTTAGTATGTTTTTGAAATTTATAAAACACGAAATCATAGAGAATGAGCCTCTCTTGGACCTGGTTTCTTTCAACATTAAGTTTGTGAGTGGCTCAAGCCTGTAATCCCAGCACTTTGGGAGGCCGAGCCAAGAGCATTGCTTGAGACCAGAAGTTTGAAAGTAGCCTGAGAAACATAGCAAGACCCCATCTCTACAAAAAATAAAAAGAATTAGCTAAGTATGGTGAATGCCTGTAGTTCCAGCTACTTGGAGGCTGAGCCAGGAGGACCACTTGAGTCCAGGAGTTGGAAGTAGCAGCGAGCTATGATCATGCTACTTCACTCCAGCATGGGTGACAGAGCAGGACCCTGTCTCTAAAAAAACAGTAAAAAAAAAAAATCAGAAGTTTGTGAGATTTATCTATTTTGTTTCATGCAAATATAAATCATTCATTTTTGTTGCTTAGAATGAATATATGAATACCTAGTTTTTAATGCCCAGGAAGCACTAGAAATGTGGCAGGAAGACCCTCAGGTGGCCAAACCCCCATATTCTCACCCTGTGTAGAGCCCTAACTCCTGAGTGTAGGTGAAGCCTGTGACTTGCTGCTGCAGATAGAATATGGCAAAGGTGATGTGATACCACTACCATGGTTGGGTTACATTATACCGCAAAAGGGATGGGATATCCCTCCTGTAATTGCAGTATCAGATCCATCTATACATACCCACACTTGCTTTCTCTTGCTGGCTTGAAGAAATAAGCAAGGAACCTTGGTAGTCTCTAGGAGCAGAGAGCAGAGCCTGGACAACAGCCAGGAAGAAAATGGGGGTCTTGGTTCTAAAACCATAAGGAACTGAGTTCTGCCAACAACCTAAGGGAGGCTGAAAGCAGAACTTTCCCCAGGGGAGCCTCTGATGAGACCACAGCCCAGCTGATGCTTTGATTGTCGCCTGTGAGACCCTGAGCAGAGGACCCAGTCTAACTGTGCTTGGACTCCTGTCCCAAGGAAATGTGAGGTGAGTAATGTCTGGCTTTTTAAGCCACCACATTTGTGGAAAAGTATATTACTCAGCAATAGAAAATTAATTACAACCTGGCTTCCTGGCTTTCTAGTAATTGTAATGCATTTATGTTGCTAAAGGTAAAACTAACACCCTATAAACACCTCAACACTCTTTCTACATAATCCATTCTCAATAATAACCAATTTGGCAAATGTAGATCATGCAGAGCACTAGTCCTAGTTTTATCATTTTAAATATATAGGCCCCTTACCTTTAAAAAGAAGTTATTTATTATTAATAATTGTTCAGACATGAATGAAGAAACAAGTGGCAGAAGCTGATTTTGGGCATCCCGGGACACTTTCCTGGGAGAATGCTCTTGGAGGAGGAAAATAAAAAAAAGAAAAGAAAACTAGGGTTGTATATTTTCACGATGCTATTTTCAGCATGTATTTCCCATAGATGCATCTTAAGCACTTTGGAGCAATGCCAACCAGGGTGCAATGTAGTTGTAAGTCAATATCATTACAGCACAGGCACTTAACAGGGCACATGACTGATGCAGTACACCTGCTAGCATGAGAAGAAAGCTTGCCCGCTCTGGGGAAATAAGTTTCCGATAGCCCATTTCTATTCCTTTTCACTTTGTCCTTGATTTATTGCCTTTGCCCAGCTTCAGTATGACAAAGGCTTCAGCTTTCAGCACAAAATGATATTCCAAGCTCCACTAAATATATTTGTAAGACAAGGGCAGCCAACAAAATTAAACTGCCGGCACAAAGACCGGCTGTTATTTAAAGCTGGAGAGAGATTACGGGGGATTATTACTTTATCAAAAAATATTTCAGCTACGAAACCAGTGCTTATTTCTGCAGTACCTTTGGCTGTGTGCTAATTTATCTCCCACCTTGCACGGATTTGGTCTTTCATTGCCAGTTTATTGAAAAGCCTGACAAATGTCGGCGGCCTATGTGTCTGGACACCCAGGTTTACTTAGTTATTGCTACAGAAAGCTGGAAATCAGGACCTTCAAAGGGGAATTACGTGCACTGTTTCTTTGATTTTTATTGTGCTGCCATTTGAACTGTCAGGTACTTCATCTCTAACCTCCTTTGCCTTTTTGGAGGCCCCACCTAAAGCGGACAATGCAAATACCTAGACACCGATAGCGTCACCATTATGAAACTGATGACTTGGTCACACTTTCTCTCCTATCTTTTTTGAATGTAGTATTTTATCTGTTATAAATTGCCTCTCTTTTAAGATATTTTTCCTCAGAACCTTATCATACTTTGAGAGGAAAAATACCTACCAAAATTAGAAATAAGAGGATGAGGGCAATCCATTTTTATTATCTGTAACTTCTTGAAGTTTTACTCTCATTTTAGCTCCATGCTTTTAACTAAAGTTGTTAACCAATTTAATTTCTTCTCCTTCATTCTTAGGTATGCTTTAGTGCACCACAAAGATATGACGGTGAACTCTTCAAGATGAGCCATTAGACTAGGCTTGAAAAGGGATATTTTTCTTGAAAAATAAAGTGTGCTCCATTGTTAAAAGAAGCTCTAAAGCAATTTCACTAGGAAAGATTGTCCACAGTGGTGGTGTATTTATTGCCTGTAGATACTGGGCCCCCTCATGGTGCTAGGCGGGGGTGCTGAGTCCTGGAATTAGTATCAGATTGGAGGATACAAGTTAACAGTGACTATGACAATTTCTATAATAGACTGCTACAGAAGCCCATTACGAGGGCACTTAACACCATCTTTCGGAGGGGATCAGGAAAGCTTCCCAGAGGAAGTGACATTAAATTGAGACTTGAAGAAATAACAGTTTGCCAGCAAGAAAGGAATGGAAGCAGAAAAGAAGAAAAGGTTTTAAGCAAAGGTAAGGAAATGTGCAAAGACCCAGAGGAAAGGTAGAACATGATGTATTCGCTAATCTGAGCATAATTCAATATAGGTAGAGGGTACAGTGGGGTATGAGAATAATAATTGAAACTTCAGAGAAAAGCAGGAGGCTGGGATTGAGGAGACTTTGGAGATGAGCCTGCAGGCCATGGGGAGCTATTGGAAAATGAGTGACATGCATATATTTGAATTTTTAAAAGATCACCCTGGTCAGAATAGAGAATGAATTAAAAGGGCACAGGCCTAAAGTTAGGGAGAAATATTTGGACTCCCTGACAGTAATCCTATTGCAAGATTAGTGTGGCCAGGCCAAAGATAGTCAAAGTAAGACATAAAGAATTGGGTGGGTTTAAAAGAGGGCGAGGAAGCCGCTACGATACAATACATTATATCAGTAAAGTTTGGTGATTGGTGGACTCTGGAGGGTTTAGATAGAGGAAGGGGGGTGATGCTTGTCTCTGACTTGGACATTTCAGTGGACATAGGACACGTCTCTGAGAAGGAGAAGACTCGAGTGGGAGCAGACATAGGTGGGGTGAGGGGAGCTGGGTGGAACTGGAGGTCAATTTGGGACATGTTGAAGTTTAGAGGCCCAGGGGTGGCCAAGTGAACTTGCTCTCTTAGGCAGTTGAGACAATCCTCATAAAGCCAAATAGATCCACCCAAGCTAGGCATATCAATCTGGGGTTCAACAGAATATGGTCACCAGTTGAAGTCTTAGAAATGGATGGGGCATCTCAGTGAAGGAGTATCTTTCTTCCAAAAAATTTTTTTAAAAAGCCAGAACTACCACAAGAAAGTCAACATTTAAAAGTCAAGCTCAGGAGGAAGTATCCATACAGGAGACTGAGAAGTGGCCAAGAGAGCCCCAGCACTCGTGCAAAAGCGTGACACGCACTAGGAAGTTCACAGAAGTTAAGGCCTGAAATGGATCCTGCAACAAGGAGCTTCTTTTTGGCCTTAGCATGAACTACTAAGTGAAACATGCTTAACTGTCAAGAAAGTAAAATCATTTATGATATGTTTTGTTTCCAATTAAATGGAATTCTTTCTTTCTTCATCCATTCTTCCATCATTCCTTCATTTGCTATATTCATTGACACATAAAATTCTGCAGGTGTTGATGTGTGCAACTGCCCACACAATCGTCTCACATGTCTTCGACCACTATCCACTAGATATTTATATGTATTTATTGGTAGGGAGAAAAACTAATTTTAACAAAACTGCATAGCACTTTGTTGGTATTCTAACAATGCATTCCTTTCAAGTACTTAATTAGTTTTTTTTAATCAAAGTAATACATTTACAAAGTCCAATAGTATAGAAAAGCTTAAGGTAAGACAGCAATCCTTGCCCCGCCCTGGCCTTCTCCTCAGGTTTAGTTCTATTAGTTTTCCCGTTATTAATCTTATTTTATTAAATATGTTGCTATTTCTTCATCTATCCATTTTAGATATTATCGTTTGCCCTCCCGCAATGGTCAATGAGGAATTACTTTTTTTACTGGTCATGTATGAGCCTGTCCCCATGTTTTCAATATAGATTTATCGCAATTTTGGTTAGGCTTGTTTTCAAAGTCTTTATTGTTTGATGTAAATATCACCCTAAGCTGGTATCTGTCACTTGCAGACTTCCTTTAGTGGCATCCCTCCAAATGCCCTCTCTCCCTCTGTCTCATTCTACACCTGTAGATGTGGTTTCATCAACCTTAATACTGTTGACATTCTGAGCCAGATAATTCTTGGTCATGGAGGCTTTTCTGGACTTTTAGGTGATGCAGCATCCCTGGGTGCATTCCACCCCTGCACACCAGCGGCACTCCCTGTCTTGACAGTGAAACATGTCTCCAGGTATATTTCCACATGGCCCCCAGCAGGGAGGCAAAAACTATGCCCATTTGAGAACCATTGACTTAGACTGCTTGTTTTCTGGAACATCTGCATACCTGCTACCTGAAATTACCTGTCCTGTTCTATGGGGTTCCCTGCTTCCTGGACCTCATGTCTTTCTTTCTCATATACCTCTTCAACTGGGAGAAGCACACTGTGGCAAGCAGCCTCGCTGAGGGCATTGATAATCCCTGCCTCCAGGTAGCCGCACCCTTGTGTAATTAATCCCTGTGTACGCGGTAGCAGTGTCCCTTCCGAGTTTAGGTTCTGAAAGACCAATTTCCACTTCGTGGGTTCTCTTGCGCATTTCCCCTCTACTCCATTTCTTCAGGGAAGCCAGCTGACGTGCTAAGCAGCCCTATTCAAAATACAGCACATCAGGAACCTGAAAGCTCCTGTCATCAGCCACACGAGGGAGCTTGGAAGCAGATTATCAAACCTTTTGGATTATCACAGCCCAGGACAAAACTCTGACCTCCGAGACACCAAGAGCTAGAATCATCCAGCTAAAACAATCCAAGAGTCTGACCCCTCACGGAACTGTATAGGGTGATAAATGTTTGTTGTTTTAAGGTGCTAAGTTTGGGGGCAATTTTTATGCAGTATCAGATTGAGTAGTGTCCCAATAGAGATATTTAGGAAGTCTTAAAAAATGACATCACACATGACTGATAACTTGACCAAACATGGAATTCCAGTTTGAAAACTGAGTCCCCTTAGCATTGTGAAGGTGTTTTCCCACAGTCTGCTCACTGCCCCTGTTGAGAAGTTCTGTGCTTGTCTGGTTCCTGATTCTCCATCTTTCAGAGATTTAGGATTTTGTCTTTGCCTTCTTGTGTGGCTTTTTCTGCTCACTGTGCTGGGTAAGGAAACAAACTTTTACATCGGTTTTCTTTAATTTCATAAGGTATTTTCAACTATCTCTTTGCTAATACTCCTTTCTCGTCTATTCTCTCTCTCTCTCTCCATCCTACTAGATACTGGACATCATGTTTTGACTCTGAATTTCTTTTTTGTTCTCAATTGTCTACTCTTTTTGTATTTGTGTTCAACTTGTTAGAGGATTTCTCAGAATTTATCTCCCAACTTTCTAGATTTTAAAAAATTTTCTCCATCACATTTGCAAGAATTCTTTCTCATTATTTGCCCCCACCCCCCAAAAAAAGCCAGTTTTGTTTTAAAGACCATGTTCTTGTTTTATGGATTCATATGTTCTCCTGTCTTTCCAAAGATGTGTTTCTAATGTTTCTTCTGCCTCCTGTATTCTTGTTTTCTCCAAGTACCTTTGTTTGCTTGCTTTTATCTTAATCTTTCATCTTGGAGGTTTTCTGAAAGTACTGGACAACCTTGGTCATCCATTCAGGTACGACTGAGGCACTGCCAAAGAGTTGAAGGTTCCGTGCACAGGCGCTAAGCTTGTTAGCAGGTGGCCGTCACTGTCAGTTGGTCATATGGATAAACTATTTTTTCAATGGAGACATCTCTAAAATTATAGTTATCACATACAATGTTCATGTTGGGTTTTTCTATGAAAGAACATTTTCATTCCCTGTATGGAGAAAGGATCATCTCACTGTAAGGACTCTGGGAAAAAGTCAGAAAAATAAGGCTAGGGACTCCACAGCCCAGAGTGCAGATGGCCCTTCAGTTTGGTCTTTGTCCCTGTACCTACACCTTGCCTTCAGCTTTGGACAATCTTGGGTTTAATTTCTAAATACTAGAGAACAAGTCAGTCTAAGATGGAAGTGGAAAGGAACTTACTTATCTGCCTGAAGAGGGAAAAGCAGGACTAGAATGAGACAGGGGCCTGTGCACATATTTTAAATGAAGATCTATAAGCAAAGTAGCACAAGGGGCTCCAGGAATTGAATATAGAATTCCTGACAAAGCACATGACGTAGAAGAAAGCTCAGGCAGACACTAAAAGGAAGCGACAGGTCCCATGAGAGAAGTGCACACAGTGCAGTGACAGGTCAGAGAACAGAGCAGAGGGTCCACAAGTTAAAAAGTAAGACTAACGGGCTTTGATTTCCAGCCTTACTGAGTCCTTGCGGTGTCTTCTGGAACAAGTCATTTAACCTTTCTGGGCCAAAATTTCCTTATCTGTAAAATGGAGAAATACTAGTAGCAACTCTATAGTAATTGTGTGAGAATGAAATGATTTAATTGTGTACGGTGATGAAACCACGTCTTGGCACATAGTCAGCACTTTATAGGCATCAGCTGGGACCAATTGATCTCTAGCTGGGAGATCAAAGAAGGTTGTATGTGGTTGGTGGAAGAAATTTAAACTGGATTCTTAAGGTTGAAATTAGTACCCACCTATCTCTTCCCTGTAGCTTTAAAATAGGGGATCTGATTTCCAGAGTCCTTATTTCTTAAAATCGTGAGGTCAAGCTACTTATTAAAGTGAAAACACATCTTCAATAACTTCGAGTTAGGAGAAATAGTGATAATTCAAGGCCTACTTGCCGAACAAAAGGTAATTAACTGCACAGAGAACTGAATAAGCCCCGAGCTCAGGCCTTCTGCTGAATTTGTTTCACATCTCGAGATGTAAGTATTTACAGGTCAAGTGCTCTAAGAAGAATAAAAACATGCCTTTTCTCTGAGAAAAGCTTTCTTCACACTGACTCCAACTATTTTCCTAATCCATAAACCTCTAATTAGAGTTCTAGTCCAAAAGCTAAACATTAATCCCCCATTCTCTCTTCTCTTGGCTTTAAAAAAATACATTAAAAATAAAGGTGGCTCAGTAACCTGCCAGCTCTCTGGTCTGTTATGTAATAACCCTTCTTTGTATTTATTCCGCATCTTTCATCTGAGTCCCTCTGAACCTGTCCTAGACAGGATCTCATTAATCCCCCACAACACTGCTGGGAGACCCTTGACCGCCACAATTATCCCAAATTTACAGATGAAGAACCGAGGCCCCTGGTATGCTCCTTTTTTCTTTTTACAAACAATAAAGCGTCATAAGGGCAGATCAGAATTATCCCGATTCTCACACTGCAGTTGTAAGCAACCAGCCCTGCTGAAAAAACAAACAATTGCTCAATTCTTGGAAAATTTCAGCAGAGTTGTTTAAACTGGGAAAGTACAAAGTGAGAAGACCCAGAAGAACCAAACAAGGCCGGGCGGCGCCAGCTCCACCGAGACCAGCTCCCAGCAGCTGCTCACATAGATTACGCTGGCAGGACGGATCTCAAAAGGAATATTAATTACCAAGAACAGGAATATTCGAGTAATAAAATGTGTTTTCCTGCCCATCTTCACTAAAGGCTTTGGGGAGGCACCAACAGGATCTGCCCTCTCCCCAGTACAGCCCCGCTGCAATCCTAGAACCTCTTCTCACGGACTCCGCGGGGCCTTCCCACACTTGCTAGATGTAGACCGCCTCTGCCGATTCAATTCAAAACGCGTAATTCAATCCAAGAATACTCCGAGGCCCGCCGTGTGCTGAGGTTCTCCACTGCACGCTGACGTTGCTGGCGTGAATCGTGTGTGAATCCTAGTCGCAGAGTCTCCCTGAAGTCAGCAACACCGCAGTCACTGTTGTGCTGTGAGCTCGCAGAACAGCACCCAGCACACAGTAGGTGTTATGGACCAAACGCTTGTGATGCCATAAAATTCGTATGTGGGAGCTTAACTCTCAGTGTGGCTGTATTTGGGGATGAAGCCTTTAAGGACGTAATTAAGGTTAACCGAGGCCGTGCGGGCGGGGCCCTCATCCTACAGAGTTAGTCTTCTTAAATGAAGAGACACAAAGCCTCCCCCACCAACGCTCTGAGGAAAGGCCACACGAGCACACAGAGGAGAGGCGGCCTCCCCTGACACCAGCCCTGCCAATACCTTGATCTTGGACTTCCCGTCTTCGGAATGGTGGAAAATAAATTTCTGTTGTTTACGGCGTCCAGTCTGTGGTTTTGTTATGACAGCCCTAGCGAACTAAGACGGTAGGTATTAAATGGAAGTTTGTAGAGTTAATTATACATTGGTATTTCCGTTAGCTTTATTTCCATACTAGCCTTTGACTCCTTCTCTTTGTCAAGGGACTTAAAAGACTGACTCAGAAGCTGCCGTACCCCTATTTTGGTTCCTTTGATGCTGTCACGTGCAGCCCACGAGCTCCACATCCAGAGTGGCTGCGGTGGAGGCAGGGAGCTTCCCATATGTTAGACTGAGACTCCGCAACCGTGTTTTGCAGAGTGTGGCCTGCAGAGAGCAGAACTCTTCACCAGTCCTGCATATATACTCTGTCCCCTAGTTTTTAGTTTTCATAGTTCTCTCTCTCACTCTCTACATACCCATATATACATTTTTTTCTTTTAGAAACATCAGAGAAGTTCCCAGAATGCCTGTTGCAGAGGGCATTTGAGAAAGTCATTCTTAATATCTTTCGTTTTCATGCTTGGACGTATTAAAATCTGCTGCTTGTGCCTAGTGACAGCCAGCACCTTGCGCCTTATCTTTCTTTGGGGTAATGTCCCACCCATGAAGTGCACTGCTTCTAGGCACCAGGCAATTTTAATTTCCTCTTTGTATTAAATCTTAACCCCAAATGTCCCAGATCCTAGCTGTCACATTCATGTTCTGATAACCCAAGGATGTAGATGATTCATATTATTACCATTATCGATAAGAAAGTAAAATGTGTTTTGCACTTTACAATTTACAAACACATCTACTTGTGTTATCTCATTTGACTTATTCCACTCAGTTTTCTATTGAAAAAACACTATAGACTGAGTGATCCAGACAACAGAAATTCATTTTCTCACAGATTTGGAGACTGAGAAGTGCAAAAACAAGGCGCGGCAGATCTGGTTCCTGGCGAGGGTTCTCCTCCTGGCTTGGAGACAGCTCCTCCTTCATCCCTCATGTGGCATTGAGAGAGACAGAGAGTTCTCTGGTGTCTCTTGCTTTACAGTTACTAATTCTATTGGATTAGGGGTCCAATTTTACGATCTCATCTAACCTAATTAATCCCTTACTCCAGAGACAGCCACACTGAGGGTCAGGGCTTCAACGTGGAACTTGAGAAGTGAATCAGTTCACCACCCAGTTCACAGCCATCTTCAAGGACTTGTGGGCACATCATGAAATAAGGTGTCCACCACAACACAGAGAAGAGGAGCCAGGAGGATTCCCCAGATCCATCTCTACTTGGCATGCCACTATCTCTCCACCCAGGCACACCGCTTAGTACCGTGGGCTAATTGTGTGACACTGGACATGTCTTTTGCTCCTGGCCATCTCTGCCCTTCCTCTAGGAGGATGAGGTGACTGGGAGGACTCTGGTCCCTCCTCTGGAGGTCACAGTGTACCAGGACCTTATTATCATGAAACAGATAATGAAAGGGCGACAAGAGATGGATGGAAACCCCAGAAATGCAAGAGATGAAGCAACCAAAACAAATTCTGGGAGGTATCAGAAGACTTTTTGGAATTTTAAATTCAAAACCAGCAATGTGTTGCTTGACACAAGCCCAGAGACTGAAGTGGGCAAGGCTTAGTAAGGCCAAGGAAACTAGCCTCCCGAGGCATGTTTCTCTGTCTATCAGGATTGCTGCTACTCTGAGGAACTCCAGCATATGCTGGTGTCAGAGAGGGGATGACAGGAGGCAGCACTAAACTTTGCAGGGCATCTGTGAGAAACCAGTGAGGGCGGAGCTGTCCTAAGGTCAACCCAGCCCTGGCCAGCAGCTGTGGAGTTTCGTTCTTTGAAGATGCTCTCTCCCTGGATTCCTTCTTATTCCTGCCTCTCTCGAGCTAGTCTGTTCTAAACATAAAGTGTCTCAGTTCATCATTATTCCCTCCCAGGTGTGTGCAATCACAAATGCAGACAGTGCATCTTATGAATGCATATGCTTAAAAAAAGATTGATAAAAGGGAAACACTGAAGCAAAGTCAGACAGACCATTTGGTGCTGGAGGGCAGAAAACATCCACCTGCGAAGGTGACCTGAGAGCCTCTTTGGTTTGCAGCCCAAAGGATTTCTCCATAGATGGACGGCCTTAGAGTCAGCACACATATTCTCAACTTGAGCTCTTATTTCTACCAATGGGGAACCAAGTAGGACAGATGGTGAAAGAATAGAAACAAGAATTGATCAGGAAAAATATATATATTTCATCTAAAATACAAATAAAATGGAGAAAAGGAGGAGCAATCAAAGAAACATTTTTTTATTAAAAAAAATATAATGTCTGGCTAGAGAACACAAACTTATCTTTCGTGACCCAATTCAAGTATCATCCTCTCCATGAAGCCTCCACTCTACTTCTAACAGCCTTCTACTTAGTGTCTACGGCATCCAGTGCTCTCATTTGTGTGTCTGTCCCCTGATAAGATTCCATAAAGGCAGGGAAGGGTCCTTTCTCGCTCTGTCTCCAGGACCTGAACTGGTACCTGCCCCGTGAGAGGTGCTCCACGAATATTTGCCAGGTGGCAAGTGTGAGGAGAACTCCTGGCACTATGGAGAAGGCAGAGCCTTCACACAATGAGATGCCGTGAATGTCAGCCTTATCTTTAGAACACTCTCATCTCCCTCTCTAGACCCTTTCCCATGTGAAAGACCCTTCTCCTCTGATCGCCACGTCTCTGAGAAGTTGTCTGTGCCCCAAAGCTTTGGGTTAGGGAACCACAACGGCCTTTTCTTTCTTAAGGACTCTCTGACCTCAAAATGCCTCTCCTTCTGCCTCTGCTCTTCCATCCCAGAAATTAAAATCTTTTTGTTCATTTTGGGAAAAGGACCTATTTTCATTTGAAAAGGTAGCAGCGGCTTAACCCGAATAAGTCTTTAGTTGGAGAAATTTCCAGAATAATGATAAAGGGCAAAGAAGAATTCCAGTCAGAGCCCAGCCAGGGCGAGGCCTGCGTGCATGACCTAGGGTCACACGGTCACGCTGGGTCAGCAGTAATACATAAATGTGCAGGCCGAGCATTTGATTCCGTGTTGACTCAATTCATCCCCCTAACTCCATCCGCCGGCTGCCCAACCAAAAGCGCTGAGATTAGAGCCACATTGCATAACCTGGCTGTGGACACGTGCTGTCTCCTGGGGACAGCAAGACGGACACCTTCATAATGTCCCCCAGATACCAAAGGTGTCTTCAATCAAAAAAAGTTAAGAAACCTAGACTGACAGAAGCTCTTCATTTCTTTTCAGAAAGGTATGAATCAATCTTATTATGAAAACTCTCACAGATAAAGACCTTCCTGCGTAAACCCTTTAGCATTTTCACTCTCCTGATCTCTTCCCAACCTGTAAGTACCCTTAACTTCCAAAAGAATTTCAGAGTCACGTTAAAAACACTCCTGGTTCTTTATGCTGCAGTGCCCTGCCCCCGCCATGTGGTCCTCTGGTAACCAGGTCAGTGGCGGAACAGAACAAACACACTGTGGACAGGCTGCAAGGATATCGATTCTTAATTCCTCAAAGCAGCTTTTCAAAGTCTGCAAACGAAGCCTTAACAGAAAGAAATATTAATGCAAAACTACACAAGAAGGGAATAAAGAATCACAAAACCTAAGACTCGGGAAGAAATCAGAGGTTATTATTTTTCCCTCTCATTCACTGCTGAGATTATTATTATGTTTTCTCCGACACAAAAATCATTTAATTATTATTTGAAGACCTCCCATGACAAGAAATTCACCACTCAAGGTATTTTATTCCATTGTTATAATCCCTGAATTCCCAGAAGATTTGTCTTTAAAGTTAGTCAAACTCTACCTTCTAGCCAGGTTGCTTTAAAAATCTAGATACTGTGACTCACTCCTGTGTCTAGACTGCTTTGCAAAAAGTTGAAGGCAGTTTTGAGTCTCTCTTTTTCTTTATCTGTAGACAGAACCAGGCCTTGCTTATCTTTGCTTGTCTTCACAGTTCCCGATACTGTGCAGCTAGACTTCTAATTACCCAGAAAGTTAATGAAAGAATGAAGGAATGCGCACATATCTCAGCTAGCCCAGGACTCCAAGTCAGGACTTCCTCCACCACTGCCTGCTGCAGCAGGGCTCCCAGGAGCTATGGGGAGGGGGGCTGTTCTGAGCCAGAGTGGGGAAGGGACACTCCAT
Source organism: Cheirogaleus medius (assembly GCA_008086735.1). Lineage (NCBI taxonomy): Eukaryota > Metazoa > Chordata > Mammalia > Primates > Cheirogaleidae > Cheirogaleus > Cheirogaleus medius. The sequence goes on along the minus strand of VBSM01003199.1, from coordinate 10,690,062 downwards.
CACCAACCACGGCCTGGACACTCATCTCTCCTGAGTTAGCCTGAGCTGCAAGGACTCACACCTGAGCTTTCACACGTGCCCTGAGACCTAAGCTCAAAACAAACAAACAAACACACAAAACAATATTTCCTTGTTTCCTGCCTGTAGCTGGGTTTAAAAAAATTCAGGTCCCTATGGGATTAGGCAGAGCTTTTAATGAAGTAAGGCTTCAGGGTATAAGAAGATAGGGGCAGGGTAGAATTCAAGAATGCCTTCCCAATTAAATAAAAACATTATGTGAAAAAAAAAAAAACACTCAGTTTATCCCTTGTGGTTAAGAATACAGAATATGTCACCAGATTGGGAAAAAGAAGTTGAATCCTAACTCAGTTGCTTATTTGCTGAGAGATTTTGAGCATTATTTAATATTATATGCAACAGTTTCTAAAACTATAAAAAAAATGGGTATATTACTGCCACCCATCAAATTGGTTTGCTGTGAGAATTACGTTCTGTGTGGATTAACAGAACAGTGCCCAGCATAGAGTCATATACGTGTGCATCTGTGTGTGTGTGTCTGTGTGTGTGTGTCTGAATGTGCCATTTGATACAGTTGTATCCATATGCACTGTCTGTATTCGTAGCAGCCATGTTGTCATGGGCACAGCCTGACAGGGGCAAATGTCCTTGTGGAACCATACACAAGGACACATCATATTCCCTCCAAAAATGCTCTGGAGGAAATCCTGCATCTCAGTGCTCTGCGGTCATCTGACTACTGTACAACCACATCATAAGAGGATAATCTTATTTAGAAGGAAGATTGCTGGGTTGATTATTGGGAGGCCTGGTTCTGGCCCCAGCTGTGTCATGAATTACCTGGCTAGCTGGTCCACGTCCACCTGGTGAACCTCTACCTGCCTTAGTGCCTCAGATAGCCTTATTGACCTCACAGAGGCATGGTAGGGCAAAGTTTAAGGCCTGGTATGTTTATATAATGGTCCTAACCATAACCACATAAAGGCTACTGATAAATAGGAAGTGTAACAACCCATAATATTTCCCCTCCCTCTCGCAGGCTCTGCAAGGCTAGATGGACTTGGAATGACCAATCATCATCCTAGTTTCTCTCTCTCTCTCTCTCTCTGGCTCCCTCTCTCTCTGTTCTTACCTTCCATTTTGCTCTTAGAATGAATGAGGCCTGTTACATTTGTGGGTCACTGTTATTAGTGTTGCATTTCTTAGAGTTTCCTCACAAGGTCTAGAGAGTACACCGTGTATGGGGCATACCCCAGGCTTCCTTCCTGCCAGGCCCCACCACTGTTCACCCTGAAACTTAGCTGCATGGATGGGGCAGAATCCACCAAAAGCCCAGACTCAACTCAGGATAGAGTAGATTTTCTGCAAGAGGAGGAAAGGCATGTTCTTGATCATAGGTCAGTGCTCTCTGAGGTCATACTCCAGAGATGTCCACATCTTTGCCCTCTTTGCCTATTCAGCAATTGTCCCATCTCATAGGATTTTGATCTAACAGTGTCCTTGGCTGTGACTAGATCAAGGATCCTCATCCTTGCAGGGTGGGATTAAGCAGTATGGGAAGAAAACCTAAATTCTCTTAGCAGCCATCATAACTGGTGCTCTTCAACATTTCTTGCATGAAGTGAGTTCTACCCCCTTTATTATTGTTATCATTTCATATACCATTTGTCCACATTATTTCTAAAATCTGATTCTCTCCTATTTTTTAAATTAATAATGGATAATTTAGACATTAGAGCCTAGGTTCTATTAGATACCCTGCAAGTTGAGAAATGATCTCTTCCTCAGGTACTAGAATATTGAGTTTGCCATTAGTCCAGAGGCTTCAATAATAATGTACCATAGCCTTGAAAAAAATAATTTAGTCCATTTATATAGTGTTAAGGAAAAAAAAGCCCTGTAAGTAGTTGTGAATTTTATATCAAGTTGAAATAATTGTAAAAAGAAAAGAAGTGATAAAATTGTGATTTACATAATAATAGTAATATAGTTTTATTAAATAAAAAATGCCCCAAATCTTATTGTTTTAGAATAGCAAATGCCAAGTTTGTCATTATATAAGAATTTTAAGCCTCAAAAAAAATCTGCTTCTCAGAAGCAAGCCCCTTATTCTACAAGGTTATGACTCTCACAGAACTACTTCTCTCTAAGACCAGGACAATCGCCTTCTATTAAATGCAGCCTGCATTTATGCTCGTTGTTTTAACAGCCCTCCGTAAAGAGGACTGCAGCAAAGATGACAGGATATATGTGGCAAGTGTCCTTCTGAAATTCAGATATGCGTATGATCTTCTCCTTTGCGCTTAATGGATTCCAGCACAGAATAAATAATAAAGAATTACTGCTACACAGTTGAGGCAAATTAAAGTCAATGCATTTGAAACTTCAGCAGTGAATTGACACCAGCCCTGAATACCAATTGCAACTCGTAAAGGTAAAGTATAATCAAGGGTTTGGCTGGAAGTCTGGAAATATGCTGCCCAGGTGGGAGCAACTTGAGGTTGAAGTTATGCAGAGTTCTGGAGGGCACGCACCGTCCTCCAGCCCAGGCTGACACTCCCCCGGGCTTCATGCCATTAGTACTTACCATTCTTGCGGAGCAGAACAGCCAGGAAGTCCTGAGAAGAAGAATTGATAAAGAACAAAAGACTGGGTGCCTGGGCCGTCACAAAGCTAAATGCAATGTTTTCCTTGGATGGAGCCGAATCTGTGTAAATAGCTGAGGATGAGAGGCTTATATTCTTGGTCACAGGGTAGGGTTCTTGAAACGTGTAAGTAACTGATGTGCCAGCCTCAAAAACAGCAGAAACCTCTGCAAAATATAAGAGGGAGAGCATACAATGAAACATTTAGTCAATTATTCAGGATAGCCTTAACTGCTTGTTTCTTATTTCCTCTGCACCAGGCACGGTGTGAGGGGTTTCACATGAATCATATAATGTGTTCCTCACAATAATTTTGAAGTGGCAGAAGTCATTATTCTTATTTACAAATGAGAAACTTGAGGCTCACAGAGGTTACTTATACACCTTGAACAAGGTCACTAGCCGGAAGAGACAGCTCAGGTTCACCTCCTGAAATTTAGGTCCAGTTCAACATTCATACCTCTGCAGAATGATTACCATGCGCCAAGCTAATTTCCTGAGAAGCAGGGATCAAATGTCCCTGCCTCCAGCACAGCACATGGAGAAATTTACTGGTACCATCTTACTTTCAAAATTGCGATCCTAACAGTTCTGGTTTGTGTTTTTCTGGTGTTTCTGGAAAATTATGAATGGGCTCTAAGTTAATGAGAGTCAGCCATGGATGTGAGCAGCGATAATTCTCTATGGTGTTGGGTATAAAGTGAGGACCAATGGGAACAGCAAAGAAGGAATTTATGGAAACAATAGAAAAGGCATAGGGATCCAAATCCCGGACTCACTTTTTTAGATGTCTAGGCATTGGCATCAGTTCCAAAATATAGCAAAGACTTAGGTCTTCCTATGGGAAACAATCCCTATAGCACAACACATTAGATGGAGATCTGCCACTGCCAGGAAGAAATATGGCATCTACAAACTGCTGACATTCAATTAGCAGGAACCTGAAAATCACCCAACCTCCTTGTAGGTTGCTCTCACTCCAACTGTTATCATTTTAGTTTAGAGGAACTAGCACAGCACAAATCAGCACTAGATGTGAAGTCTCACTCGATTTCATTCTGGCTGTGTGGTCCCAGGCAAGTTAGTGAATCCTATGGAGAATATTTTCTCATCCGATGAATGGGAATCACAACACCGACCTCATCAGTATTTCTATGCAGATAAATAAGATGATGTGTGAAAAGCACTTAAGAGTGTGACCCAGCACAGTGTGAACTCATAGACTCTCTGTGTTAGAAGAGAATTTAACCTGAACCCATCCCAACAGCCTTTATACAGTGTATCTGATTATTGACTGCAAATCTTTCCAAATGCTGAGATATTCTCCTTAGATCAAGGCTGTTTTTGTGTTCACTTTAAATTTTATCTCTATACAATATCAGAGTGTGTAGGAAAGGTTCCTTCATAGAGCAACATACCTTAGATCTGGCAGCAAATCTCTGTCATAAAAATTGTACAGTAAACATGAACCCATATTGGCATGATTAATTTCTCTTTGTCCTGAATGACATGTAGAATGTTTCTAATTCTCCATGAAATTCTCTGATTGAGTTGGTAGAACCTTAGAACATAATCAAACCTGGCTTTTACCTCCTAATTCTATTGCAAATCTGTTCCACCTTGTGAAGATTCTGTAATAATCTGTAATAGTGCCAAAAAATTTAAAGTTGCATATTTATGCATATTGCCTTGCAGATTGGGAATATTATTTCATTTTTATCAAAGGTTCAGAGGAAGTGTTTTGCATTTATCATGCAGGTTACAACATCGGTACTTCTGATTATGAAAATATGCAGCAGACACTTATGAGAGTGAGAATTTTGATTAATTATCAGCTTGATTCAAGCATTTTCCTTGGGTGAATTTTCTAAGGGACATTTGGCCTACATTTTGAGCTACTATCTCTTAGTTAGTAGAACAAAGGGCTTTTATTTGATGTTTGGGTGCATACTTAAACAGTATGCTCTAATTAAGAGCATTCTATTATTAATAGCATATTAGATATGGGCATGTACAGTATATTACCTTTTTCTTTGTACTTAGGACAAGAAATTAAAAATAAAAAGCACTTTGTAATTAGAAATGTCAAACAAATTTCTATTGTCACTCTTCCTCCAGCCACAGTTCTAACTAATGTTTAGATATTGTCTATATTTAGCACAACGCTAACTTCAGCTATACACCTAAAACTCTGTCATTCTTTCAGTTTCTGTGTTTTATAATCTAAGAGTTTAAGTTTTTTGATCTGATAGATTGAGTTGTCTGAACATCCAAAACCATTAAACAGATGAAAAAACTTAATTTGAAGGTCATTTCTAATGACCATCATTCTATTCCAGGGCTACAGTGCCAATATCAACAATATCCCTTGAGCACCCACTCGGTGGAAGGAACTATGCTGACTAGGTTCTGAGGAGGTAAGACACACGTTTAAAAAAACAAACACCAATGGAAGTTAGCCTGGGGCTTGATGTGTGAGTGGCAGAGACCAGGGTTCCCAGAGCTCCCAGAGCTCCCAGAGCTGGGTGGCTCTGAGAGCCCGAGCAGCTGGAGAAAACCTTCCAGAAGAGCTCAGCACTGGCTGGGCCTTGAGGTGTGACAGGAACTGCGAGGAGCTGGGAAATAGGACGGCACTGGGAGGCACCATGTCACCAAGCTGCTGTGGAGCTGGCTGACCCGGAGCTGGAACCTGGCTCTGTCCGTCTCTTGCTGTCACAAGGGCCCCACTCAAGCCCAGGTTGTTCGAATACAAATCGGGGTGAATTCAATCTTGGGATGGGCGGAAGGATTGGAAGAAAATACGTGCAAGCACGGTACCTAGTAGGAACTCAAACAGTAGCTGGCCCCAGTAATAGCAACAGAATTTAATTTGAAATTAGGACAAACAGAAAGATGAGTCCTGGATAATAAGTAGTCTAATGGTTACTTGGAAATCATCCAGGCTGTAATTAATTTAGAAAAAAATCCAACTAACTAAATACAAATGAAACAACTGGAAATTTGAAAATTGAGTGAATATTTCAAAAATTATTATTACTTTTTTTAATGATACTGGTCCTTTGGATATGTGTTTTTAATGAGTCGTTATCTTTTAGCAATACCTATTATAATATTTGTAGATGAGTTAATATTATATCTGGGATTTGCTTCAAAATAACAGAGGAGGAGGACAGGAAGTGAGTATATGGATGAAATAAAAATGGGCATGAGTTGGTAATTGTTGAAACTAGATAATGAGCATGGGGGTTCTTAAAATCTTCTCTCTACGACAGTATATGTTTGCCATTTTTCCATAATAAAAAGTAAAAAAAAATGGCATAAGTTGGAAGGAATATAAATAGTACAGAATTTCTGGATAGGTTCTTGGCAATACCTAAAAAGTATTTAACGTACATACTATTTTTCTTCACCGAAATTCTGTCACATGTGTTTATTACATTATCTATGTACAAAATTTGGGATGATCTAAATTTTTGAACAATAATAAGCATTTAGTGAGACTTTATACGCCTTGAGTTTTCCCAAGTGCTTCGTGGAGGGCTCATTGCATGTTAAGCACAACCCTTGTGAAAGACTCCTGCATGCTCCACATTTACAGAAGAGGAAACCAAGGGAACTAGAGGTTGAGCTACATGGCCATTGTCACACACCGTAAGTTGTAGATGAGCCCAAGTCTGAAATTAGGCAGGTGTGATGCCAAGACCTCCATTATTACTCTGTGGTCTGTAATGCTCTGGTGACAGAATGGATTAAATAAGAGAAGGAGATAGCATGAGATGGAATTGCAATTGTTAAAACTGAGACTTAAAAATATTTATGACTTATATAGGATATTTGCTTTTGAAATAAAAAATTAAAACTCCAGTATAGAAAATATAATGGATAAAAAAAAGAAAATATAATGGATAAAATTATCTCAGCTGTATTAAATGCAAGGAAGAGAATTAGAAAGAAATAAAATTTTCTTTTTAATGATTATTTCTGAGTAACTAGATCTCGTTTTAACTTTTCTAGATTTCTCAGTGTATATCCAAATACATTTTCAAATATATTATCTAACATTTTAAATTAAAAACATATTTAAATGAAAACACCATGACCATCTTACCCGGATTCTTCATTAACGATGTGTGCATTGGGGGATGATGGAGCTAAAGGCAAACACACATCAACAAATGATGCTGGGGCAAATGAATGACCACATGCAAAAGAATGGAACTGGACCCCTGTCTCGCAATCAGTAGAAAAATAAACACAAAATGGACCAAAGATCTAAACGTAAGGGCTAAAACTATAAAACTCTTAGAAAAAGCCAGAGGTGTAAATCTTCATGACCTTGGATCAGGCAATGATTTCTTAGATGTGACACTAACAGCATAAGCAAGAGAAAGAAAAATAGGTAAATTGGGCTTCATCACAATTAAAAACTTTTGTGCTTCAAAAGGTATTATGAAGAAAGTGAAAAGACAACCCATAGAATGAAAGAAAATATTTGCAAATAATATATCTAATAAAGAAATTGTATTCAGAATATGTAACAAATTCTTACAACTGAACAGTTTAAAGAAAAAAATATAAAAAACAGCAAAAGATTTGAACAGACATTTCTCAAAAAAATTATATGTATAAAAATGGACAAAAACACATGAAAAAAGGTTGAATAACAATTAGTCATTAGGGAAATGTGCATCAAAACCACAATGTGATATCATTTTATACCCAATAGGATGTCTACTATCAAAAAGTCGGACAATAATAAATGTTGGCAAGGCTGTGGAGAAACTGGAACCTTCATACACTGCCGGTGAGAATGTAACATGGAAAACAGTTTGGAAGTTCCTCGAAAGTTTTAACGTATAGTTACCATAAGACCCAGTAATTTCACTTCTAGGTATATACAAACACACATCCATCAAAAATTTGTACATGGGTACATGGCCAGGCACGGTGGCTCACGCCTGTAATCTTAGCACTCTGGGAGGCCAAGGCA